>VSWD01000013.1:30105670-30558305 GCA_033119305.1 Pinctada imbricata
GCTTTTGAGAATTTCTAAATATTTTACGCAAGCGATCACGTACACGAATTTCATGACGTATTTGGGAGTTGAACCATGGGCGGTCGTCGGGGCGTATAACTACTGTTTTTTGTGGTATGTATTTTTTACATAAATCAGTAACATGTTTATTAAACTTATGGACACAGCATGTGATATCATCTGAACTAAACATGTTGGGCCAGTCGGTATTCGCTAGATCATCATTTAGGGAGTCGTAATCCCCATCTTTATAAGCCCAAATATTACGAGTATACTTTTTTGGAAGTGGATTTTTAACGTTAAGTACAGTATAGGTAGCGTGGTGGTCACTAATGTCATTTGTAATTTCAAACGTACCTGATTCTAGGAGAGATATCGATTCAGATACTATGAATGGATCAAGTGCTGTTTCGGATAATATACTAACCCGAGTGGGCTCATGTATAACATTAGAAAGATCGTAAAGCTGTAAAATGTATTTGAGATAAGGGGGGAGTTCCCTTAGAAAATCAATATTCCAATCACCATTAAGTATTACATTGTTTGACTCATCAAAAGCTTTAGCTATATTATTTTCTAATCTTTCCCAAAAAATTATATTTGGACGACCTGGAGGTCTATACAAAGTACACAAAAGTAGTTTTTTAGTAGGAAGTTTGATTTCTGACCAAATCATTTCATCTAAATCACTTTCAAGGTCATATCTACGCTTCACTGCTAGTCCCGTTTTGTAGTAAATCATAACTCCGCCTCCGTGATTAGTTCGATCACGGCGGAAAGGTGTCTCATAATTATCAATCATAAGATCTTCAGTGAGTACCGTATTATCTAGGTGGGTTTCTGTGAAACATAGAATGTCGGATGAATCCACGTAATCGACCAAGTTTTCTATCTTATTTCTGATACTTCTAATATTCAGATGAAAAATAGTAAAATCAGAGGAATATGGACCAGGGTTTTCAGATATATCATTTGCCAACATTAAAATAAGCATCAGTAATAAGCAAAACTGTATGTCATGCAAGTTTAAGCGTAGAAACAGTAATGATCTAGAGCTTACGTTACATATAAATTTAACAATTGATTTACCTACATTTATCCTAAAATGATATATCTGAGGTAAGTATAAAACTTGGATTGAGTGATAGTGACATCCGATCGCTGATCTATATGCATTTAAGTCATTTCCCATTTATCGGGGACATAAGAGGTACTATATTTAGCAGTTCTCTCTGAACAGAAGACAAAGGAAAAGGAAAGTGTGAAATGAAATTCAATAGGTGCGAGCATATGTACAATGTGCAACAAAAACAAAATATGAAAACTTATGATAAGGAGTAAGTTACTCTTTCTGTACAAAATGGTGTTTACAGCAGTTAATTGATTTTGAACTGTCCATATTTCTGTGATATTTTTGGCAATTACTAGTAAAGCATTCAATTATAATTTCATAATTGAGATAAATGAATTTGATAACATATAATTCTGATTTCAGAGAGATGAATCAGTACTCAGAATTCTCAAAAGTTATATAGAAAATGGATAAAATAATGAAGTAACATTGTCATTTAGTTCGATATTCGAAATACATGTAAGTTCTTATAATCGATGTGGTACCCAAATAAGGCAAAGTCTACTCACAAGGACGGCCCGTCTATCTACCTAGCTTTTGGTCAATTGTCCTCCATAGAGGTCAAGAGAATTTTCGGACCATCTGGAACAATACGCATAAAGACGCGTCCATCAAATGTCCAGTATTGTGCGATTTTCCTGTTTTTGCGCAGATCCCCAAGACGTTTAATCATCTGAAATCGGTACCTTGTCAGGTCCTCTACGATATACCGCTTATCTGGATCATGTTTGAGTTTGGAACGTATGACATGGAATTTATCCAAAATCTTCAAAAGCAAAGAAAAAATGATGATAGTGAAATGTTTCATCGGTACTTCTAGGTACCTGGATGATATTCTTACTATCGACAATCATGTTTTTGAAAAGTATAAAAATGTTATATATCCACAAGAATTGATTCTAAATAAGGCAAACGCTACAAACGCTACAAACACACAAAACACTATTTTTGGACCTAAATATCAAAATTGTTAATGGAGAGACCATTCAAGTGTGTATGACAAAAGAGATTGTTTTGGACTCAATATAAACAGTAAATTTCCTATGACTTGACGTTGATGTTCCTAGATTACCGTCCTACGGTATCTACATTTCACAGCTCTTCTAGTATGCTAGAGCATGTACTGATGTTTTGGATTTTCATAGTGGAAATTTACAAATTACAAAGAAACTTTTAGGACAAGGTTTTCGCTTTCATAAACTAGTAAAGGCTTTCTGGCAATGTTACAAAAATATTGTCAACTTCTTTTCAAAATTCGGACCAATACAGGCAACAAGTATATTACTTTGGGTATTTCACAACCTGCATTTTATGGTGACATAATTAACTAGATAAGAAGGATCAAAGAAAGACAACATAACTATCGAAAATGCGACATAATCATCAAACGCCTTACATGCCGTGGATATGATCCTAATGTCACCAGACGGACACTAGGCTTGGTACTTGACCAATCTATAATCTTGTATTATTGAAACTTGCACTCTGACTGACTGTGACGACGGGACTCAATAATGGGTCCTGTCCAAACCTCTTTAGAGAATACAAGGGCCCTGACCACCTGTCCTCTCTGAGTGTCAGTCGGACTCCTCGGGTGATAACATACATTAGCTCGCTGCGGCAGAGCACGGATTGTATTACGTTCGCCCTGTTTTTATATCCATTTACATATTCATCTGTGTTGTTTGGGCCCCTATGTTTTGCGGTCATGTTTGTGTTTGGTCATCTGACAATGAGGAGGTTGTTTTACACCACAATTGTACGTTCTTCGAGATCTCTGGGTAATCGGAAAAGTGGGCGGGTTGTGCGCACGTAATCCAGAGTAACCACACCTTTTGCTATTTCCGTGGTAGATGGCCGTCCTTAGTCGGCATCGGTTGCCCATTCATCTCGTTGGTTTATGTGTTGTCCCTTGTGTTTGATGTTTCTGTATTGTGCGTTGACGTTCCTTGTCCCTTTTGCGTCTCTTTCTGTGCTTGTCTGCATTCTTTTTGCATTGGATGTTTTAGGGTTTTGCTGTAGGTGCTGCAAACCTTGTGTTGTTGGAGATCTCCTCCTTTGTTTAACGTTCTTAACGTCACAATGCATAAGATCTTTTAAATGAAACAAGGCTGTTCCTACCTGAATGTTAATGTCAACCGTTTACACAGAAAACATGATTTATGAAAAGAAGAATGGAACGAACATATATGGTGCATGTATATAGAATAAATGTCATATTTTGTGTCTATGGATTTGAAGGCGTTTAACATTTGTACCAATTGGTGAGTGTCACTGTGGGTGGACCAGGAGTCTTCGAGCGCACATATAGCGAAGTTCGATCAACTTTGGTTGATCGTTTCTTCAACGCATTCGAAATTCTCTGCTACTGAATATCTTGAAATATCTAAAACGTGGGTCCTAGCATCATATCCCACCCATCCTGCTACGTCTTTCGGTACATGTTTCGACATAGTAACTTTTACACTCTTTGGTCATATTACATTGTTTAGATTGAGGATCACTGACGAAGGTTTAGTACCCGAAACGTGCATGTCTGGTCGATGCTGCAAATTTATCAGTTCTTATAGGATGCTATTGAATTTGAAGACGTTTAACATTGTGCCGGGTATGCAACACACAGCAACTAAATTTATCGTATGAAATGCGCTCACGCGTATTACTTGTACGATAAATGCACAAAAGGAGTACTATTACATAGATATTTTAGGGAAATGTTTTGTGTTGCATACCGGTAACAAAATACAAATTTAGACATGTATCCTCTATTTGATATGTTTAAGTAACAAGGAAATTTTATAACTGTCAAGAAAAAATGTACACATAATGCTATGAAAACGGGTAAAATATGTATCCGTTTGAAAGAGAAGACTGAGAAGAAAAGATCTGCTTAAAATACATGAATTTTCGAACAATTTCATTTAAAAGAGCTAGAATTATGTAATTCTGGCAAAGGGGTAGGCCCACAAGCCCCCTAAATCGGCCCTCGACTTTTCTCTAGAAATCAATTTCATGGGGAATACTTGATATCTCTAATGAAAATACACGAATGTTTACCGCTTTTAATGAAAAGAAAAAATATCACCAAACATAAAGTCATCTAACTGTAATGACGTCATGAAATGACGTCATTTTGACGTTATTGACAAAATATGGCGAAAATTGTTTGGATTTATTTTCTTTTATGGAAGGCTAGAATTAGTCAATGTGGCCACATGCGTAAGCTGAGATAAAAGGCTTATGACAGAAGGATATAATGATAATCTTTCACATATGTTTTTTTTTCGTCAAAGTTTATACTTGCAGCCATTGCTAGTTGTATAGAAATATGTAGTTTTTGCATCAATTTTGCGGAATATTACAAAATTTCAAAGGTGTTTTCAAAGGGCTAAAAGCTATTAATAAACGCAATATTTACAGAAGATATCTTCTTGATTCAGTAGAGAACGTTTCAAAATGTCAAAAAAAATCTATCAAGTACAATGTTCAAAATTAAGGGCCAATATCGGACTTCATGGCCTTACCCCTTTCACAGGGTTCACGCTGTCTGCTAATCAGTCCCTGTTCGTCTGATTAAATTATCTTGCTGCCTATCAGTCTTTAAGAAATTATTCGCCTTTCTTGCATATTTTAGACTCCTTTTTTAGCTCACCTGAGCCAAAGGCTCTAGTGAGCTATTGTCATAGCGATCCGTCCGGCGTCCGTCGTCCGTCGTGTGTCGTCTGTCGTGTGTCGTGTGTCGTCTGTCTGTCGTAAACTTTTCACATTTTCGACTTCTTCTCAAGAATGGCTAAAGGGATTTTGATGAAACTTGGTAGGTATAAAGTACTAATGGTCCCCTACAAGTGTTGTTGTTTTTCGTCTGGATCCCTCAACAGGTGGCGCCACCACAGGCAAAAGTAGGTCACGGGGGGTACCCTCCTTTGACAAACTTCTTCTTCAGAACGGAAGCACGTATCGACAAACCGAAAGCATCAGGATGATCTAGAGAGATGTCTTAAGAAGTGTTGTTATTTTTGGTTCCACTCCGAACTCAAATTTTTGACGCTTTTTTGACGTCTCTTCGGACTTAGTCAGAAATGCTAATTTTTGCACTATTTCTTTAAATAACTCAATAAGTGTATGATTTTACACACTCATTTACTGGATATTTATCATATCTAACTTAATATTTGCTTTGATATGAATTTTATGCTTAAATTTTATTTTTTTGATTTTTTATGAATTTTTTTCTTATGTAAAAAGGAAGGGGGGGGGGGTGATTTTCATACATTTTCTGCTTCTTTTCTATAACCACTCTTCAGATTGTCATGACATTTTGTAGATATGAGGTACTCATGCATGGTACCCTTCAAGTGAAAGAATTTTGTCAAGATATCCACTTTTGGATTTTTAAGGAATATTTTTTAAGATTGTACATAGGTATAGTGTATGTTTTCCATGCCCAATTGACCCATGGGGAGTGGCTCCAAACCCCGGCGGGACCCCAACAAAAATTTTTCTTCCCTTATTAGCTCACCTGAGCCAAAGGCTCTAGTGAGCTATTGTCATAGCGATCCTTCCGGCGTCCGTCGTCCGTCGTGTGTCGTCTGTCGTGTGTCGTCTGTCGTGTGTCGTCTGTCGTCTGTCTGTCGTAAACTTTTCACATTTTCGACTTCTTCTCAAGAATGGCTAAAGGGATTTTGATGAAACTTGGTAGTTATAAAGTACTAATGGTCCCCTACAAGTGTTGTTGTTTTTCGTCCGGATCCCTCAACAGGTGGCGCCACCACAGGCAAAAGTAGGTCACGGGGGGTACCCTCCTTTGACAAACTTCTTCTTCAGAACGGAAGCACGTATCGACAAACCGAAAGCATCAGGATGATCTAGAGAGATGTCTTAAGAAGTGTTGTTATTTTTGGTTCCACTCCGAACTCAAATTTTTGACGCTTTTTTTGACGTCTCTTCGGACTTAGTCAGAAATGCTAATTTTTGCACTATTTCTTTAAATAACTCAATAAGTGTATGATTTTACACACTCATTTACTGCATATTTATCATATCTAACTTAATATTTGCTTTGATATGAATTTTATGCTTAAATTTTATTTTTTTGATTTTTTATGAATTTTTTTCTTATGTAAAAAGGAAGGGGGGGGGGGGGTGATTTTCATACATTTTCTGCTTCTTTTCTATAACCAGTCTTCAGATTGTCATGACATTTTGTAGATATGAGGTACTCATGCATGGTACCCTTCAAGTGAAAGAATTTTGTCAAGATATCCACTTTTGGATTTTTAAGGAATATTTTTTAAGATTGTACATAGGTATAGTGTATGTTTTCCATGCCCAATGGACCCATGGGGAGTGGCTCCAAACCCCGGCGGGACCCCAACAAAAATTTTTCTTCCCTTATTAGCTCACCTGAGCCAAAGGCTCTAGTGAGCTATTGTCATAGCGATCCGTCCGGCGTCCGGCGTCCGTCGTGTGTCGTCTGTCGTGTGTCGTGTGTCGTCTGTCTGTCGTAAACTTTTCACATTTTCGACTTCTTCTCAAGAATGGCTAAAGGGATTTTGATGAAACTTGGTAGGTATAAAGTACTAATGGTCCCCTATAAGTGTTGATGTTTTTCGTCCGGATCCCTCAACAGGTGGCGCCACCACAGGCAAAAGTAGGTCACGGGGGGTACCCTCCTTTGACAAACTTCTTCTTCAGAACGGAAGCACGTATCGACAAACCGAAAGCATCAGGATGATCTAGAGAGATGTCTTAAGAAGTGTTGTTATTTTTGGTTCCACTCCGAACTCAAATTTTTGACGCTTTTTTGACGTCTCTTCGGACTTAGTCAGAAATGCTAATTTTTGCACTATTTCTTTAAATAACTCAATAAGTGTATGATTTTACACACTCATTTACTGCATATTTATCATATCTAACTTAATATTTGCTTTGATATGAATTTTATGCTTAAATTTTATTTTTTTGATTTTTTATGAATTTTTTTCTTATGTAAAAAGGAAGGGGGGGGGGGGTGATTTTCATACATTTTCTGCTTCTTTTCTATAACCACTCTTCAGATTGTCATGACATTTTGTAGATATGAGGTACTCATGCATGGTACCCTTCAAGTGAAAGAATTTTGTCAAGATATCCACTTTTGGATTTTTAAGGAATATTTTTTAAGATTGTACATAGGTATAGTGTATGTTTTCCATGCCCAATGGACCCATGGGGAGTGGCTCCAAACCCCGGCGGGACCCCAACAAAAATTTTTCTTCCCTTATTAGCTCACATGAGCCAAAGGCTCTAGTGAGCTATTGTCATAGCGATCCGTCCGGCGTCCGGCGTCCGTCGTCCGTCGTGTGTCGTCTGTCGTGTGTCGTGTGTCGTCTGTCTGTCGTAAACTTTTCACATTTTCGACTTCTTCTCAAGAATGGCTAAAGGGATTTTGATGAAACTTGGTAGGTATAAAGTACTAATGGTCCCCTACAAGTGTTGTTGTTTTTCGTCCGGATCCCTCAACAGGTGGCGCCACCACAGGCAAAAGTAGGTCACGGGGGGTACCCTCCTTTGACAAACTTCTTCTTCAGAACGGACTCGTATCGACAAACCGAAAGCATCAGGATGATCTAGAGAGATGTCTTAAGAAGTGTTGTTATTTTTGGTTCCACTCCGAACTCAAATTTTTGACGCTTTTTTGACGTCTCTTCGGACTTAGTCAGAAATGCTAATTTTTGCACTATTTCTTTAAAAAACTCAATAAGTGTATGATTTTACACACTCATTTACTGCATATTTATCATATCTAACTTACTTTTTTTCTTAGATTGTCATGAAACTTGGTAGGTATGAGGTACTCATGGTTCCCTACAAGTGAAAGAATTTTGTCAAGATATCCTCATTTGGATTTTTACGGAAAAACATTTATAGATACAATGTAGGTTTTCCATGCCCAATGAACCCAAGAGTAGTGGTTCAAACCCCGGCAGGACCCCACTTTTGCAGGTTTTTTTTTCTCCTTTTTTATATTTATCGTTAGAATAGAAAGTGTGAAAGAATTCTGTCAAAATATCAACTTTTAGATTTAAACAGACAAGCTAGTTTGGCTTTGTGTACTTATTTTCGTACGTCGAAATAACTCAGGCACACATGCAATCAAATATATATAACTCTGAATTTATTTTTGAGATGTTGACTTTTTCCATACATGCATATTATATAACAATTTCCCTATATAATGATTATTTTCTCCGCTTTATTTTTGTATCTATGGTAAACAAAGTCGCCATATATCTTGTGTTACAGATTTGATTGGTTAATTCCTCCACGCCCATTTAATAGTCACGGTGGGTAATCTCGCAACGCAGAACACTAGGTTTATCTAAAATTTCGTGTATTACAAATTATTTTTCACAAAAAGGGGAATGTGATGCAGTGTAAGGATGCCTTAGATACGAGTTTTATCGAAAGTAAGAGAGGTAATATCCTTTTATAAAGCCGAAAAACTATCGGCATGATTGGTGTAGATGAAAGTGAAAGTAGAACGCCGATCGTGTTTGTGCATTATAAAAAGCTATAATATCCACCTTATTTTGGATACAACTCATAGTTAGGGCGTTGTTACACTGCATCACATTTCCCTTTTTGTAATAAATTATCTATTTTTCGCAAAAATATTGAAAAATAAATTGTTCTGCGTTGCGAGATTACCCACCGTGTTAGTACTGTACAAGTGATACATTTCAGGAGATTAATAGATGATCTATCGTGCAAACAAAATAGTACTGCCGGTATTTAATAGATTTTATTTAAGGAGGCTCAATAATCGTTTGACGTCATCAGATATCGAGTGCAGTACTTTTATATGTGGCCTTTTTTAGTTTTCGGCCTTCAAACTCCTCCATAATTCGCTTGTTTCTTGACGGATTCCGACATGTTTGGTATCGATGGAAACAGAAAATTACCATCTACAATCTGAGTGTAATAAATATTTAGTCAAATGTATCGATTGATTTATATATACAAAAATATCCCGTAAGTGAGACACCCTGGCTAACGCCGTAAACGTATCGTTTTTAGAACGTCATCGGCGGAACTGTTGCCTATGAACAAATACTTAATTTCATGATAAAACAAGATATTTCTTGGAGATTTTAGCGATATTATAGATAAGATATTTCAAGTTTGGTTTCTCTAATAATCTTTGGTTTAAAGAATTTTTCTTCAATTTTGTCAACTTTCGTACTTTGCAACAAGATGTTATCGAATAAAGTTTCCCTATTTGAAAAATTTAAGCGAATGAATTTTAGTTTTAACCCTGCTTTGTTCAAAGATATATCCATTTCACAGATAACTGCACGCATTATCGAGAACGAGGGAGGGGATTGACGTCCACTTATTGACCTTGAACGTCAAAATGTTTAAAAACACTTCCGTTTACTTTAGTTCTATTTCTCTTATATATATTTCCGTATCTCTAAATAGGATGATGGAATCAGATATGAAATTTTGAACAAAACATTTTTTAAAGCTTTGACCCTAACTTGAACTTTATTTGACAAAACTCATTTAACTGACACTTACAAAACATGAAAGGTGAGTTTATAAAAGAAAAGGTCGAATAACGCTTAGCCAAGCACATGTTACTCTCCTCTTCTTGTTTATTTTTTCGACAAATCATTTGTAAACTTGTTTATTCTTATTTAATTTCGATGATAAATGATAATTGTGTAAGTATTCTTAATTCCTTGTATCAGAATTTGAAACTTTCACTGAATGTTGGGAAAGAATAATCTCGACTAGGAGTATCTGATTTCTAGCTCGCCTGAGCTATAGTCATATAGCGCGCCGTCCGTCCGTCCGTCCGTCGTCTGTCGTCCGTCCGGCATAAACCAAGTAGATTTTTACAATATGGAAACGAGGTAAAACGGAATGTCTTGTACTTTTGTTGAACGATTAGAGTCTGATCTTGAAAAATATGTCAATTATAACAGTTTTAACAAATATTTCCATCGTTATAATGTCAACTAAGGGAACAGGGCATTTTAATTTGACTTGTTGCAAATTGTTACAAAATCGTTACTATGACAACCAAATATTTTAAATCAGAATGAACGATAACATGTACTTTTTTATATTTCTTTTCGAAGGACAGAGTTTGTCGTTGAGAAATATGTAAAAGAAAATAACTTCTGACAAAGACTTCTGATCACTTTGATGTCAAATAAGGCTCCCGAGTCCTTTTTTTTAGATTCTCATTTTGGGGTGGGGGTACCCAAAGTGTACTTTTCTGGAACAGTTTTAGCTATTTCACTCTTTGAAATCATTATCTATAAAGAAATATACATATTTGATGATATTATCGTGAAAATGATCACAAGAATGGTTTCAGTCTGGAATCATTATCAATATATCATGGTTTTATCTATCAAAATTCATTGTTTTGCGACATATCTCGGGGTTGGTTTACATATGTATATTCAGAGGACCACTGGTCAGTCAAATGGTCGATGATATGTCATCTTAATAACAAATATAAATCATCAGATATCAATGTTAAATAAACAGAATATTTTTTTCTCCTCTGACAAAGAATTCTTGGATTATTGAGCCACCTTAATGTGCATATACTGGGAACACTTTCATGCTTGTTATTATTCATGTACTTGGAACAATTCCATACTTGTCATCATTTATAAACTTAGCTCGAATTTCCTTTGTCTTAGACTCTCTTAGATGAATTGTATACGGACTGATTTCTTGAAGAAACATCTAATGAGTAATCCCTTCCCGAGGATTTTGAGAATGTATAGGACATTTGATATATCTGAAATTCTTGAAAACAAATGAGTAATTTCTTCCCGAGGATTTTGAGAATGTATAGGACATTTGATATATCTGAAATTCTTGAAAACAAATAATTCAGTTCAGAGTTCTTGAAATCTTTCAATGAAATGTTGGACCACAGGAAGCTGTTGTTTTAAAAGAGGAAATAAATTATGATTCACAACCTTAAGCCACTGTGTTCGACATCTTGTATGTATACAACATTTCTAAAGACGAACACAAGAGGCTTTAAATTGAAGGTCGTGAATAATAAAACATTTCTCTCATAAAACGACAGGTTCCTGTGGTCAGACATTTGGGAATTTTTATCTGTCCAAATAATAGATAGAACATGAGTTTTTATCGGACCAAATGATTTTTTATCAGCAAATCCGATGCAGCTGATACTTTTCATGAACTCTGTCAGCTAATAATTTGTCCATGTAACAGTCCTATCATGAGGCGAAACATAGTTAACAGTAAATAACGATGTGGTAGGTCTGCAAGTTGGACAACTTTTACAGTATCATGGGCCTATTAATTTGTTTCCCTAAAAGCAGCATACACCAGAGTATTAAGTTTATTTCATTGTTTTATTCTTTTTGTCTGTTTCTTCATCACTTGCTGCACATTAATGTGGAATTTTACAAAATGATTTTTTTGATGTTGAATAATTGAACTATACACTAGCTGGGCATATGACTTTGGATCACATTATCCGTCTATTCAAATCAGTAAAAAAGATAATGTTTTGAAATGTTACTATTTCTTCTTGTTTGTACTTTTAAAGGCTGTAAAAAAAAATCTTGTCTGCATCCGGCAAAAATCTTTTTAGAAAGAATGTAGGCTCAAATCGTGATACTGGCACTATCAATTTTACGTCTTATTCAATGTCAGTATGTCAATTAGAGCACCCATGGGTATCAGGTGAGCGTTGTGCCCTCCTGGGGCTCTTGTTATTCATTTACATGAGAATACAGGTAAAGTACCACTTATAGTAACTTTCTTAGATTTTTCGATGATGTAAAAAGTTATAACCGAAGCTTTGACAGAGAATAAAATTTGAGTACAATGATATGTATCATATTTTCTATAAAACATGTCACTTTAATTTCCCAAAACTTCACATCACAATCGCGAAAAAAATTTGAAAACAAAGAAATTGAGGTGGAGATAACACATGGACGAAAATGATAATCCGAACCGATTAATTCTAGCCTTAAAAAACACAATGACAGTCATGAAAAAAACATAATTAGAATAAATCAATTTAATCTAATTATTTGTAATGTTTTAAGAAAAAAGAGGCCAAAGGGGGTCCCATCGCTCACCTGCTGTGCTGACAAAGGGCTGAAAGTGGCCAGTTTGCTAGAGGACCTTCCGTACTAGCTTTCTGTAAGGGAGTGATTTTCAAAGACTGAAATTATTTTTGGTGGCTCCACTGATAATGAAAGCATCACTGATGAGAATTTAATATTCGAAACACGTGTCTGGTGCATGTAAATTGGTTTGGAATTTTCTTTAAGAAGGTAGAGAAATGGAACCCTTCGACATTATTGTACCTCATGGCTTAAAGAAAAACATACATCGTGGTTACCATGGAGATGTAATATTGCTGATCATTCAGGAAGTATTACACAAAAAAAAAATGAAAAAAATTGCTAAACTCGGGACTTTAAAAAAACGAACGAAAGACACCACAATACATGTTCCAAATTTTAATCCAAAAAAAAAAGGTATTACAAGGCGTGTCTTTAAAAAATGGAAATAATATCAGATTATTTATTTCTTAAAAATATATTCAGATCAGCGCTGATATATCATACGAAAAGCACAATAATCTAGTAGAAATAATAAATTCAGCAATTGTCAATTAATAAACAATCATGAAAATTTATGGTTGGACCCCTGATGGGACAGGGTCGTGGAAAAAAAAAAGATTTTAAAACAAGATACTGACGAAGAAATCAATCTTATTTAAAAACTGCTTTCAAAATAAGAAACATGATTTAGAAACACAGTGTCGGGTCCTTTTGATGAGACATGCCTGGCTGTTAGGTTCCCATAAATGTACAATTTTATGAACGTTCGGACTTATTCAATTTAAAGACGTTTACATTTATACCACTTGGTGAGTGTCACTGCTGGTGGACCAGGAGTCCCCGAGGGCACATGTAGCCAAGTTCGATCAATTTCGGTTGATCGTTTCTTCAACGCATTCTAAATTTCTGTTATCAAAATTTCTTGAAATTTCTAAAAAAGTGGGTCCTGTAGCATCATATCCCACCCATCCTGCTACGTCTTTCGATACGCTTTTTCGACATAGTAACTTTCATACTTTTTTGGCATATTACATTGTTTAGATTTGAGGATCACTGACGAGGGTTAAGTACCCGAAACGTGCATGTCTGGTCCACGTTGCCAATTTATCTGTTCTTAAATGATGCTATTCAATTTGAAGACGTTTACATTTATACCACTTGGTGAGTGTCACTGCTGGTGGACCAGGAGTCCCCGAGGGCACATGTAGCCAAGTTCGATCAATTTCGGTTGATCGTTTCTTCAACGCATTCTAAATTTCTGTTATCAAAATTTCTTGAAATTTCTAAAAAGTGGGTCCTGTAGCATCATATCCCACCCATCCTTCTACGTCTTTCGATACGCTTTTTCGACATAGTAACTTTCATACTTTTTTGGCATATTACATTGTTTAGATTTGAGGATCACTGACGAGGGTTAAGTACCCGAAACGTGCATGTCTGGTCCACGTTGCCAATTTATCTGTTCTTAAATGATGCTATTCAATTTGAAGACGTTTACATTTATACCACTTGGTGAGTGTCACTGCTGGTGGACCAGGAGTCCCCGAGGGCACATGTAGCCGAGTTCGATCAATTTCGGTTGATCGTTTCTTCAACGCATTCTAAATTTCTGTTATCAAAATTTCTTGAAATTTCTAAAAAGTGGGTCCTGTAGCATCATATCCCACCCATCCTGCTACGTCTTTCGATACGCTTTTTCGACATAGTAACTTTCATAATTTTTTGGCATATTACATTGTTTAGATTTGAGGATCACTGACGAGGGTTAAGTACCCGAAACGTGCATGTCTGGTCCACGTTGCCAATTTATCTGTTCTTAAATGATGCTATTCAATTTGAAGACGTTTACATTTATACCACTTGGTGAGTGTCACTGCTGGTGGACCAGGAGTCCCCGAGGGCACATGTAGCCAAGTTCGATCAATTTCGGTTGATCGTTTCTTCAACGCATTCTAAATTTCTGTTATCAAAATCTCTTGAAATTTCTAAAAAGTGGGTCCTGTAGCATCATATCCCACCCATCCTGCTACGTCTTTCGATACGCTTTTTCGACATAGTAACTTTCATACTTTTTTGGCATATTACATTGTTTAGATTTGAGGATCACTGACGAGGGTTAAGTACCCGAAACGTGCATGTCTGGTCCACGTTGCCAATTTATCTGTTCTTAAATGATGCTATTCAATTTGAAGACGTTTACATTTATACCACTTGGTTAGTGTCACTGCTGGTGGACCAGGAGTCCCCGAGGGCACATGTAGCCAAGTTCGATCAATTTCGGTTGATCGTTTCTTCAACGCATTCTAAATTTCTGTTATCAAAATTTCTTGAAATTTCTAAAAACTGGGTCCTGTAGCATCATATCCCACCCATCCTGCTACGTCTTTCGATACGCTTTTTCGACATAGTAACTTTCATACTTTTTTGGCACATTACATTGTTTAGATTTGAGGATCACTGACGAGGGTTAAGTACCCGAAACGTGCATGTCTGGTCCACGTTGCCAATTTATCTGTTCTTAAATGATGCTATTCCATTTGAAGACGTTTACATTTATACCACTTGGTGAGTGTCACTGCTGGTGGACCAGGAGTCCCCGAGGGCACATGTAGCCAAGTTCGATCAATTTCGGTTGATCGTTTCTTCAACGCATTCTAAATTTCTGTTATCAAAATTTCTTGAAATTTCTAAAAAGTGGGTCCTGTAGCATCATATCCCACCCATCCTTCTACGTCTTTCGATACGCTTTTTCGACATAGTAACTTTCATACTTTTTTGGCATATTGCATTGTTTAGATTTGAGGATCACTGACGAGGGTTAAGTACCCGAAACGTGCATGTCTGGTCCACGTTGCCAATTTATCTGTTCTTAAATGATGCTATTCAATTTGAAGACGTTTACATTTATACCACTTGGTGAGTGTCACTGCTGGTGGACCAGGAGTCCCCGAGGGCACATGTAGCCAAGTTCGATCAATTTCGGTTGATCGTTTCTTCAACGCATTCTAAATTTCTGTTATCAAAATTTCTTGAAATTTCTAAAAAGTGGGTCCTGTAGCATCATATCCCACCCATCCTGCTACGTCTTTCGATACGCTTTTTCGACATGGTAACTTTCATACTTTTTTGGCATATTGCATTGTTTAGATTTGAGGATCACTGACGAGGGTTAAGTACCCGAAACGTGCATGTCTGGTCCATGTTGCCAATTTATCTGTTCTTAAATGATGCTATTCAATTTGAAGACGTTTACATTTATACCACTTGGTGAGTGTCACTGCTGGTGGACCAGGAGTCCCCGAGGGCACATGTAGCCAAGTTCGATCAATTTCGGTTGATCGTTTCTTCAACGCATTCTAAATTTCTGTTATCAAAATTTCTTGAAATTTCTAAAAAGTGGGTCCTGTAGCATCATATCCCACCCATCCTGCTACGTCTTTCGATACGCTTTTTCGACATGGTACTTTTCATACTTTTTTGGCATATTACATTGTTTAGATTTGAGGATCACTGACGAGGGTTAAGTACCCGAAACGTGCATGTCTGGTCCACGTTGCCAATTTATCTGTTCTTAAATGATGCTATTCAATTTGAAGACGTTTACATTTATACCACTTGGTGAGTGTCACTGCTGGTGGACCAGGAGTCCCCGAGGGCACATGTAGCCAAGTTCGATCAATTTCGGTTGATCGTTTCTTCAACGCATTCTAAATTTCTGTTATCAAAATTTCTTGAAATTTCTAAAAAGTGGGTCCTGTAGCATCATATCCCACCCATCCTGCTACGTCTTTCGATACGCTTTTTAGACATGGTAGCTTTCATACTTTTTGGCATATTGCATTGTTTAGATTTGAGGATCACTGACGAGGGTTAAGTACCCGAAACGTGCATGTCTGGTCCACGTTGCCATTTTATCTGTTCTTAAATGATGCTATTCAATTTGAAGACGTTTACATTTATACCACTTGGTGAGTGTCACTGCTGGTGGACCAGGAGTCCCCGAGGGCACATGTAGCCAAGTTCGATCAATTTCGGTTGATCGTTTCTTCAACGCATTCTAAATTTCTGTTATCAAAATTTCTTGAAATTTCTAAAAAGTGGGTCCTGTAGCATCATATCCCACCCATCCTGCTACGTCTTTCGATACGCTTTTTCGACATGGTACTTTTCATACCTTTTTGGCATATTACATTGTTTAGATTTGAGGATCACTGACGAGGGTTAAGTACCCGAAACGTGCATGTCTGGTCCACGTTGCCAATTTATCTGTTCTTAAATGATGCTATTCAATTTGAAGACGTTTACATTTATACCACTTGGTGACTGTCACTGCTGGTGGACCAGGAGTCCCCGAGGGCACATGTAGCCAAGTTCGATCAATTTCGGTTGATCGTTTCTTCAACGCATTCTAAATTTCTGTTATCAAAATTTCTTGAAATTTCTAAAAAGTGGGTCCTGTAGCATCATATCCCACCCATCCTTCTACGTCTTTCGATACGCTTTTTCGACATAGTAACTTTCATACTTTTTTGGCATATTACATTGTTTAGATTTGAGGATCACTGACGAGGGTTAAGTACCCGAAACGTGCATGTCTGGTCCACGTTGCCAATTTATCTGTTCTTAAATGATGATATTCAATTTGAAGACGTTTACATTTATACCACTTGGTGAGTGTCACTGCTGGTGGACCAGGAGTCCCCGAGGGCACATGTAGCCAAGTTCGATCAATTTCGGTTGATCGTTTCTTCAACGCATTCTAAATTTCTGTTATCAAAATTTCTTGAAATTTCTAAAAAGTGGGTCCTGTAGCATCATATCCTACCCATCCTGCTACGTCTTTCGATACGCTTTTTCGACATAGTAACTTTCATACTTTTTTGGCATATTACATTGTTTAGATTTGAGGATCACTGACGAGGGTTAAGTACCCGAAACGTGCATGTCTGGTCCACGTTGCCAATTTATCTGTTCTTAAATGATGCTATTCAATTTGAAGACGTTTACATTTGTACAATATATGACTAATCGCTATGTTTTATGAAAGTTGTTTAAATAAAGAATGTACGAATTAGTGAATGATGGTGAAACATAAAAGGCAGACGAAAACCGAAAACAAATTAAACGGAAGAAAATTACCATCAACTATACGTAGTCATATACTAACATTGTACCACAATAACATACCATTTGAGGTGTCTGGTTTCTTGATCTGGAAAGGATACTTGCCCAGTGCTGGGATTTAGCCTCTTTCCATAACCAGAGAAACTTTTCAAATTTTCCGGGTTTTTATAGTATATACGTAAGGCATTTACAGAAAAAATTCTTCTTTTTAAGGTTTCGTAAGACATTATTAGTATTTATGTCGAGTGAAAATTCAAAGGGATAGGCGTATTTATAAGTGACAAGCTGTTTACATTGTTGTCAGAAAATTGCAAAGAGAAAGGAAAATTTCCATTATTATGTGTTATTATATTAAGAAAAAAGGGTTAAGTTGACATGTGATCAACTCGAATTCAGAAAATACAACATATTAGTAATTGGTAATATATTTGAAATAAGTAAAGTAAACTTTACACGTGTAAGCACACTGGTGTAGTGCACAATCACTATGATATATATATATATAATATAATCTTAATGTTAACGTGTACATTCAGGAAAATTAATAACTTACATTCAGGGACTAGCTATGTAATTTGTTTTGATATTGACCTATCTTTTTTTTATTTTCTCTCGCAAGATCATCTGAATCGAAGACTACAAAACCGGCTTAGTTATCTGCAGTCAAAATCAGGAAGGAGGAAAAATCTTCAGAAGATGATATCAAAATATCGACTTATGACTAGTTCAATTAAATATGAAGAAAATATGTTCATTTATTATACGAATAGTAATTTCTTTATATGACCTATTTATCTTTATTGTCTATTATTTCAATTGTTTAAATCGTTGCATAATTAAATACATATATTATTCTAACGTATTTTAAAAATGTGACATGTAATATTATGATTTCAATAAGTACATTTATCGGTAAATTGATTTGATGTTGAATATACTGCATCTACTCTTGACTAAGCACAGTAATAACTGATATTTCAAAATGTCATGTATTGAATAAAAAAAAAAAAGAAGAACTTAATGAATAAAGTTATGATTATCTTGTACTTTTTTCTTATATCCTAATTGCTATGAATGTTCAAGGAATAATGTCATATATCCACATACATGTACATATAGATCATCCTTAAACTACGGAAGCGTATAGGTACCATACTGTTGTTGTGTTGTAACAATATTTCTTGATATACAATTTATCAACTTATAATGATATATGGTTACAAGTTGCTTTACTTATATCAATGAATGATATATTTTATTGACATTTCAGCACTTTCTATGTTGCATTGTCTAGTTAATCTTAATTCATGAACACATGTTTTATCAACTTTTAGATTATGGTGATGAGGCTATATTTCATTTTTTATAATACCGCGGGAATACTAAGTGGTATACAGTGAATACAGGAAGTAACGGACGTGTAGACCTACCCAGACCCTGATTCTTAACGCGGGTTAATTTCTCATTGAATAAGGAGTAAACCTATAACTGCGACTGATTTTTTTGTTGTTGTTGCCGGCGAAGCATAACGAAACTCAGTGATCATTTCTGTTGTCTGTCTGTCCATCTGTGTGTCCGTCTGCCTGTATATAATTCTTTTAATGTCAAACCCCATACCTTTGTAGGCCGATGACATTAATTATGATACCTGTATTCCGTATGACAAGGCCTTTTTAAGGATATTGTGCCTTTGCCTTTGCGTTTGACCTACTTTTAAAAATCTTTAAAACATTGATCCCAAGTTTTTAAGAAAGGTATAAACAGTATCCGAAAAACAGACACATTCGTAATGCTTTAGTTGAATTTAGTTCGCAGGTATTCTTACGTCATATTCAAATTTCATACTAAAACCTGTTTCAATATTGCTATTGAAATTAAATAAAGCTATTAGAAAACTAGGCTATACTAGTGTATTATCTATTAATGAATCAAAATTCAAAGCATTTTCGACGGACAGTAAAAATCGGCAGATCTCGATCAGAGGTGCTTAGTGTAACCATATGGCCTCTCCCCCACAATAATTAAGCTAATTAATTATTCATATTAATTAGTTACATGTATATGGAAATTGCTAACTGGAGTTTTCTATAGTAAAAGGGGAATCATTATAACTTAATTTCTTGACTTTAAGTTTGAACTTCATATTGAGACAATTAAATTCTAGTTTGTAAATTCTGTTGATTACCACGATGCTGAAAACACTGTAGTAATTTGTACACCTGCAAGTACTTTAGTCTTTGTTTTCCGTACGAGTTAATTGAAAGCTAATTGGAAATCTCCCCATAAAAGCTATTATTGTTCTGTATTTGGAAGAATCTAATTTCAAAAATGTCTTTTTAATCAAAAACCAATTACTTATTATTTTGTGCAGGTGTTAGCAATTTCCAGTCGTCCACATATATACTCGGCGCATCGTTTTTGCAGATCACTCCAGTTTCAGCAGTGTTTAAGTTGCGCTCTCATACTGCTATGACTAAGATGTTACGATTTAAATAAACTTAGAACTTTTATTCGGACTTCTGTTTATAGTTTTCAAAATGACTGATTAATACACAACGCGAACTACACACCTAACCTGTAGGCCATAGGCTTACAAGGTTTTATTTGATGCCGTGACCTAAACGAATCAAGGAAAAATATGATTACTGCCGTGTCCTAAAATTGCCGTAAATGCAGGACGATGCACGCCGCGGAACCAGGGTATAACGACCAGAGGATCAACACTACGGTTTAAACGAAATTAGTGAGAAAGGTAGGGCACATTTACTTTCTCAAAGTACTCTCAGATTGATTGACCATGTATTTTTGTTTTGTTTAGTTTTCTCTAAGAATTTTCAATAAAATATGACTGACACAGACGACGAAGTGACATCTCAGGTGTTCGGGGTGGGCCATGTTTCTCATAGTTTTGATATTGCAAACAATTCAGAAAAGGGTAGATCTGAGGACTCCGATTCCTCTCATAGTAAAGTTTTGAAGTCGTTTAAAATTCCAGAGAATGGCGAGGAAGCCATGAAGTGGATTGCAAATCAAGTTAAGGGTCTTCAAACTGCGATTTCTGTACCTTTACTTCAAGTTGTGAAAACTTTTGAAGGTGATGCCTCTCAATTTAAACAGTGGGTCAAAGATATTGAAAAGTATGCACAAATTGCACGGCTTGACAACACAGACATTCCTAGAATAGTTTTAATGACATGTACTGGTACGGTAGGAGACTTTGTCAAACGTTATTTGGATGAAACTGAGTCATGAAACTGAGTCATCAGGTGGCCCCACCTTAGAAAGTTGATGCAAAAGCGGTACGCTGAACTCATTGATAATCAACAAGCTATGACCTTACTACGCCAGATAAAACAGACACCTGTTAAAATGACAAATATGGATAATTACCATATCCCTGTCTACAGTACAAAATCGATAATTCAGAAAATCAGAAACCGAAGGCATACAAAATCAGGATAAAACAGGAACCAAAGCAAACAAAAACAAAAACCTCCACCATATGAAAAGAAACAAACTCCCGATATGAGAGTGAGACCAGGTGCCCAGGAAGAGTAAGCATCTCCTGCTTGCATGCAACACCCGTCGCTTCAATTCGGTAGAACTGTCACATCCGGTTACTTCCATTTTGGAAGATATAGAGTACAATCTTTGGATGGATGGTTCAAATGGTCTATGACAGAATATCATCTACCATTCTGGATAGTGGGACATCATAGTGTATGACGAGTTCCCCATATCGACCGTAGAACTTCCTCAGTGACGATGTTAGTCGATCACAAACATATCCCTGACTGAGAAGCTTATCTGAAAGACGCCTAGCTCTCAGAACAAAATCCGTATATTTGGTACTTGCTCTGGCATAGCGTATCAACTGAGATATGAACACGCCATAAGCAGGCGATGAAGGGATGTTGCTACTCAGAAAAGGAAAGTTCGTAATGCTGAAATTGAAGTCGTCACGTTTGTCATAGAGTGAGGTGTTCATGTGACCATCAGTGTCGTAGGACAACATTATGTCCAAATAGGATGCTGAATTATTTGTCTCTGTAGTTTCTTTGACTTCAAGCTCCGAAGGATAGATACTGCTCAGGTAATCCGCGAATTTTGGATTATTGATGGACAACACATCGTCTATGTATCTGTAAGTGAAGTTGAAGTCAGAAGCTAAGTATCTTTTCCCTTCAGAGACCAAAGATTGAATGAATTCAGCTTCGTACGAGTAAAGGAAAATGTCGGCAAGGAGTGGGGCACAATTGGTCCCCATTGGAATTCCGACAATTTGCTGGAAGACCAACATTAGAGATGAAACATTTGTAGTTAGTAACAACCATGAATTTTGGTATAAACATGCAGATGGGTATATAAAATCAAGCCCTGTAAGATTGAAGTGGTCGATATACTTAAAGAGCACCTATTTTCACCAAGCGATTGCTCAATTTCTAAGTGTGGCATGAAGAACTGCAAAACTTGTAACATCCTAATAACAGACACTTCATTCTCAAGTAATCTCACAAAACAAACATTTAACACGCATAGTTTTGAAAACCTTAACTGCATGACATCTAATGTTGTGTACGGAATAGAGTGCTCACTTTGTGGATTGATTTATGTGGGCGAAACCAAAGGCCAGCTCCGAAAAAGAATGTCAGGACACCGGTCAAAAATAAATAATAAAGGAAGTCAACTCCTTTACCGACATTTTGACCAGGCGGATCATTCTGTTTTATCGATGAGAGTCAGAATCCTGGAGAAAATATATCACCCCACAAACAATCCCAATTTGAGCACACCTCTCCGTCGCAACAGAGAAGAGTTCTGGATAAAAAATCTTAACACTGCAGCGCCCTATGGGTGCAACGATAACATCAGCACTATAGGAAACTTAACAAGTCCCGGTTGTCAATCGGTAAATGTGACTAGCTTATTCAACAGATCACAAAGAAGACCTCGAAGTCATGTCATTCGAAAATATAATAGGCCTGAGATACATAGTTTCTCCTTCGATGACTTGCTTCCATTTTTGAATGAGCCTCTAGGCCTGCATTATATTCGTACCAAATTATACTCTGTTCCTTTACGGAAGTTACACGAAATCTACGATTATACGAAGGATCTCGCATATACCGATACACGTTCCCCAGAATACAGACTACAAGGAGTCATCTTGGACATTTCTACTTTTCGTTTATTTCAAGCAGTTAGATCAGATAAATCAGAGGAGAAAACAAACCGCCCTTTCATTAAAGTAAGATTTGCAAACAAAGGTATTGATAACTTGAATCTTGGTCAAATTTTGAATCACAAAACTGTCACAGAAAAAATCCCACCATATTTCAAAAGAAAAGAAACTCCTTGTATTTCCTATAGCTACACACCAACAGTTGCATCTAAAATTTACAATTACAAACGATTCCTGCAGTGTATTGATTTAAGAAATCCCTCACTACATCCACTTCCCTGCGAATGTTCTTCATCGGATTTCAACTACTCTCCTTGTGGACACGTTATTACTGGTGACCTTAGTATAGTCAAGAACGACAAATTGAGAGAATTGTTAAAAAAGGGTCCCAAATACAAAGAAAGTATGTCCTTTACATGGAACCAAAATGTCAAAATTATTATGGACTCTTGTGAGGAATATGCAAGACGTTGGGCAAAGAAAGAGGATGTACAGCTCGACACCCTTTCCGAATGGATAAAATCAATCAGAGGGTTACTTTTATCTAGAATTAACCGATTAAAATCAACTGTGAACACCAGATTCGTGTCTATATTTAAAGACACTGATGTTATCACAGAACTTACCTACCTCCAAGAACATTTAGTCATCACACCAGCGGACAAAGCCTCAAATAATTACACATTTACTTGCAAAAAGTACTATTTCGACAGTCTAGTTAAAGAGTTGGGTTTAAATTCGACACCTGGAAATCCTACTTACACCCCAACAAACCTTTCTGCCTCTGAAATAATAGATAACCACAAATCAGCTCTTGCTTCCTTTGGCTTCGACACTACCGATTTAGATTTAGATTTAACATACTTATACTGCATACCTAAAATGCATAGAATCCGTACAAACAACGTTTCATCGCTGGTTCCTCAAAATGTTCTACAAAATCTGTATCGGTCTTACTCACCAAAGTTTTATCTGAAATCAAATCTGGGCTACAAAAATATTGTTCGACAGTATATTCTCGCAGTGGTATCAACCAGATGTGGATTTTAAAGAATTCGAAGGAACTTTTAGAACATCTGAAATCCACTCATTTTAGTAGAGTCCATTCGATCAAAGCCTTTGATTTTTCGACACTTTACACTACAATTCCACATTCTAAATTGAACGAAAGACTCGCAAAAATTATAAGTAATGCGTTTACAAGTAAGAACGATAATCGCAAATACAAATTTATTGTTGTTAACTATGACAAAACCTACTTTGTAAAAGAAAAGTCAGATTCTGAAAATAAGTACACTGAAACAGTCATTATTCAGATGTTAAACTTTCTGATCGACAACATTTTTGTGGTGTTTGGAGGAAAGGTCTTCCAGCAAATTGTCGGAATTCCAATGGGGACCAATTGTGCCCCACTCCTTGCCGACATTTTCCTTTACTCGTACGAAGCTGAATTCATTCAATCTTTGGTCTCTGAAGGGAAAAGATACTTAGCTTCTAACTTCAACTTCACTTACAGATACATAGACGATGTGTTGTCCATCAATAATCCAAAATTCGCGGATTACCTGAGCAGTATCTATCCTTCGGAGCTTGAAGTCAAAGAAACTACAGAGACAAATAATTCAGCATCCTATTTGGACATAATGTTGTCCTACGACACTGATGGTCACATGAACACCTCACTCTATGACAAACGTGACGATTTCAATTTCAGCATTACGAACTTTCCTTTTCTGAGTAGCAACATCCGTTCATCGCCTGCTTATGGCGTGTTCATATCTCAGTTGATACGCTATGCCAGAGCAAGTACCAAATATACGGATTTTGTTCTGAGAGCTAGGCGTCTTTCAGATAAGCTTCTCAGTCAGGGATATGTTTGTGACCGACTAACATCGTCACTGAGGAAGTTCTACGGTCGATATGGGGAACTCGTCATACACTATGATGTCCCACTATCCAGAATGGTAGATGATATTCTGTCATAGACCATTTGAACCATCCATCCAAAGATTGTACTCTATATCTTCCAAAATGGAAGTAACCGGATGTGACAGTTCTACCGAATTGAAGCGACGGGTGTTGCATGCAAGCAGGAGATGCTTACTCTTCCTGGGCACCTGGTCTCACTCTCATATCGGGAGTTTGTTTCTTTTCATATGGTGGAGGTTTTTGTTTTTGTTTGCTTTGGTTCCTGTTTTATCCTGATTTTGTATGCCTTCGGTTTCTGATTTTCTGAATTATCGATTTTGTACTGTAGACAGGGATATGGTCATTATCCATATTTGTCACTCCAAACACCACAAAAATGTTGTCGATCAGAAAGTTTAACATCTGAATAATGTCTGTTTCAGTGTACTTATTTTCCGAATCGGACTTTTCTTTTACAAAGTAGGTTTTGTCATAGTTAACAACAATAAATTTGTATTTGCGATTACCGTTCTTACTTGTAAACGCATTACTTATAATTTTTGCGAGTCTTTCTTTCAATTTAGAATGTGGAATTGTAGTGTAAAGTGTCGAAAAATCCAAAGCTTTGATCGAATGGACTCTACTAAAATGAGTGGATTTCAGATGTTCTAAAAGTTCCTTCGAATTCTTTAAAATCCACATCTGGTTGATACCACTGCGAGAATATACTGTCGAACAATATTTTTGTAGCCCAGATTTGATTTCAGATAAAACTTTGGTGAGTAAGATCGATACAGATTTGGTAGAACATTTTGAGGAACCAGCGATGAAACGTTGTTTGTACGGATTCTTATGCATTTTAGGTATGCAGTGTGAGTATGGTAAATCTAAATCTAAATTGGTAGTGTCGAAGCCAAAGGAAGCAAGAGCTGATTTGTGGTTATCTATTATTTCAGAGGCAGAAAGGTTTGTTGGGGTGTAAGTGGGATTTCCAGGTGTCGAATTTAAACCCAACTCTTTAACTAGACTGTCGAAATAGTACTTTTTGCAAGTAAATGTGTAATTATTTGAGGCTTTGTCCGCTGGTGTGATGACATAATGTTCTTGGAGGTAGGTAAGTTCTGTGATAACATCAGGGTCTTTAAATATAGACATGAATCTGGTGTTCACAGTTGATTTTAATCGGTTAATTCTAGATAAAAGTAACCCTCTGATTGATTTTATCCATTCGGAAAGGGTGTCGAGCTGTACATCCTCTTTCTTTGCCCATCGTCTTGCATATTCCTCACAAGAGTCCATGATAATTTTGACATTTTGGTTCCATGTAAAGGACATACTTTCTCTGTATTTGGGACCCTTTTTTAACAATTCTCTCAACTTGTCGTTCTTGACTATACTAAGGTCACCAGTAATAACGTGTCCACAAGGAGAGTAGTTGAAATCCGATGAAGAACATTCGAAAGTGTCCAATTATATTCTGAGCGCTTGCTTAAATTAGCCGAAGATGCTTATTCTACTCCTTTTGATGAGAAAGAAAACAAACTAGTTCAGAAACAGTTGGTTGATATTTTCTGTGACGGATTGTGCCATGATTACTTGAGAATGAGGGTTATGAGATTTGATCCACAGAGGTACGAGGAAGCAGTAGAAATTGCAATGAAAGAGCAAAACTTGCGCAAACGTTTTCATTAAAGATCAATTACAAAGAATGAATCTCACACACAGATAGGTAGTGAAAAATCCCATTTGTCAGATAATCAAAATTTACTGTCAAATAACCGTGAAAGTAATCTAAACGACCAATTAAGCATGCGCGTAAATGAATGTCAAAACGGCGAGAAGAGTGAAAACACATGTTGCCCGTTAGAAACTCCAGATAAATACTCAAACCTTGAAAATCAGAAATGTTATAAATGTAATTGTGTTGGACAAACAGTTTGGGAATGTCCCTTGCGAGTAAACAAACAATACATGAAAAGCAAAAATGCACTCGATTATTCAGACCCTGAATCAGATGAAAACGAGGAACCCCCTTGTAAACGTAATATGCCCCTAAAGAAAAATGAAAACCCCCTACCTAAACTTACACCCGTGACTAAAACTCCCATAGAGCGTACAGAAAAAGGCGTCGGACAACACACCCCTCAAAGACAAGGTCGGAATCGGTCAGAAATTCCAGATTGGATGAAATCAGCGGAATGCTGGATTTGTCATATGAAAGGTCACCTTAGAAGAAATTGTCTGAATCGTCGGTTTCCGGATAGATACAGGGTATTGAACTATCCCAGTACTATCCCAGTACAAGATACCAAGGTCGAACAAACTGTAGGCAGAACCAGGAAAACTTAAAGGCTCTCTTCAAGAGGAAGCCGTTGAAGAGAGCAGAAATTATTCTAAAACTAAAACCAATCTTGAAAGTAGGAAACCCGTGTTCGATCTAAATTTAGCTGGAAAAGCTAGCTCCTGTATTATTAAGATTGGCAATTCGAGATATCGTACTTTGGTAGATACCGGCGCTGAAGTTTCCATTATGAGTAGGAAAATTTTTGAACGATTATCACCGAGACCGAAATTGACACGAGTAAACAAGAGTTTAAGAGCAGTGAATAGCGAGACTATCAACGTTTTGGGACGAACAACCTTGACTTTTTCGATGAACGGACTGCGGATGTCTCAAAATTTCTACGTGGTGGAGACACTGACCAAGAACGTTATCTTAGGACGAGATTGGTTGAAAGAAAATGGAGTGCGTCTTTACTTCGACTTAGGGATGCTAAGAGTAAGAAAAACGTTCGTAAAACTCGACGAACCATATTTGTTCGATTTTAAGGCTAAATAAAAAGACAGTTATAGAGCCGCAAACAGCCGTTATATGTCACGTTAAGTTATAGAAAGGCTTCCAATTATCCGATTCTAGACTTCTAGAGGTCACTGAACTTTGAACCCGGATGTATCATGGATGAACCTGGTCTAACACTGAAGGAGTCCGTGAACAGAGTCAAGTCACCTTTTAAGGTACCCGTTTTAATTGTCAACGAGACAAACAAGTGCTACCGACTGCGCAGAGGAAGCGTAGTAAGAAGGGCACGACCTTTGACCCCTCAAGATGTCTCCTCATTGGACGAGGAAGAACCAATGAAATCGATGAACCTAAGGCTGAGAGGTCAGACTTGGAGGATCTAACTGTACCTAAAAATAGACGTCCTGACATCGTCAAGTAACTAAAGAAAAACAAGGATCTAATAGCAAAGAGTGACTCAGATCTTGGAGGAACAAGGACAGTGCAGATGAAAATAGAAACAGGAAACCACCCTCCGATCAAGAATAGACCATACCGGACGCCATTAAATAAACGAAAAATCATTGACAAGGCCTTAGACGAAATGTTAGAAGCTAAGGTAGTTCAAAGGTCACAATCTGCATGGTCATTTCCCTTAGTTGTTGCAAAGAAAAAGGATGGTGACAGAATGTGTGTCGACTTTAGAACTCTCAACAAGATCGTAAAACCGATTTCTTTTCCCCTACCATTGATTGATGACATCTTATCTCTGATAGGGAATACAAAATATTTTACAACGCTAGACTTGAGACACGGTTATTGGCAAGTAACGTTGGATGAAAGTAGCAAGGAAAAGACCGCATTTGCCTGTCATAGAGGACTTTTTGAATTCAACAGGATGCCATTTGGCCTGAGTAATGCTCCCGCTGTATTCCAGGAACTTATGAATATCGTCCTACAAGGATATGAGGGATTCGCAATGGCATACTAAGATGACATACTGATCTTTACCAAGGACGACCCCATGGAACAGGTGCGACACATACAGAAAGTGTTCAACAGACTAAGACAACACAACCTTAAGCTCAAACTCAAGAAATGCGCTTTCTTCAAAGAGGAAACGGAATACCTAGGATTTGTAATCAACAAGGACGGAATAGCTCCAGATACTAAGAAAGTGGAAGCCATTAAGGACTTACCTGCTCCCAAGAATGTAAGAGAAATCCGTGGATTCATCGGAATGTGCAGCTACTATCGAAGATTTGTACCAAATTTCTCAAAGATAGTGGTGCCTCTCATAAATTTAACCAAGAAATATGCAAGATTCAAATGGACCGTTGAATGCCAAAATGCTTTCGATTTCCTGAAAGACAGCCTCACAGTAGTTCCCCTCCTGGCATACCCAGACACCAACAAACCATATGTTTTATATACAGACACAAGTAACAATTGTGTAGGTGCGTGTCTCACTCAAGAAACTGACGAGGGAGAAGAAAAATCAATTTACTTCCTGTCTCACAAACTTAGCCATACACAGACAAAATGGTCAACTATAGAAAAAGAAGCATTTGCCATTCATTATGCACTGCAGAAGTTAGATCACTATTTACACGGAGCACAATTCACAATCAAGACAGACCACAAACCTTTGAAGTATCTGTTAGACTCGCCAATGCAAAACAAGAAAATACAGCTTTGGGCTCTGAGCATCGCTGGGTACAATTGTAAAATCGAGTATGTCAAAGGCGAGGATAATCACTGTGCAGATCTATTATCCAGGATTCCACACCCTAAGACATCACAAAGGTCTAAGAAATCCGACAATGAACCTGATATCGACGATAGGACTTTTGAGATTGGAGTCATAAACTCAAACGAGTTTAATCCTAGAGACTTTGTCAATTGTCACGTTGAAGACCACAACGAGGTGACCAAAGCTATCTCAGATTTACCTGAGGAGTTTAACCTGAAAGAGGAGCAAGAAAAAGACCAAGACGTTGTCAAGCTGAAGAACAGATAAAGGAAAGGAACAGCTACAAAAGCTGAACAGACGCACTATTTTGAAGACAAAAAAGAGGGACTATTTTACTACCTTTCCCAACCTGACTCTGAGGATCCAAGGCTAAGACTGTATATACCTCAAGAGATGGAGACAGTCGTCCTCAGACAGTATCATGATCAACTCGGACACATGGCAGTAGACAAGACGTACGATTCCGTTCGTCTAAAGTACTTCTTTCCAAATATGTACAAGAAAATACACGCCTACATCGAGGAATGTGTCACATGTCAGACAAGGAGCTCAAGGAAATCAAAACCGCCTCTCAAGGAAACCGAGGTGCCCTCTTATCCTTTCGCAAAGATTGGACTGGATCTATCAGGACCATATCCGACGACATTGTCTGGCAAGAAATACATAGTTTCCTTCATAGACGTTTATTCAGGGTGGCCAGAGGCATTTCCCGTGCCGGACAAGTCAGCAGATCGAATTGTACATCTGATTTTGGAAGAAATATTCCCAAGATTTGGTTGTCCGCTCGAGATTGTATCAGACAACGGGACAGAAAACGTCAATAGGAAACTTTGGATACTATGAACATACATCACATCAAAACCTCATATAACAGTCCCAAGCAAACGGAAAGGTTGAGAGATTCCACAGAATTCTATGATGTCATGTCCAAACAAATTCAGGAAGACGTTCAAACCTGGGACTAGTACTTGAATCAGACGCTAGCTGCCATTAGGTTTCATGTAAACGAGTCATCAAAATTTTCTCCGTACTTCCTGCTGTACAACAGAGACGTAGTACTTCCTTTGGACACCATTTTGAAGCCAAGACGTAGATATGTGGGTGAAGACCAACACAAAGTAGCTCTTCAACAACAGCATAAAGCTTTTACATTAGTTCACAGGAACATGAAAGAAGCCAAAAAGAAGCAGAAAAAGTACGCAGACAAAAATTGCAAGGAAGAAAATTTCCAGGTAGGAGACCCGGAATATTTGCGGAACCACAGAAGGGATAGCAAACTTGATGTGAAGTGGCAACCTTACTACCGGATTATCGATCAAACGGGACCACTTTCGTTCATTGTGAAAAATCAGCTTGATGGCAATACTACAAAGGCACATGCTCGACATTTAAGGCCAGCGAAGATTGACGAATGGAAAATTCCGAGAGATTCTGAAGGAAATATCCTACGTAAAACGACGTATGTAATCCCACCGGAACAAACAGACAGTGATGACGAGGAATCTGAACCTCAAGCTATCGCAGTACGACACAGAATTCAAGAAAGGGATGGTTCGTCTGACGAAGATGATATTCCACTTATGGAGCTTCGGAGACGATTAAGGACTCATGCTATGCCCGAGACACGTACGGACATGGACGAAAACACGACAATAAGTTCAGATCCTCCAACATTAAGCCTACCGCTGACTCCCGAAAAGAATCGTGAGGAGGTACAGATGGAAATTGATGCCATTTCGGAGAAACCGGACACGAGTTTCTTACAATCTACAAAGGCTTCCCAACATAAAATTGTTGAAAATACCCCATCCTTCGATCCCCAGCTGTTAATGAAAAACCTTTTTGCGATGACAAAATACATGACTTCTCAAAATCTTAATATATCTGCATAATAGACGATAAACATGATAAACAAGAAAAAAGGAAAGTAAGGTCGAAAAAGTACGATAAAAAACCCTATTTCTTATTTAAAGAAAGGAAGGAGAATGGAAACGATAAAAAAAATTAAAAATAATAAACGTACTACAAATTATTATAAATTTGAATAACACATAAAACAGTATGTAAATTAATACAATAAAGAGATGGAATCTGAAATAATGATAAAAATAATACAAAATTCACTGTAAGTGTAAAGATGTACTCTTACAGATTTACTCTTTGTTTGTAGTTTCTAAATGGATTTTGCTGGTTTGGCGCAGGATTAATCATAATTGACCTTCATCTGGGTATTCATGTTACAGTTCTCACCCCTCAGCCAATGAGCGCTAATGATATTGACCTTTGTTGCCCTTTCCCCTGTGTTGGAATTTCATTGACGGTCTATAGTTTCTTATCGGCTGCAGATGTGTAGTATCACGCTGAGACATTAACGTTTGACTAGCGACATACATAGACAATTTATTTCATTTCAGAATTTCAAAAAAAAAGTTTTAATTGCTTCACTTTTATAACTTAAATTTTTAATTGTATTACTTTTTAGAAAATATATTCAGAAGCCTGCATTTTGCATAATTATGTATAAAGTCATAAGTATAATTTTACAAAGTTTTCAAAAATGAAAATTTCTTTTTCTAAACATTGATAAAAGTATCATTTTGGAAATCATTTATTCAGTTTTGGTACAGGCATCTAAATCATTTTTGTAAATTCAAAATTATGGTCAATTAGAGGTACAGAGAAAATCCGGTGTCATAAACTACCTGTAACCAGAGACAGTGATGTGAAACTGATCAGTGTAATAATGATGCAGACTTTATAATTTTATCGCTGGGAGAAGACGACGATACGAGATAAATAGTAAAGTTCCAGATGTGCAGTTTACCCTTGAACTTTAATTAGCTCCTTAGTTATTGGAATCGCCTGTTGTGTGATACGAGAGACAAATAAGCGTGCACGTTTATCAACAAGACATTAAATCAAATCAGACGGTAGCAGAAAAGAAGTCCGAAGCAGTGACGTCAGGTATCTCTGTGCACGATGTTATCCGTGTGGCCGGATGTCAAACCAGCCCGTCACTATACAAAAAAGAACATTATTTCGCAGATTATATGACAGAGTGAAATCTGTCATAGCGAAATTGAAGATTGCAGAATCATATTGAACATTTTGCACTTAATGACCTGCTTGTTCGACGCTTTAAATGAGAGCATTGAATACCCCGTCGCTCTTCTGGGTGCATGGCGTCATCCAGATTATGGGAAGATCTTGGTAACGTCACTAATACCAAGATGCGCCAAAGCAGGGTCAAGTTGGAAGATAAACTCCAAATTCCGGGTGGAGGAAGAAGACGAAACAGATGACGATTCGATGATTATTGGTTTACCAAACCAAGTAGACGACAAAGAGGTCCGAATCATTCGTTATACTCCACGGAGGTTACAAAGTTCACGAAGAAGGACCGTAGACGTAAGGAACCAAAACCCAGACGTACGGAACCAAAACCAAGATGAACGGCCGTAAAAAGTTAAAGAAGTGGATTAAACCGGTGTTGTGTTTTAATGAAAAAAAGCAGAGTAAATGTTTAATACTAAATATATGTATCATCATTTAGGCTCCTTATTCATGTTTAATATTGATAATTGTTTTTGTATATTGCTTATTATATATAATGAATGTTTAGGTACGTATATTGGCCTTGGAAAATGTATTTCTTTTGTAGGTGATTGACAGTGAACATTCATAATTAGATGAAAATCGGGTCACTCTTTAAGAACAATGAAAAAGAATTCGATATGCAAAGACTTTAATTTCATGTGCTTTAATTTGATATAATTTCAATTACGATACTTAGAGTGAACCCCGATGACTGATGATATATTATTGAGTTATGCATTATTGTGGTGTCAAGGCCATGCGTTTAGAATATAACCAAGTATTATAATGGATTCATATAAAGTTTTGGATGATATTTGAAAGTTATCTTATAGTTCATGATTGGTTGAAATCCAAACAATTTGAATCTTGGTTATTTTCTTAAGTGGGGGAGTATTGTAACCATATGGCCTCTCCCCCACAATAATTAAGCTAATTAATTATTCATATTAATTAGTTACATGTATATGGAAATTGCTAACTGGAGTTTTCTATAGTAAAAGGGGAATCATTATAACTTAATTTCTTGACCTTAAGTTTGAACTTCATATTGAGACAATTAAATTCTAGTTTGTAAATTCTGTAATCTGTTTAATTTGATTCCCACGATGCTGAAAACACTGTAGTAATTTGTACACCTGCAAGCACTTTAGTCTTTGTTTTCCGTACGAGTTAATTGAAAGCTAATTGGAAATCTCCCCATAAAAGCCATTACTGTTCTGTATTTGGAAGAATCTAATTTCAAAAATGTCTTTTTAATCAAAAACCAATTACGTATTATTTTGTGCAGGTGTTAGCAATTTCCAATACTCGGCGCATCGTTTTTGCAGATCACTCCAGTTTCAGTAGTGTTTAGGTTGCGCTCTCATACTGCTATGACTAAGATGTTACGATTTAAATAAACTTAGAACTTTTATTCGGACTTCTGTTTATAGTTTTCAAAATGACTGATTAATACACAACGCGAACTACACACCTAACCTGTAGGCCATAGGCTTACATTAGTCCTATGAGTCCGCACATGAATTGAAGAATCCAGGATCTTAGTAAAAGCAGACGTTTGATTCGTGTTGTTGAATAGGGGGGGATTGGCTCTCTGCACGTTTTTATGCGACATAACTCATATTAAGAAACTTGACCTGTAGTTCTTGATGTAAAAGCTATATACAGGACATGAATTGGATATATGAAAATATATTCCTTTAAAATGTCCATAAACAACAGGTTGGATGGACGGAGGGACGTACGTATGTACACGCGGACGGACATGTGCATCACCATATACCCCCGTCATGTTTGTCGGGCGTATAATAACACTGCAAAGTGAATCTGCTAAATTCATTTCTTAAGACTAAGGTCAATCGAGTGCAGCAGTGACTTTGATCTTTGGATCCAAAATTCAATAGGCTACTTCATCTGATGATAAAAAAATCACATCAAATGTTTGCAAAAGAAACACAGAGAAAGAGACACAAAAGGTACAAGGAACATCAAATCACATAGAAACATCAAACACAAATGACTACACATAAACCAAAGAGACCAATGGACAACCGGTAGAGAAGTTTGATTTTAGAGCGTCTACGATATTTTCTTTCCTAAGTTCAGTAGTGTCTTGAATTTTTGCTTACAAAAGTCTCATAAAGTTCTCATAATTATTCTTGTTGCAATGGAGGCATCACATGAAGCAGAAACAATATCCCCAAATGCTTGTCTATTATCCAACTATAGAGTGTTCCAATGAGATAAAGAAGATCCTGACGACAATCTACACAACACTCGCAATAGAGCACTAGATTTAGCATCAATGGACCCTAGCAAGCTAGAGTTTGGACCAGGTGCCTGGGAGAAGTAAGTATCCCGTATTTGCCCAGCCACACTCGCCGTTGATGTGCACGCCTGAACATGAAAACAATATCTACAAAACATACACTATATGAGGTCATGTCTATATAGAAAGCGCTATGGCGACCCTGTCAGGAAAACTATTTAAATCAAGGAACACACGTGTCGCCTTCCAGGGCTATATGTCAAACAGGTACGTCAAAATCATAATGCCAAAATACTTGGTCTCAACAGAAAGGTCTTGTTACAAGGAATACACAGAAATATGAAATCCTTATCACTTACAAATTAAAGATTTGTAACCAATATTTTAAGGTGTTTCAAATGTAGGTCGAACTCAAAGGTCTAGGTCAAAGGGTAAAAAAATGCACGGTATCTGCAGAAGGTCATGTCATACGAATGCAGGTATGAAATATCAATGCCATACGTCCTATAAAAGTATGGGGTGTGACACTAAAAGAGAGAATAACGGACACACAGATGGACAGATCTAGACAGTCAACAGAAATGTTCAATGTGTGTCGATATACTTCGCAGACAACTAAAAAAATCAGTTATAGGTTTACTCCTTATTCAATGAGAGAGTAACCCATGTTTTAAGAATCAGGGTCTGAGTAGATCTACACGTCCGTTTCTTCCTGTATTCACTATATACAACTTGGTATCTTCTTTAACTCATTTGTTTTCCCGCGGTTTTATAAGAAATGGCAATATAGCTTCATCAACTTAATCTAAAAGATGATAAAATCTGTGTTCATGAATTGAAATTAAATAGACAATGCAACAAAGAAAATGCTGAAATGTCAATAAAATATATCATTTATTCATATAAGTAAAGCAACTTATAACTATATACCATCATTAGTTGATAAATTGTATATCAAGAAATATAGTTACAACACCACAACAGTATGCTACCTATACGCTTCCGTATTAAACAATATAAGTGTCATTATATTAAGAGTCATGTGGCATTCGAAAATTTCTGTTACAGAAATTTCTTGAAATTTCTAAAACTTGGTCCTGTAGAATCATATCCCACCCATCCTTCTACGTCTTTCGGTACATTTTGGATACAATAATTTTCACACTCTATTGAATCGATCCTAGGAAATTTGGAGCCGCGCGCTCTCTGTAATGTAAATGTAAAAATCGAACTTCAAAAAATTAAAGAGAGCGCCACTGATTTTTTTTTGGTGGCTCCCCTGAAAGCATAACTGATGTAATGAAAATTCAATACTTGAAACACGTGTCTGGTGCATGTTAATTGGTTTGGAATTTTCTTCAAGAAGGTAGAGAGTTGGAACCCTTCGACATTATTGAGCATATCATATTGTTTACATTGAGGATCATTGACGCGGGTTAAGTACCCGAAACGTGCATGTCTGGTCCATGCTGCAACTTCATCTTTTCTTGATGCATTTGAAGGAGCTGTAACTATAAGACGTAAAATATGCACTGAAAAGTGAAAATTTCAAAATGGGAAATTTGAAGAAATTTTTCAGTAGAAATATCAACAAACTTAATGCATATCTGAATCAAACGTCTATTTGAATAAACGTAAAAAGTGAAAATTTCAAAGATTCTTCTAAGACGATAAGACGTAAAATAAGCACTGAAAAGTGAAAATTTCAAAATGATAAAATTTGAAGAATTTTTTTAGTAGAAATATCAACAAACTTAATGCATATCTGAATCTAACGTCTATTTGAATAAACTATCAATAACAATACCGATATTTTGAGTCGAACCGCATGCTCTGAATGACTGGAAAAACCTCATTTTAGATATAACGGATATTCGAATAGATCTATAAATTCCATAAAAACCCTCATCTGTTTCAAAATCCACGTTCCAAATCAGAAAGATATTTCAAATCATCCAAACTAAGTAAATTACATGAAAAATATGTCTTTGCACCAGCTGATAAAGCAGCCAACAACACCATTATCATTTGAAAACGTAACTACATATCAACTTTGGTTTCGGAACTTTCGTCTACTATACATATATCAAAAGCAATAAAAGTGCATCTAACAATTTAAGCAAGCATAACAGTGAACTGTCTTCATTCAATATATCTATTTCTAAATTGGATCTCCCAACACTATATTGCATACCGAAACTGCACAAGTCTCCTTTCAAATTTCGATTTATTGCTAATTGTAGTAACTGCCCCACTACAATTCTGTCTAGAAATCTGACGTCAGCACTTACTGCTATTAAAGAACACATAACTAGATATTGTGAAACGTTTCTAAACAGGAACGATGTAAATTTATTTTGGTCTATTAAGAATTCAGGGGATGTGATTGACAAAATGAAATCTGGAAATTTCCAAGCCAATACGATTTCTTCATACCACTTCTCTAATATGTACACTACACTTCCTCGTGACAAAATTAATGATTGATTATCTAATCTCATTAAATTGTGTTTTGATCGAGGGCGAAAAACTGACATTTGTACATCTGAATCGAAGGGTTTCATTTCCTCGACAGACTACAAATCATACAAATCTTGGACATGTAGTGACCTGTATAATGCCTTGTCCTTCCTCTTGGACAATATTTATGTTAGATTTGGAAAGGATCTATACAAGCAGGTTGTAGGAATTCCTATGGGTACTAATTGTGCGCCTCTTGTTGCAGATTTATCTTTATACACCCATGAAAAAGAATTTATCCAAAATCTTCAAAGGCAAAGAAAATTTGATGATCTGAAATGTTTCAATAATACTTCTATGTATCTGGATGATATTCTAACCATTGACAATCCTGCTTTTGAATTATATAAAAATGAAATTTATCCACAAGAATAACACTTAACAAAGCAAACCTTTCAAATACAGAAACACCGTTTTTGGACCTTAATATCAAAATTGTAAACGGAAAGATTCATACAAGTGTATATGAGAAAAGGGATGATTTTGGATTCAACATAGTAAATTTTCCTTGGCTTGACGGTGATGTTCCAAGATTAACGTCATACGGCATTTACATATCATAGCTCATCCGGTACGCTAGAGGATATTCTGATATTTTGGATTTTCAAAGTCGAAATATACAAATTACCAAAAAACGTTTAGGTCAAGAGTTCCGCTTTTATAAACTAGTTAAGACTTTCTGGAAATTTTACAAAAATTACAGTCAACTTCTTTTAAAATTCGGACCTATACATGCAACAGAGTACATTACTATGGGTATTACACAACCTGTCTTTTATGATGATAAAAAAATAAAAAGGATCAAAAGAAGGCAGCATAACCATCGAAAATGCGTCAGAATCATCAAACGCCTTTTATACCGTGGATATGATCCTAATGTCACCAGACGGACACTAGGCTTGGTACTTGACCAATCTACAATCTTGTACAAACGCATCCTTGAGACTTGCACTCTGACTGACTGTGACGAGGGGACTCCATGACGTGCCCTGTCCAAACGATTTTAGAGAAGACAGGGCCCCGACCACCTGTCCTCTCTGAGTGTCAGTTGGACTCTTCGGGTGATTACATACATGAGCTCGCTACAGCCGGCAAAGCACGGACTGTATTACGCATGCCCTCTTTTTATATCCATTTACATATTCATCTGTGTCTCTGGGGCCTCTGCGTTTCGCGGTCGTGTTTGTGTGATGTCATCTTACAGTGAGGAGGTTGTTTTACACCACAATTGTACGTTCTTCGAGACCTCTGGGTAATTTGAGAAGTGAGAGGGTTGTGCGCACGTAGTCCAGGATAACCACACCATTTGCTACTTGCGTGACAAATGGCCGTCCAAAGTCGGCGCTGGTTGCCCATTGGTCTCGTCCGTTTATGTGTAGTCTTTTGTGTTTGATGCTAACATGTCGTGTGTCTCTTTTCCGACTTGAGATGTACTCGACTTTTGTATTTTTGCATCGGGGTGTTTTGGTGTTTTGCTGTTGATGCCTGCAACGGGGTCTTCTTGGAGATCTCCTCCCTTCTTTTGGGTTAACATGTGCGTTTTTAGCTAACCTGAGCAAAGATCAAGTGAGCTATTGTCATAGTGTGGCGTCCGGCGTCCGTCCGTTGTCCGTCGTCTGTCGTCCGTCGTCCGTCCGTCGTAAACTTTTCACATTTTCGACTTCTTCTCAAGAACGGCTGAAGGGATTTTGACGACACTTGGTAGGTAGGAAGTACTCATGGTTCCCTATAAGTATTGTTGTTTTTCGTCCGGATATGTCAACAGGTGGCGCCGCCACAGCCAAAAGTAGGTCACGAGGTTACCCTCCTTTGACAAACTTCTTCTTCAGAACCGGAGCATGTATCGACAAACCGAAAGCATCAGGATGATCTAGAGAGATGTCTTAAGAAGTGTTGTTACTTTTGGTTCCACTTCGAAGTCAAATTTATGACGCGTTTTTGACATCTTTTCGGACTGTCAGAAATGCACATTTTTGCACTATTTCTTTAAATAACTCAGTAAGTGTAGGATTTTACACACTCATTTACTACATATTTATCATATTTAACTTACTTAATGCTTTGATATGTATTTTATGCTTAAATTTAATTTTTTCTATGAATTTTTGTCTTATGTAAAAATGAAAGGGGTGATTTTCATATATTTTCTGCTTCTTTTCTATACATGTAACCACTCTTCAGATTGTCATGACAATTTGTAGGTATGAGGTACTCATGCATGGAAACCTACAAGTGAAAGAATTTATTCAAGATATCCACTTTTGGATTTTTAAGGAATATTTTTTAAGAGTGTACATAGGTATAATGTATGTTTTCCATGCCCAATGGACCCATGGGGAGTGGCTTGAAACCCTGGCGGGGCCCTAATAATTTTTTCCCCTTTTTCAGTTTTTATTAGCTCACCTGAGCAAAGCTCAAGTGAGCTATTGTCATAGTGTGGCGTCCGGCGTCCGTCCGTCGTCTGTCGTCCGTTCGTCGTAAACTTTTCACATTTTCGACTTCTTCTCAAGAACGGCTGAAAGGATTTTGCTGAAACTTAGTAGCTATGAAGTAATCATAGTCTCCTACATGTGTTGTTGTTTTTCGTCCGGATATGTCAACAGGTGGCGCCACCACAGCCAAAAGTAGGTCACGGGGGTCACTCCTTTGACAAACTTCTTCAGAACCGAAGCATGTATCGACAAACCGAAAGCATCAGGATGATCTAGAGAGATGTCTTAAGAAGTGTTGTTATTTTTGGTTCCACTTAGAAGTCAAATTTTTGACGCGTTTTTGACATCTTTTCGGACTAAGTCAGAAATGCACATTTTTGCACTATTTCTTTAAATTAGTCAATAAGAGTATGATTTTACACACTCATTTTCTACATATTTATCATATTTAACTCACTTAATGCTTTGATATGTATTTATGGTTAAATTTTATTATTTTTTTTTTTTTTTTTGGATTTTTTATGAATTTCTTTCTGATGTAAAAAGGAAAGGGGGTGATTTTCATACATTTTCTGCTTCTTTTCTATAACAACTCTTCAGATAGTCATGACAATTTGTAGGTATGAGGTACTCATGCATGGTACCCTAAAAGTGAAAGAATTTTGTCAAGATATCCACTTTTGGATTTTTAAGGAATATTTTTGTAAGATAGAACATAGGTATAGTGTATGTTTTCCATGCCCAATGGACCCATGGGGAGTGGCTAAAAACCCCGGCAGGACCCCAACAAAATTTTTTCCCCTTTTTCAGTTTTTATCAGCTCACCTGAGCAAAGCTCAAGTGAGCTATTATCATAGTGTGGCTTCCGGCGTCCGTCTGTCGTCGTCCGTCCGTCGTCTGTCGTCCGTCGTCCGTCGTCCGTCCGTCGTAAACTTTTCACATTTTCGACTTCTTCTCAAGAACGGCTGAAGGGATTTTGATGACACTTGGTAGGTACATGTAGAAAGTACTCATGGTTCTCTTCAAGTGTTGTTGTTTTTCGTCAGGATCTGTCAATATGCTGCGCCACCACAGCCAAAAGTAGGTCACGGGGGGTACCCTCCTTTGACAAACTTCTTCTTCAGAACCGAAGCATGTATCGACAAACCGAAAGCATCAGGATGATCTAGAGAGATGTCTTAAGAAGTGTTGTTACTTTTGGTTCCACTTCGAAGTCAAATTTTTGACGCGTTTTTGACATCTTTTCGGACTAAGTCAGAAATGCACATTTTTGCACTATTTCTTTAAATTAGTCAATTAGAGTATGATTTTACACACTCATTTACTACATATTTATCATATTTATCTTACTTAATGCTTCGATATGTGTTTTATGCTTAAATTTAATTTTTTCTATGAATTTTTTTCTGATGTAAAAAGGAAAGGGGGTGATTTTCATACATTTTCTGCTTCTTTTCTATAACCACTCTTCAGATTGTCATGACAATTTGTAGGTATGAGGTACTCATGCATGGAAACCTACAAGTGAAAGAATTTTGTCAAGATATCAACTTTTGGATTTTTAAGGAATATTTTTTAAGATTGTACATAGGTATAATGTATGATTTCCATGCCCAATGGACCCATGGGGAGTGGCTTGAAACCCCGGCGGGACCCCAACAATTTTTTCCCCTTTTTCAGTTTTTATTAGCTCACCTGAGCAAAGCTCAAGTGAGCTATTGTCATAGTGTGGCGTCCGGCGTCCGTCCGTCGTCTGTCGTCCGTCGTCCGTTCGACGTAAACTTTTCACATTTTCGACTTCTTCTCAAGAACGGCTGAAGGGATTTTGCTGAAACTTGGTAGGTATGAAGTAATCATAGTCCCCTACATGTGTTGTTGTTTTTCGTCCGGATATGTCAACAGGTGGCGCCACCACAGCCAAAAGTAGGTCACGGGGGTCACTCCTTTGACAAACGTCTTCTTCAGAACCGAAGCATGTATCGACAAACCGAAAGCATCAGGATGATCTAGAGAGATGTCTTAAGAAGTGTTGTTATTTTTGGTTTTTGACATCTTTTCGGACTTAGTCAGAAATGCACATTTTTGCACTATTTCTTTAAATTAGTCAATAAGAGTATGATTTTACACACTCATTTACTACATATTTATCATATTTAACTTACTTAATGCTTTGATATGTATTTTGTGCTTAAATTTTATTATTATAATTTTTTTTTTTTTTTTTTGATTTTTTATGAATTTCTTTCTTATGTAAAAAGGAAGGGGGGGGGGGGTGATTTTCATAAATTTTCTGCTTCTTTTCTTAAACCACTCTTCAGATTGTCATGACAATTTGTAGGAATGAGGTACTCATGCATGGTACCCTAAAAGTGAAAGAATTTTGTCAAGATATCCACTTTTGGATTTTTAAGGAATATTTTTTAAGATTGTACATAGGTATAATGTATGTTTTCCATGCCCAATGTTACATATGCAACAACAGGAAAAATACCTTCTTTGTATGATTAATCATTTTTAGATCGACCTTTCATCCATAGTTACAGCTGTGACACATGCTCAAATGTCTTATTGATTAACCTTTTATGTGATATGATTCAATTATTTAAATTCTATATACTTATTCAGAATTTTGTGTCCGCTCACCGGTTTTTAGAATAAACCCAAAATGTCCAGGGTGGAAAAGCTGAAATAGGGGAAATTGAATGGTTTTGAAAGGTGGGTTGAGAAGACCATTATGAAGATAGTCTATAGTGCTAAGATGCATATTGTAGAGTATGCCTGCCTTGTGTAAGAGCGATAAAAATTTTAGGTCACATGATTTATTTAGTCTAAATATAGATATTTTAAAAGGCGTACCGGATTTTCCCTGTTTGACAAGACTTTATAAGGGAAAATATGAAGTTTTTTGGTTTTTACACATTTTTTGAGTTACATGTGTTGGAAATTTTTAAAATTTGGTTAGGATGGAGTATAAGATAATAGCTTTAAGGAAATATAAGCATTATTTCTGAAAATTTTCCCTGGAGACCAGAAACAATACACAGAAAAATGGCAAAAACCATGAATTTTAGGCCAATTTTCTGAGCCTTTTTCAACAAACATGTATGATATTTATTATGTATAGCAATATTAACATGACCTTGAGACTATTATCATATAAAAGCTGTAGATATAACGAACACATTGATATATAGTATAATAATGTGAAATATATAGAAAAAAAATGAGATGACGTCAAATTATGTATGATTGCGCAATATTTCTGTGCCGCGTGACCGGGTAATAGAAACTGGTGAGCGGACCCTTTATTTTAAAGTCGGGAACAAGATTTCAAAAGCGGCTATGTTTTGCCGTGTACCCGAAGGTCTCACTGGGGTAAATACATGTAAATCCCTATATTTTTCTATAATAACTTGTCAACTTTGATCGCCGATATCTCAGCTCAGAGGAAAAAGAATGAAAAACGCTTTCACACATGCATAGTCAAGATTTCAAACTTTTCTTTCATATAAGTCTGCAAAAAAGTCACGCTGCATCTTTCGAGCAATTTCGCCTTGAAAATTGAGGACGATTTTAAAAGCACCTCTCAGTTTCACCCAGTGTTCTCATACTATCCTATACATATCGCATCCTTCCACGAAATATAGTGCCTCATTCCGTATCAAGTATAGTTCATTTGAAAGAATATAAAATTTCCTCAAACATGATTTCAAGTTTACGCACAAAAATAGTTGTTTTCATACTTTATTTGTATTCAAAAGCTCCAGCGTTCTATCACATAGGAACTATATTCCCCTATTACAGGCATCCGCGAAGAAGATTTACCCCAGTGAGACCCGAAGGGGATTCCCCATTTAGTGATGTGATACCTTTGAGAATGCATAGGACATTTGATATCTGAAATTCTTGAAAATAAATAATTCAGTTCAGAGTTCCTGAAATCTTCCAATGAAATGTTGGACCACAGAAAGCTGTTGTTTTAATAGAGAAAATAAATTATTATTCACAACCTTAAGCCACTGTGTTCGACATCTTGTATGTATAATATTTCTAAGCGGAACACAGAGGCCTGAGGTTGTGAATAATAAAACATTTTCTCTCATAAAACGACAGGTTCCTGTGATAAGACATTTGGGAATTTTTATCTGTTCAAATAATAGATACATGATGAGTTTTTATCGGACCAAATAACTTTTTGTCGGCAAATGCAACCGATACATTTCATAAACTCTCTCCGCTAACAGCTGGTTCGTGTAACAGACCTATGATGAGGTAAAACAGTTAGTTAACAGTAAATAACGATGTCGTAGGTCTACTAGTTGGACAAGCTTAACAATTTCATGGGCCTTTTAATTTGTTTCAAACTGCGAAACCTAGAGAAACCACTTGAGTTGTTGAACAGCGTATGCTGAAATGCGACGCTCCTTCTTGCCTGTTGAAATATGCATAGGCAAGAAGCGCCGCATTTCAGCATATTTACTGAAAATTATTTGTTCAAGTGGCTTCACTAGGTCATGAGGTTTGATACAACATACACTGTTTTTTGGAAAACAAACTGGCCCAATTTCTGCACAACTCACTTGAATTGATAAATATTGGATTAAAAAGATTTTAGCTGTACGTTTCATGTATTTGAGATGAAATCAATACTATTCAAAAGCATTCATAGATTTCAGTGAATAAAGGCAAAACCGAAAAATCTTTGTTTTTTATGCCCCTGGAATAAAAGATTCGGGAGCATATAGTTTTTGGCCTGTCCATCTGTCTGTTTGTCTGTCTGTTTTCCGAAAAAAATTTAACAATGGGCATAACTTTTGAATGGAAGCTTGTGATAGAGGTTTCATATTTCACATGTGTATTCCTTGTGACAATACCTTTCCATTGATACCAAAATTTTTGACCTCATGACCATAACCTTGACCTTTGACGTACTTCTCAAAAACTTTAACATTGGGCATAACTTTTGAATCGTTAGTGATAGGGCTTTCATATTGTACATGTGTATTCCTTGTGACAAGATCTTTCCATTGATACCAATATTACGCTGACCCTGACCTCTCACATACTTAACAGAAAATGGCGTTTATACTAACAAAGATGCCGCCGGGGGCATTCTCATTTCACAAACACAGGCTTTATAATTTCTGGCATGCTAGCTATCAATAATGAAAGGTTTTGTGTTCAATTTTAAATAAACTTAATTTATGAAATCATTTCATTGTTTTATTCTTTTTCTGCTGCACATTATTGTGGAATTTTACAATATGATTTTATTTTTGATGTTTCATAATTGAACTATACTAGCTGGGCATATGACGTTGGACCACTTTATCCGTCTTTTCAAATCAGTAAAAAAGTTATTGTTTTGAAATGTGACTATTTTTTCTTTTTTGTACTTTTAAAGGTTGTCTGAAAAAAAAAACTTCTCTGCATCCGGCAAAAATCTTTTTAGAAAGGTTGTGGGCTTAAATCCTGGTACTGGCACTATCAGTATTCAATGTCAGTATGTCAATTAGAGCGTGCATGGGTATCAGGTGAGCGTTGTGCCCCCTGGGGCTCTTGTTTTTCTATAGAAATCAATGGGAAACGGAAAAGTTTTCTACAGCATTGTTCCACCCCGAGTTACAAAATGCAACTTTTACCAAAGGTATATATTATAAATACCAATTTTCTGACAAGTGTGGTTCTGTAACTCGGGGTGGAACAATGTCCCACAGACGAAAAACGGAAAAAGGGGGCCTATTATTTAATAATCCGATTTTAAAGCGGTAACATAAATAAGATAAAAATTGCCCATTTCTTCTTGTTTTATAATGGAACGATCTATTCTGAGTGGATTCCGATGAAATATACAGCATACACGAATGAAATAAACGATATAAACATGTTTATTTCTACACAGTGCGTATTTCGCTCCTGAAAGCTTACATTGTGGCTGTTTAGTACAAAATGTAACGGTTTTCATTCTCCGGATTGCGTATTTTACCTATAACATTGGCATATTGGTTTCAAAGTTATAATCTTCTTTTTAATTTTTTAAAAGAAGAACCTCATTTGGGGATTAAATCATAAAACACTTAAAATTTATGTAAAAAATGCGTTTTTGAATACTTTCGTTCACCATTTGACGTTTTCAGACATCGTTAACCCCTACCTATTCAAGCCGTAACTATCAAACCTTACATCGATTTTTCTACAATAAAATTCTCATGAGAAATCTTCTAATATATAATATTTTACTCCTGAACAACCTTTTTCCTTCAAAGGAAGGAATCCCCATGAGAAATAATCGAATGATTTCAGGGCTGAATCAAGTCCTTATCGTTACAGCTCCTTTGAAGACATTTAACATTGGTAGTGGAAAAGAAAAAAGGAGCACATCAAGAGAGTAGCCTGATGAACAGCTATAATTGTAAAATATTCCGCAAGCATGTTTTGAATAGGAAATACTCACAATGGCATTGCACGCCATTGCTATTGAGATAAGTTTCATTTTGTCAAAGACAGACACGTTTCCTATTTCTAATTTTTGATTGAAAATTCCCTGTTTTTGTTATGTGGTTCATCCTCTTGCAACTTCTCTCAGGAATCTACATGTATACCTTATAAATGATGATTTTGTATTTGAAGACATTTAACCTTCCATACATGTACAACATCTTGTGTGTTAACCATTGATTTGTATATGAAATAAGACACTTTTACCACGGGATCAACAGTTTGACGTATTGTCCCATTTCCCTCTATTTTCGATGCACTTTGTCAATGATTAGCAATGCATCATGTATGCCCTAATAAATCACTTTCATTTTGACAAGATTTACATCGACTTACGTTTTTTATCAGCAGTGCGTAACTGTGGCAACTGTGCAATCAGGTGTCTTCAAAATCAGTAGCATAATTTAAAAACAGATACATTTGTAACTTAAAAATTGCAGCATGGACCAAACATGCACGTTTCGTCAGTGATCCTTAATATGAACAAGTTGGTCTAAACGATCAGATTTATGGACAAGGAAACATTTCTTCGACCTCTTCAAATATTAATGTTTTTTTCAATCCGCCCTAACACTAAAAGGAAGCAAATTTAGAACCTCCTCTTATTTGTTACAAATATAAGAGACCCATTCGAAATTTCGTTTTTAACTACAACAAAGTTACACAAGATCCTAAAATACTTGAATCATGTCCTGCTTCTTGAGAATGTGCAATGTCTGCATATCTATATAAACCAGCTGGTCATATTATTACAGGTGACTTTTCAATTATCAAAGACAGGCAGCTCCGTGGTCTTCTTAAGAAAGGACCTAAGTATAGAATCCCATCCAAGATAGATTTTATTAAATGTCGCCAAGTGCTAAAGGAAGCTTTAGATACCTATACCAAACGATGGTGTAAATCGGAAGGAGTCGAATCGCATGCTCTGAATGACTGGAAAAACCTCATTTTGGATATTACCGATATTCGAATAGATAACTACCACAAAAATCCTCAACTTTTTGAAAATCCAATTTCTAAATCTGAAAGATATTTCAAATCCAAGTTACGTAATTTACATGAAAAATATGTCTTCGCACCTGCAAACAAAGCAGTCAACAACACTTTTGTATGCCTTCGGTTTCTGATTTTTGAATTATCGATTTTGTGCTGTATACAGGGATATGGTCATTATCCATATTTGTCATTTGTCACCATAATTATTTGAAAACGCTACTACATATCAACATTAATTTCGGAACTTTCCTCTACTAAAACTTATATCGAAAGCAACGAAAGTGTTCCCAATATTTTGAACAAACATCACAGTGAAATTTCTTCTTTTAACATCCCTATTTCTAAATTGAATCTCCCTACAATATACTGTATACCAAAACTTCACAAGTCTCCTTACAAGTTTCGATACATTGCTAATTCTAGCAACTGCTCAACAACAATTTTGTCTAGAAATCTGACGTCAGCACTCACGGCTATAAAGGAACACGTTGCAAAATACTGTGAAACTGTCATGAACAGGAATGGCGTAAACTTCTTTTGGTCTATTAAAAATTCAGGGGATGTGATTGACAAAATGAAATCAAGAAATTTTGAAGCAAATACGATATCTTCATACGACTTTTCTAATATGTACACCACGCTTCCTCACGACAAAATAAATGATCGACTGTCCAAACTCATTAAATGGTGTTTTGATCGAGAGGGAAAACTTATATTTGTACTTCTGAATCGAAGGGTTTCTTCTCCGCCACAGATTACAAATCATACAAATCATGGACATGTGGTGACCTGTGTATTGCCTTGTCCTTCCTTTTGGACAATATTTATGTAAGATTTGGTGAGAAACTCTACAAGCAGGTTGTAGGGATTCCAATGGGTACTAATTGTGCGCCTCTTGTTGCAGATTTATTTTTATACACGTATGAAAAGGAATTTATCCAAAATCTTCAAAAACAAATAAAAAAATGATGATGTGAAATGTTTCATTGGTACTTCTAGGTACCTGGATGATATTCTTGCTATCCCGTTTTTGAGAAATATAAAAATGTTATTTATCCACAAGAATTGATTTTAAACAAGGCAAACGTATCAAACACAGAAACACCATTTTTGGACCTAAATATCAAAATTGTTAATGGAGAGATCCATACAAGTGTGTATGACAAAAGAGATGATTTTGGATTTAACATAATAAATTTCCCCTGGCTTGACGGTGATGTTCCTAGATTACCGTCCTATGGTATCTATATTTCACAGCTCATCCGGTATCCTAGAGCATGTACTGATGTTTTGGATTTTCATAGTAGAAATTTACAAATTACCAAGAAACTTTTAGGACAAGGTTTTCGCTTTCACAAACTAGTAAAGACTTTCTGGAAATTTTACAAAAATTATTGTCAACTTCTTCTGAAATTCGGACCAGTACAGGCAACAGAGTATATTACTTTGGGTATTTCACAACCTGCATTTTATGGTGACATTATTAACAAGATAAGAAGGATCAAAGATAGACAACATCATTATCGAAAATGCGTCAGAATCATCAAACGCCTTTTATACCGTGGGTATGATCCTAATGTCACCAGACGGACACTAGGCTTGGTACTTGACCAATCTACAATCTTGTACAAGCGCATTCTTAAAACTTGCACTCTGACTGACTGTGACGACGGGACTCCATGACGGGCCCTGTCCAAACCTCTTTAGAGAAGACAGGGCCCCGACCACCTGTCCTCTCTGAATGTCAGTCGGACTCCTCGGGTGATACCATACATGAGCTTGCGGCGGCAGAGCACGGATTGTATTACGTAGGCCCTCTTTTTATATCCATTTACATATTCATCTGTGTTGCTTGGGCCCCTGCGTTTTGCGGTCTTGTTTGTGTGTGGTCATCTGACAGTGAGGAGGTTGTTTTACACCACAATTGTACGTTCTTCGAGACCTCTGGGTTATCGGGAAAATGGGAGGGTTGTGCGCACGTAATCCAGGATAACCATACCTTCTGCTATTTCTGTGGCAGATGGCCGTCCTAAGTCGGCACCGGTTGCCCATTGGTCTCGTTGGTTTATGTGTAGTCCTTTGTGTTTGATGTTTCTGTGTTATGCTTTGACGTTCCTTGTCCCTTGCACGTCTCTTTTTGTGCTTGTCTGCTTTGTGTTTTTGCATTGGGTGTTTTGGGGTTTTGCTGTGGGTGCTACAACTTGGTGTTGTTGGAGATCCCATCCTTTGTTTGATATGGCCAAAGAGAATGAAAGTTAAAATGTCAACACAATTACCGAAAGACGTAGCAGATTTTATGTTATATATATTGCTAGATGACCCACCTTTTAGAAATTTTAAGAAATTTTGATAATAGATATTTTCGAATTCGTTGAAGTACAGATCAACCGAAGTTGATCGAACCTGGATACATATGCCCTCGAGGAATCCTGGTTCACCAGCAGTGACACTCACCAAGTGGTACAGATATACACATGTCCAAAGTGATATATATATACAATAATTGACTAGTTAGTACGATAACGCCGTTGTTTTATACAACAATTGTGACAAATGGTATAGATATTTGCTTGGACACTACCACAGCATTGTATTTAACATATTTCGACCACGATATTCCTTTTGTTAGAATATAAACATTAAAGAAGTACCGATCATTTATTCAGTCTCAAGTCGAAAAGGCAAGGCAAAATTATTAGATTTTCGAAAGGAACGGTTGTGAACCTCGGCATGAATGAAATTTCGAAGTGAGAGTGGGTGCCCGGGAAGAGTGAGCGTCTCCTGATTGCAACAACTAAATTATTCCTTGAGTGACATAAAAAGAATCAATAAGATTGTATTTTTGATAAAGACATGTAAAGATAGAATTAAATTAAAACAACAATCACAGTACTTGTTTACTTTCCTCAAAATGAGCGCTGTCGTGCTTTCTCGAACTTCAGTCACGTGATGCTACAGTGACCAGAAACTTTTACAGAATGTACTTAACACACTTTATATACCATAAAATCAGTTTATCTTGACAAGTAAAGAATAGTACATACACACTTACCCGAAATACTTGACAATCACAAATCTGTTCTTGAGTCCTTCGGTATTCACACTGATGACTCTGATTTTGAACTACCTTATATCTACTGGATTCCCAAAATGCACAATAATCCTTACAAGCACCGCATCATCGCCGGTTCGTCCAGGTGGTCCACAAAACCTCTTTCCAATTTGCTTACGAAAATATTAACTCGCATCAAGCAAGGTCTTCAACATATTTCGAGACAACTTACTCCTGAAATGGAGTCGATTAGATGAGGGTCCTAATAATTATTCTAGGGAACTTTTGACACCAGCATATCCAAATGAAATCTATGTTCAAAGTAGCATTGGAGGGATGGTGCTAAGATGTTAACCTCCTTTAATTTTGATGATACTTTTCGATGAAATAGCAAGCTTCCTCGACTTAAAATGCAAGTTAAAGCATGTTCCTGTCGATGCGATATAACGTGTTTCTACATATCAAGATCAATGGTTGCGAAATATATTTATATAAAGAAGGATGAACCTAGACTCAGTTACTTAAGAATTGGCATTATATCTCATACAGTTAACGACATGCAGATGGTCCCGGAAGGTTTATATCATGACTATTTTTTATTGTAATGGAAGCAATGGCAATGTCTTCAAATTCAATAGCATCATTTAAGAACAGATACATTTTCAGCATGGATCAGACGTATATCCTGATAACGTCTTCAAATTCATTAGCACTTTTTAAGAGCAGATGAATTTTCAGCATGGACCAGACATGCACATTTCGGGTATCTAACCCTCGTCATGATCTTCAAATACGAGAAATAGACACTGGGTGATTACAACTGTCAGAAATGTAATGTCTAGCTATGGTTGTTTATGAAATGAGTAACCTTATATACCTAGTTTTCAGTGTAGAAGATTTGATTTGCATAAGACAATGTAAAAGCAGTTCTGTACAAAATTAAAACCATATAGCGGACGGATCGCATATCGAAGAGAAAAGGATGACGAAAAGGAATCAACCATCGGTTTTACCAATAGCTGCGAGGAGGAAAGGAACATAAACGATGAAAAGGCAGAGTTATTATTAGCTTAGATGGCTTAGAAAAATAACGCATCGTAACAAAAGTAGGAAACATTTCAAAAACCGTACTAGGCGGAAAGCCATTATGTGAAACTACTTATATTAATCCAATGTTTATTTCTTACAAGAACATTTTCAAGTCGTGCAAAACTCCCGTTAAGATTTGGAAGTAGTAGTTCCAGACAATTCATGCAAAGATATAAAAAGATTATTCATTTCATAAAATTGAAGTGCCCTTTGTGCTCTTATTCCACATACATCTTTTGTAAGTTTTGATTGATACTTGCTTGTTTTTATTTATTCATTTGATAAATTATAAACACGAACCTGAAACTGCGATATAGAGGCTTTGCGTGTTGTCTTATCACTTTACCTTCTTGAAAAAAAAAATCAAACTACTTTATTATACATCAGGCACGTATTTCGGATATTAAGGTGGTCCCTACTCGTTTTGCGCTCTTTCAGATAAAAATTTGTCTCATGGAAATTTCCATTGCAAAAGTGGTGTTTTTTGGGAAAAACATGTTTTTAAGTCAAAAATCACTGAAAATAGGAAAAAAAATTATAACTTTTATATGGTTGATGTTTTTAGAAATTGAAAAGTGTGAATATATAGTATCTTGATGCTCTTTCAGATGAAATAAGTTGCAAGTTCCAATTCCTATTTTTACTGTGTGTTTTGGGGTAAAAAAGTCGAATTTTTGCTAAAATTCACAGAAATTTGAGGAAACTTTAATTTATTCCTGCTTCTCAGCTCCTCAATATTGCATATGATCGTTCAATGATGATTTAAAAAATATCTTTAAAGTCTCCTCTTTCAAATGACATATATTTCATATTCTTATTTTTTGCAAAATCCTCGAAATTAATTATTTTATACAGAAACCTGTATTTTCAATCAGAAATCTCAGATTTCTGTATATTTATTAAAAGAACCCTTATTTGTTATGAAAGCAATGATTGAAAGCTATTTTCAGTCTTTTCACACTCTATCAGATCATATATGTTTTACTAACATTTCATGCAAAATCATAGTGTTTTTGCGGAAAAAACGTATTTTTTCATTTAAAAATAGCTGATTTCTGGAGAATATTTATTGAATCTGTAAAAGTTCTTGAAATGATAGCAGGAATGTATTTTGAACTGTAATTATTTAGGATTCACTCATAAATTGATCATGAAACATAAAAGGTATATTTTCTACATAATTTTGGGGCAAAATGCCTGTTTTTTGTCTAAAAATTACAGATTTCTGGAAAAAATTTTATTAATTCATTTTCTTTGCTAAAACTATACATTTAAAGCTATTATCATTATAGAAAGTAATCATTTTGTCAGTTGATTGTGAAATTAAATGTAATAGTTAATTAAACCATCATTTTGGGGTAAAATATGCATTTTTATGCAATAAAGCCTGTGTTTGTGAAACACGAATGCCCCCGGTGGCATCTTTGTTAGTATGAACACTATTTTCTGTTCAGTACATGTATGTGAGGTCACTGGGTTAAAAGGTCAAAGGTCAAGGTCACGAGGACAAAAATTTTGGTATCAACTGGAAAGGTCTTGTCACAAGGAATACACATATGAAATATGAAAGCCCTATCACTTACCATTCAAAAGTTATGCCAAGTGTTAAAGTTTTTGAAAAGTAGGTCAAAGGTCAAGGTCAAGGTCATGAGGTCAAAAATTTTGGTATCAATGGGAAGGTCTTGTCACAAGGAATACACGTGAAATATGAAAGCCCTATCACTTCCCATTCAAAAGTTATGCCCAATGTTAAAGTTTTTGAAAAGTAGGTCAAAGGTCAAGGTCAAGAGGACAAAAATACCAATTAAATTAACAGAGGATACTTCAAAAACATATGACGTACAAGGACAAACTATGATATATCCAGGAACACTTTAGAATATAAATAATAACGACACATTTCATAGTAATAAGGATTTTCCAGAAATCAGCGGTTTTTAAATAAAAATTGAGATTTTCCACCCAAAAAGCAGGATTATCAAAGAAATCTCTTCTCACTCATTAAACTTGATCACTTTTATGCCATCCAATTATAGGAAATCTCTCCAGCATTTATTGAATAAAAAATATAGATTATAAACAATTTTCACAGAAATAAGTGAATTTTGTACATAAATTAGGTTTTTTGCCCCAAAATAACAATTAAATTAACAGAGGATATGTCAAATGCATATGACTAACAAGGACAAACTATGATATACCCAGGAACTCTTTTGAATATAAATAATAACGTCTGATTTCATAGTAATAAGGATTTTCCAGAAATTAGCGATTTTTAAATAAAAATCGAGATTTTCCACCCAAAATAGAAAGATAATAAAAGAAATATCTTCTAACTCATTAAACTTGGTCACATTTATGCCATCCAATTATATGAAATCTCTCCAGTGTTGGTTAAATAAAAAATATAAATTTTTAAAAATCTTCACAGAAATAAGTGAATTTTTCACATAAATAAGGTTTTTTGCCCCAAAATAAGATATAAATTAAATTTCAGTTATCAAATAACATTCCTATCCATTTATAATAAGAAACAGCATAATATCAAAGCTAAAACATATCAATTTAGGCAAATTAAAAGAGCTAGTACTTATTTTCACAAAATAAGTGGTTTTTGCATAAAAAATGCATATTTTACCCCAAAATGATGGTTTTAATTAATTATTACATTTAATTTCACAATCATCTGACAAGATGATTTCTTTCTATAATGATAATAGCTTTAAATGTATAGTTTTAGCAAAGAAAATGAATTAATAAAATTTTTCCAGAAATCTGTAATTTTTAGACAAAAAAAAACAGACATTTTGCCCCAAATTATGTAGAAAATATACCTTTTATGTTTCATACATGTAATTTATGAGTTAACCTAAATAATTACAGTTCAAAATACATTCCTGCTATCATTTCAAGAACTTTTACAGATTCAATAAATATTCTCCAGAAATCAGCTATTTTTAAATGAAAAAATACGTTTTTTCCCAAAAAACACTATGATTTTGAATGAAATGTTAGTAAAACATATATAATCTGATAGAGTGTGAAAAGTTACACTAGAAAATAGCTTTTAATCATTGCTTTCATAACAAATAAGGGTTCTTTAAATAAATATACAGAAATCTGAGATTTCTGATTGAAAATACAGGTTTCTGTATAAAATAATTAATTTCGAGGATTTTGCAAAAAAATAAGAATATGAAATATATATCATTTGAAAGAGGAGACGCAAAAAATGCTACAAAGTCAGGCCGGTTTTGGAGGATCAAGGGGGGGGGGTGCACCCCAGACTATGATATTTGCGATGTGAGTTAATAAAATATCTTGCCAAAGACCAGGGTACCCCCTTATAATTTCATTGCATTTTTGACCACTAAAATAGACTACATAAGGGCAAAGTTATGGCTTGAAAGATAGGGGTACCCCCTAAATTTCTTAGTAATTTCGACATACTATTTCTATACCAACAAAGACAATAGATAAAAGTTCAAAAGTAATGTTTTTGACATTCCTTCATTAGATTACCCTGATGAAGTTGTATATACAGTTTCCTGAAATCAAAAGTCCAATTTTCAAAATATTCTTCAATAGACAAAATTTTCAGTTTAAACAACATATATTGGTCAGTAGTGAAGGTCTATCGCAAAAATTACATAATAACAACTGGGTAAAGAAAAAACCTTAAAGGGTCGAGTAGGGAGCCACCTGAAATCCTCAGCAATGATGCTTCCAGCACTTTATGATTTGTGTATATCTGATCCGTTCACTTAACCTTTAACTCGCTTTGCGTAAGAGAAAACCTCTTTTTGATTAACTTACACTTTCCTTTTGACACCAGTTGTGTTTCAGAATGTGTAATACTCCATATGCTGTGGCAAAACTAAAGAAAGATGTACAACATGCAGCACCAATCACATTTTTTTTTACAAAAGATAGATTTGTTATTCAGTGAAGAACGTTTCAAAATGACAAATCACAATTAAAAATTCTACAAAGCACGATTTTCAAAATTAGGGCCAATATCGGTCTTCGTGACCCTACCCCTTTGTAAACTTTAGACGTCTAGAATATATCAAAATTAGTCGTTATATCTGTTATATCTGTTTCCTTAGTATTCATTTCAGGGGGAAGAAACTCTTGAGAACGAATTTTCTCCTAAAGTAGCCAATTTTCCCGCACATATGTTGTTATGATTTGAAAGACTTTAACTTAAGTAACATTTATGTAAAATTTGAAAGAAATTAAACTGGAGGGCATTTTGCCACTAAGGTGTTTCTAAAATCCTTTAAAGGGCTTACATCAAAGAGTGAGGACACACAAATGTTTAAAGTTCTAAGCTCAAACAAACATGGTAATCTTTTTTCTTTATCATACTTTGTAAACAATCTTTTCATGCCTTTATATATACATACTAACATTTAGGTCGTTTGCACCTTTTTGTACACTTGACATATATATGTTTTATAGTGTAGACATAACTTGACAATATGTATTATGTTCTGAATGCATTGTAGTAATTGAATGTATTGTATTGATACGCAGAATGACTTTTTCAGAGTTTTAATTATTTTTCATAAATATTGAAAAGTAATGTATAATTGACAGTCACGGTAGCAGGTCGAAGTTATATGAAAAGAATCTTACATTTGAAAAGAATAAAGTTGATGTCGTTAAAGCCGATGGAACTATATTTTTATTTACGATAGAAAATTTTAGGGGAATATTGTTCTCCTTATTTTTTCAGTTTTTGAGCTTTATTTCTGAAAATGAGTAATAATGTACATATATGTCAAACTGAGCTTCCTTCCTTACTATGATCTGATTTCTATAGTTAATAACATCAAAGAAGTACCAATCAATTATTCAGTGTCAAAGTCGAGAAGGAAAGGCAAAATCATTAGATTTTCCCATTTGAACATTTGCGAACTTTGGAATAAACAGTATTACGAAGCAAAGCTAGGTGCGCGGGGAGAGTCAGCGTCTCCTGCCTGAATGAAACATCCAACAAATAAGTTCCATGAAAACTTGTCAAAATGGGTGATTGTCTCAATGCAACCATTGATGTACACATCAGGATACCGGTATGTCTTGTCTGATGATGTGGACAGCCCTTTCAATCGCAATCTGTAATTATCATATGTATATTATCATATGTATATTAAATGTAGATACATAAATACCAGAAACGTACATGACTGGTCCATGCTGTAAATTTATCTGCTTTTAAATGATACTAATGAATTTTAAGACGTTGAACATACATGTACTCCATATGACGACAAGCATAAACAACTTGACGAAAAACGAAGTTTCCAATACTGCTGCAAGAGAGAAACCTCCCGGTGGATTATTTTTACATGCGGTACATCAGAAATCCATGTGACGATAATGAATTTTTCTAGGACTGGCATAAAAAATACTCAGTACTCATTTTTTTTTTTTTTTGTTACGATCGTTTTTTAAAGATGAATGCATATTCTTTGTTTTTCGTTCTAGTGCGTCGTCCTTCCGCCGTATGGCTGTCCGTCGGTAACGTTTAGCATTTTCGACAACTCATCTGCATACGATGCACACAATTTAATGAAAAATTACAGGAAGCAGGAATTTATTCAAATTCTGAAAATTCGTGTTTTTGTGCCGATCGGTCAACAAATATGGCCGCCTAGGGCTTTGACTGGCTGACGTATTTTTTGACACCTCCTTTGCAACCGCTGCACAAACTTTCGCTAAACCATTTCTATCCAATGGTCGTGTTTTTTGTGCCGATCGGTCAATACATATGGCCATCGAAGGCTTTTATTGGCTGACGCATTTTCTACATGTCCTCTGCAACCGCTACACAGATTTTTGTGTTTTTCTTTTTACAATAAATTATTGGTCACTTTTAGCCCTTTATCCACAACTCATGTGATAAACCTCAAAGAAGTACCTAACCGTTATTCAGTCTCAAAGTCGAGAAGGCAAAGCAAAATCGTGAGAATTCACATCGAAACGGTTGCGAACCCGTTGGGACCTATGTAGCCCTGTGGGCCTCTTGTTTATTTTAGCCTTCCTCTAATGAATCTTGATCACATTATCTATACGTGTTTATCTTTTTTGTTTTTAATGAAAACATACTACTTAGCCCTGAACTTTCAAGGTTTAAGAAACAATCTTTATATATTTATTGTAAAAAGAAGTATCCGTCGTGATAAAGACGTACATACCAAACGTTTAGTAAACAGATTTCGTTCCGGTAAAAATACGGCGAAAAGAGACAGAATTGCCTGGCAATGTGTTTTACCCACAATGCTTTCCTGAATGATATCTGCCAGTTATCTGCTAGTTAAGACTTTTTGACCACCATCCTTCTTTTAAGATAGAGAAAACATTCCATTTTTTGCAACGAGATGGATCATGTAACCTTTAGGACAGCAGGAGTCATAGAGTGACCTAAATTGCTTGGCAAAGAATCATATTGAAAACTAATGTATTTACTTGGTGAAATGTGTCCGATAAAGTGTGATAGAAAAAAACTGTATAATTATACTTGATCGAGATATGAAATAAGCAATAATCTACCCAGTATCCACAAATCAGGGAATTTGATTCTTAAATTAGTTGTTTAAAGGACATGGGTACAATGTACGTCATGAAAACAAAGTTTCATCGAAATAATTTTGAGCAGATGTGGAGAATGAACAAAAGTACAAAAAAACGGACAACGGATAATTATCACAATGTATCTCACTTCAGCTGATAGATATTCGGACAGGAGGAATAAAAGCAAACCATGTGTTCCTCGAACATTCTACTTTAAAGTTTCTATGTAGTATCATTAATCTTTTACGTCTCTTGCTGTGCTTTTCTACTCTGTGTTTTCGCATCAGGCGGCCGTTTTACGAAGGTTCAACTTTGGTCGTAAGTCGTAAGTTTGGTCGTAAGTCCCATTTTACGACTTACGAGCGTTTTACAAAAAGTTACGACTTACGACTTACGGCCAAAATCGGTCGAAAACTTACGACCGCCGGGGGGCGACCCTAAGTCGTAAGTCGCAAGTCGTAAGCCTCAAATTATCATTGTTGCCATGGAAAATAAGGAAGGGAATCCAATGTGCCCGTCTTTGCGATGTGAAGTTTTAATGAGACTATTTCAAATTGATGTTATATTTTGTTATGTATGTCGTCTTTAAAATCTTATCTGACCGCTGATGTTATTTTTTTATTTACGACTTCTTGTTTAAAGTCTTGTTTTTTTTTTTTATTATTTCTTTTCAGACAGGCTCTCGTGCTATAATTTGGCGCCTTTGACAACTTTATAAAATTCTAGTACATGTATCCCCGTGTCTCTATTTTGCTCATCGTTGGTTAAAGATACAGCGTCCCTAAAACTAAATTTTACCGAAAATTTATTCCTGAGGGTCTAGATACTGGAGAAAAGGAGCTACAAAAAGTTTTATTTGAAAATATCCAGTAACAACCATAACATTGCCGAATTTGTAAAATTAAATCCCAATATACTTCTATTGTAAAAAAGTAATACATTGTAGGTGGCGCTAGTGGAATGACTTGAGCTGCGCACCCCAAATTAAAAATTACGTTTTTAAACGGCTATAACTGCGAATGTATGCGTTAGATTCACCTAAAAATTGAAATTTATACAAATGAGAATGTAAACTTTTATATGAAAAGAAAGATTTTGCATTATGAAATTTTGTACAATTTTTTTTTCAGGGACCCCGTACCTTTAAATATGAGATATCTTTTTAATTTATAATTTTTATTGAAAATATATGAAAAAAAGTGTACTGTCCTATAAAACGGTCATAAACTTGTCCGTACATTGCGTTTTTAGCGCAAGCGTGACTTTTTTTTTTGTATTATGACGAGTAAATTTTACGGCACTGGCATATATCCGAAGGAAGTTTCGTTTGACGGGCTCCGCCTAAAAACCACCACATTCAGGATTTTTCTTTTAGAAACTTAAAAATTGTCAACAATCGTTGTGCTTTTAGCTAATGTAGTTCCTCCTCTTCGCTAAATATAAAACTGCGACGCAATTCTAGTTTGCATGAGGTATTATTTAGTATTTTTACCATGAGCGATTCAATTGTTGGTCATAATCGACGTGCAATACCATATCACGGACGAGATAACGTAAAGTGAATGATACAAGCGCCATCTATATACGTACTATCTCATTAATTTGAACGTTTACCAGTAAAACTTACAGGAACGTTAGATCTTTCTCGGTGATCTTTCGTTTATACAAATGGACACTAAAACTAATATAAGTACATTTGTGTATATAACTACATGAATGACGTTAGAATAGAAGTAACTCCATGTCCGGGTCCGGGGGGAGGGGGTCTGAAACACACCCCCTTGAGATTTTCGGAGAGGGGATCGATCTTTGGCCTACTTCCAACCGAAAGGGGTCTAATAAATGCATAAAAAATATTTAAAACATAAAATTTCGCTTCGCTCGCCCTTTACAAATACACAATTATTTTTCCTGCAAAATTCCTTAAGTCTTTGCAATTTTTTATACTAGATATTTCTAAATGTCATGGGTCTCAGGATCTCATATTCTCAATAGTCCCTTACTTTATATGATGTCATCTCTTCCAACTTTTTCAAGAATTTATAATTATATTGTTTCTGATTATTTGGAAGATGACACATCTGCTCAATTTTTTTTCTGCTCATATTTTTCTTTCTCTTGAAATACAGACAAAAATTAATGTAAGTTTACACCTTTTTCTTTTTTTTCAATTTTCACGGCTCGCTCTGCTCGCCGATACATTATAAGAAAATAAGATGAAATATTGCATCTGGATCGAATAAAGACAAATGAAAACTTATTTTCTATATAACATATTTCTTATAATCGCTACGTTCGCCGATTCTTCATAAGGAATATGGGATATGCAACCCCTCCCAAGTCAATCCTTAATGCACACGTTGCCCCACCCCTCCCAAGTCAATCCTTAGTACACACGTTGCCCCAACCCCTCCCAAGTCAATCCTTAGCGCACACGTTGCCCCAACCCCTCCCAAGTAAATCCGTAGTGCACACGTTGCTCCAACCCTTCCCTGTGATTTGCGCTGAAGAATATCTACATGGCGAGTGGACATCCCAAAATTGTGGATCCCCTCTGACCAAAAATGCTGGATCCGCGCATGAATTCTTATTTAGAGTCAGTATAGTGGCGAGGGAGGGAGTCGCTTCATGATGATGCTCAAATTTAATTGTAAAAGGATAGGGACTTAAGCTGAATGTGTGTTTTTTAGTGGATGTACGTTGAAAAATAAAGTGAAATTCGTTACATGTACATGTATGAAAGACGCAATGCCACTGTATAAAATGTTTGAATACCAATATTCTTACGAAATTCGTTGTCAACTACTCAAATATTCGTTCAGCTCTAAAAAGATTACATGATTACTCTTGTTTTACGCGTTTAAATCCACTGGAAATTTACATTAATTGATACAATTTTTATATAGTTTCAGTTTATTAAACAAAACGGAAGGAAATCTATGTGTTTTATTTCCCGCGGACTTTGTGGACAATTTCGTCCTTCATTAACGGGAGAGTTACTTTACGACTTATGACCCAGCCTGCGACTTGCGACTTACGACTTACGCTTACGACCTCTTTAGTAAACGGTCCTACGAAAAGTCGTAAGTTACGAAAGTTACGACTTAGGACTTGCGACTTACGACATCTTTGTAAAACGATCGCCAGGTGTTTAGTGCGTTTCTGTTGGTATTGCAACCGCGTGTGATTGGATATCACCTCCTCTCCTGTGAGAATCTGGTTTTTGAATCGCTTTTAAAATAATTCAATCTAGTAGTTGTTCCATAATAGATTTGCATTTGCAAATTTTGAAGGACTGAAATACACTTTCGAAATAATTAAAGAGATTTATCCAAGAAGTGCTGTCCAGAAGCGTCCAGAAGCGTGATTCTTGAGAAATTTTCAAAAGTTACATAATCAGACTCAAGTTAAAGTCCCACTAGTCTTTCCCTAAAACCAATGTAATCATATGGCATCATCTATTGGTTGCACTACACAGTATTTGCCATTAAAAATTGAGCGTTTTCAATGAAAGGCATGCAATAGTTGACGTCATATTAATAATTTTATATTGCTCATACATTATAAAGCTTCTTATCAATAAGAAGTACTCTTATTGCTGATTACTTCTATAATCCTTGATTAATTCTGAACAAATCCTGTCAGTCAGACATGCTGCTCAAAGTTATAGCAGTACATTAGAAGATGGCATGGAAATGGGGCATGACCCCTCAAAGTGACTCAAATTTGACATCCTTCTCAAATGATTTTCTTAATAAACTGTATATCTATTTGTTGTGTATTTCTTATTCTATAATATGTGCAATTTATTTGAATTTTCACCCGATGCAATTCGAGAAATATGACGTCAAAGTTCAAATGATTTTGGTTTACTTGTACTTGTCACATTCTTGTCATGATCGCAGCGCTATCGGTTAAAGTCGTGTCTGAATCTCCTGCATCGCAGCGCTATCTGCTTAAAGTCGTGTCTCAATCTCCTGCATTTTCGCCTCTCATTCGCCTCAGTGTCTTTTATATCGTGGCATATTCGTGTCACATTCTTATCACACTCGCTTCACTATTGTAGCGGATTCGTAGCATATTCTTGTTGCATTCGCGCGCTATCGTGTGCCTATCGCGCCAAGGTATACTTCAAGCGATCAGACAGGAGTGTGATACGATTGTTCATTCGAATCTGGTCGTCGCTCATTCCATCTCCTCTGCATTCGCGGCAGTGGAAGTCCGGCTTTATCGAATCGTTGTGAGGAGTATTTACTTGTTGAGAACTTTAATTTTCATTCCTTACATTCATCATTCTTTGATCTATGGTAATTATAATAATTATGATAATGTTTAAATGTCTCTCCGTGTCTCTGTTTTTTGTTTTGTTTTGCTTTTATCTTGGGACCTTCATTTTTATTAGAAATTGGATTTACTATTATAGATCATTTTTTAATTTAAAGACAATATTTGGTCTTAGACTACCTGAATTTAAATATTATCTCTATATTGTGATATCTACATGTATGTTGTAACTTGTAATATGTAATATGTGATATTGTAATGCTAGATAAAGTCATACTTGTATTACAAATGTATTATGTACAAAATGAATTCAGAGCAAGTGTATATGGTTGATGTGCAAAAGATCAGCATGTCTATTAGCAAATAAGTGGGAACACAACTAAACTTTGGAATAACTTAGAGACAAAGATTGCTTACAAAATATTAAAGTTAGTATTTACTTGTTAAAAAAAAAATATGACGATATGACGTCAAACTTTTCTTACCTAAATTCAGTACTCATTTCTTTGCATATGGCTAGTCACATGACCTCTTACTTTCACATCCGGTCATACTACACATATGAGGTATACAATGGAAATAATGGGCTTTTATCAAGACAACAAGCTTATTATTTCTTCCAAATATCAAAAATCATAGTTATTTCAATTATAAAGCTCACATAATGAAGCTGGACCCCATCTGTTTCCTATTCAAAAATTCATCCCTAGCCAAATTCCAAATGCGACACTGCGGATACTATGTAGTGTAACCATTAGTAGGGTGACCTAGTGTCATAAAGAGCTTTTTTTTAAATTGACATTCAAGGTGCATAAGCTATATCTTACATCAAATCAGAACTAAAATATTCCTCTTCGATATGTAATGATTGTGTCGCAAAAAAACATCAGGTGCGATAAGTTGCGTTTTTCTTCTAATATCTCATTTTGGGCAAAAACCTTCCAATCACTCATAAATACAAGGAAAATAGAAAAACGTCTACAATTCTTTTGGGAATAGATATACAAAATGTTATAGTAATATAATTGGCATAATCTTTGTTAGCTTCAGTACTGAAGTACGTGCAAAAGTGGTGTTTGGGGGGGAAATCCCTTAAATTTGACGAAAACACCAAAAACAGGAAAAAGTATCATATTCCTTTGAAACGGAACTAATTTTGGCGATTTCTGGCCCAACAGTGACAACAGACCGATACATATAAAGGAAGCCTCGGCAGTCTAAATTCCTTTGCAATCTTTGAAAAGCGACATTTACGTAGACAATCATACCGGTATATATGCATGGGAGGGCCAAGGATCAAAAGATCAAACTAAGATTATCAAATATCATAAAAGATTTTTTTCCGCTTATTTAGACTTTGAACATTGATCTGAAACTTCATGATATCCCATCGAAATCCAATCAAGCGGACGCGCCGTCAAGGAAAGTGTGTTACACTGAATGCATGTAAAATCGTGTAATTGTGATGTGAATGGAAGTATCTTGTATTTTAACATTCAAACTCAACTTCGATATAGAGCTGGGTATTTTTGGGTCTTAATATCAATTCTCTGTAAGGACCAAATATTTTGGAAACAGCATGTCATGGATTTTCATGATTTCCTCTATAAATGGTATGTATAATGCCCTGAATACAAAAATAACAATTTTTTGAAAATAAATATTCCAGTTGCCATGGAAACGAGGTCTGTCTATTTATAGCACTAAAAATGATCAAATAAGTCATCTTTGGTTATTATGTTGCCATGGAAACCATTGTCAGAGTTAATTGGTATTAACAACTTATAATTTTTAAAACCTCTATTTTCAGAAATTATAACAAATTTTTGACATTTCTTTCAATTAGCCAGATCCTATCAAATCAAAATCAGTCAAAAATTGCCATAAAATAAGGTCAAAATCACAATGAGCCTTGTGAAAATGCCATGTTACAAGTTTTCCACTGATGCGTAAAACTTCAAACATTGTTTTCATGGCAACGAAAACTTAATTTGTAAAAAGAAAGTTTATTTTTGTCTCAGTACATTATATACACCTTCCACACCAAAAATCTTCAAAATTGGAGACATGCTGTTTCCACTTGCTATTGAAATTATTTTGGTCCTTACAGAGAACTGCTATTAAAGTTGATTATTTTACATAATGAGTGGAATGAAGAGAATATGAACTTACGATTTTGTAATTGTGCAATTCTATAAATAAATCGAAAAAGAAAGAAATCCTTCAACTTATAACACAATGCAATCGATGATTTTGAAAATTTACCGATCAACTCTTAATAAACACTATAAGTAATTTAATTTTTAAAACCATTTGTTTTTGCTATAAATGAATTTGTATAAGTTGGCATACCGCTTGTTTTCCTATCTCTAATACTAATATTGTCTGTCTTTTGTTTTCATGTATTTTTTCGAATAAAAACAGTTTAAACTTATCATTTGTTAGATGTATGACACCGATTACTTGGAATCTTTGTGCTCCTTTAACATGTCTTCTCAGACAATTTGACGTATAAAAGACATCTTAAAAGATGAGTAAGTGCATCGCCTCATAATAACAGAAGCCTTGCAAACCAACTAATCGAAAACCAACATTCCTTAGATTTAAAGAAAATGTATATTTAAAAACGACCAGTAAAACACTTCAGTTAATTAGGAAGAGAAATCATTTCATGCTTGTTTAGTTATATAAAATTGTAAGCGATTTACAACTAGGTTCAATCTGAAAACAGTAAGGGATGTCGATTTAAGATATTGGTTACACATCCTAAAATTCAAAAGTACAAAATCCTAAAATTTGCCATCTATTTTACATAATGTTCAAGAAATGTTCGACTCATAAATGAAAAACCTAGGAAAATGGGATAAGTACACCAAAGCATCTAACTGTCCACCACATATAAAATTTAAAAAATCAGTTCAGTCGAAATATTAGGATGGAAGCTTTCAGATTTGCGAAATTGTGTTGTTGTTTTTTTTTTTCAGTCCGGAAACCTCCTTGCAAATTTTAAACAATTAATAGTAGAAATAAAATTGTAGTTAATATTAAAATCCATCGAATATCGCGTTTTGAATATGTTAGACGACAGCCGCATCTGATAACATTATTTTTTCGATTGATAATTATATTGCCAATATATAGGATAATGAAACACTGGACACCTATTGCATCACAAATACGTGAATAATTCAGAAAAAAATGAATTCCGATAAGTTGAAGTTTTTAAATATATTTCGATATTTTTTGTATAAAAAGTATTTTCTTCAAAATAAAAAGTACAAACATACATTTATTTTACGTTTTACATGTATATTGACAAAACTCTGTAAAAAAAAAAGGCAAAATGAGCACTGGAGCATACTAAAACATGAAAAATCCCATGTAAAGCGCTTGCTTTGTTTAAAAGATAATCAATCTCAAATAACTGGTTTAAATGATTACTTTAGAGCTGCATAACAATACGTTGAGACTACTTCGTATGCCACTTACTTTTATAAAATTTTCGCAAAACATTAAATTCATTGGCCGAAAACACAAAGATCTATTTAGGAATATATTATAATATACACATGATAAGAGAAGGTGTTTCAAATACTACATATTCATTATTTCAAATTTTCAAAATTTGTATTTATAAAAATATTGTAGATATTTTCCTGTTTCCAGTGATGTTCTTTCACAAAAATCATGCCCCCCTTACAAAACACCACTTTCGCTTCTGATTCAATTCTTACGACACCTTCGAATTCCATATGAAAAACAGATCATTAAACTTTCATTACATGTATTGATAAGCCGTATACCTTGAATGTCAATTAGAATGCAATTTTCATACCCTTGGTCACCGTACTGTATAATTATTTTTTAAAAAGATAATACGTTTCTGAATTTCGTATTGGGTTCAATTCCCTTCTCCTTCTGAAAGTTGAATTCATGTTTAAAATTTTACATTCATTATATGCAAATAGTGGGTAACCAATGTTTAAGGGAGTTGAATACCTTTATTCCATAACATTAACGTCATATTAGAACATCTAACAAATAAACACGTATAGAAATATCTAAAGATCTTTTATGTGTGTGTGTTTTCTAAACGAAATCGTTTTCAATTTTGAATGATATCCATCGACAACAAATATTTTGTATTACATAAAAGACATCTGTAATTCACTTTATTGTACCTATTGTAAGAGTATGGACTTTAATATTTGATTGACAATCAAAACATCTTTACATTTAAGCGTCACTGTAGAATCCGATTATAATGGGCACATCAATGATTCATCTTTGATAAAAAGGACATAATTCTGAGGGCATATTTTCTACAATAATTTGCAGAATTAAAATGAAGGGAAAAGAGTGTATTTTGATGATTTTTCGTTGTGTTAAAATTTGATGATTTTTAGAAATGGATGTTTATTTTTGTCGGATAATTTTGATGCTATTTTTGATAGAATCGCCAGTTTCAGAAGGTAAGATAAGATTGTCCTTGATATTTTCTTCATTACCGACCTCATTTAAAAGCAATCGACAAACATACCTTTTATCAAAAGTCTTTAGTTTTCTAAACAGGAAAATATTCCTATCTTTCTTTCCTTATTTTCATCCCATGCTTCTTTGTTTTCTTTTACAAATGCATTTTCGCTCTCATATTTATTTTCTTATTTTGATTGATGTATACTTTTTCATCATTTTCCTTTGCTTTGATCACTTTTTAGCTTACATCAGCGAAGCTCAAGTGAGCTATTGTCATAGCGCGCCGTCCGGAGTAAACTAATTACATTTTCGACATCTCCTATGCAACCGCTGCACATGATTTCAGGAAACCTTACAAGAAGCAATAACTCTAAGTATTCTATCAAGTTTGTGTTTGTAATGCCGATTGGCCAACAAATATGGTTGCCAAGGACTCTGATTGGCTGACGCAATGTCGACTTCTTATTTGCAACCGCTGCATAGGATTTCATGAAACTTTGCATGAAGAGAGTAAACAAGACCTCCACCAAATTGTCCACTATTAGTCTTTTGTCTGCAACTCAGGTGAGCCACTTGGGCCTCTTCGTTTTTTGTGTTGCTGTTGTTGTTGTTGTTTGTTTGTTTGTTCTTTTTTTTTTGCTTTATTTTTTCCAATTGGGTTTTTTTTTTTCTTTAATTTCTTTTTTGATTTTGTTTAATTCGTTTATTTCCTTTTTTTTGTTAGTCCAAGAAATACCCAATACGAATAATTATATGTGAAAGAAAGCAAAAAAAAAAAAAAACCACTCATGCTTTAATTTTATTTATCATGAACAATTTTTACACTCTTTGTAAGGGAATTAAGTCATAATTTTAACAGTGTATAGTTTATATTGGTGATTATCTTATCATAGTTACAAGAAATGATAACGAATACAATATAAATGATTGGGGAAAAAAGTAGAAAATGTGTACAGTTTAATTATAGTTCTTAAAGCATTACATATTTTTAATCCATAACAGGTGCCACTTGTGGAAACAATGACTATATCGGTGAAAACGATCCTAAAAGTAAAGACAATGAAATAGATAGTGGAACAGGTAATATTATTATACTTCTACTGTTTTTTGCTATGTAAAAAGATACTCATTAAAACTAGCTGTAACTCGCCTGATGAGACTATTTCCCTGCAAAGGATGCGTAATTCAGGAAGACTCTTTCCCTTGGGAAATAGCATCAAAATGGGGCGGAGCTACAGCGCGTGACGTTAAAATGGGGCAGAGCTACAGCGCGTGACGGTATAATAAAACCGTCAAAGTATACCATTGAGGGAGTAAGCATAATTCTGGTTCCCCTCGACTAGACCTGCTAACTCCCTCAATGGTATACATTAACTGTATATTATTATACCTCTACTGATTTTTTCTTATATAAAAAGAGACTCATTAAATTTAACTAAATCCCTGAAAATCGCCTTATAAGACTATTTCCCTGCAAAGGGGTGCGTTAGTTGAGAAGACTATTTCCCTAGGGAGTTAGTCTAAAAATGGGGCGGAGCTTCTTTGGGGGTGTGTCAGTATCAACCAATCAGCGCCGTTGAAGGTTGATCGGATGATCGTATGACGCTATTGGTACGCGAGCAGAGTAATCCGCCTCCTATCCGCTTAGCACATGAATTAATCCGCAATAAAATAAAACAATCAAAAATTAAACATGTATGAGTATGATAAATTATGTTTCTGTTTATCTTATCATCAATAATTAATATTCATTCAGTCGAGAAGGCAAGGCAAAATCATTAGAATTTCCATTGGAACGATGTGAACCTAAGAGATATGTTTGTTTCAGTATAATGTTTGTTTCGGTACAACTAAGAGATATGTTTGTTTGTTTCGGTATAATAAAACAGTTAAAGTATACCATTGAGGGAGTTAGCACGATTCTGGTTCCCCTCGACCAGACCTATTTCCCTCGGCTTCGCCTCGGGAAATAGGTCTGGTCTCGGGGAACCAGAATCCTGCTAACTCCCTCAATGGTATACTTTAACTGTATACTATACTTGTTAAATTTCTAACTTACCACTCTACAGGAATGAATTTTCGTTAATGTTGAATTTTAAAGATTTTTTTTTTTTTGAGTTGTTACAAGAATTCACTCTTTACTTAGATGGCAACAGTATAGATTAGAAGGTAATTTGAAGTTTTTACATGAATAGGAAGGGACTTCGCTGACGCTCCGCCCACTTCTTATTCATGTAGAAACTTCAAATTACCTTCTCACCTATACTTTGAAATCGAGAAAAATGACATTTAATCAATGAAAACAGACCATAATGAAATTTTAATTTTGACATTTTTTTTTATGAATGTCGCGTATTTTGTTGGTAAATTACAACCAAATACAACATAAAGAATTGTTCGAACCAATTTCTATCAGAAAAGCAGACATGAAATGAAATACTTTTTTTTACAACGGCGATAGTAAGCTAATCAAATAAAAAACCAATTTTCAATAGAACGGTTTCATAAAATTTCATAAAATTTCATAAAACATTCGCAGGGAATGTTTCGATTTAAAAATCCTTACCCGGTATATCAACGACTCGTAACGCTTTCGAAACCTGCCAAAAACAAACATTATCGACCGCAAATATTTCAAAAATTGAAAACAAACGAATCACATAATAAACCGTAAGAACTTTCCTATTGGAGACTTTTTTCAGTAAAGAGACAACATTTTCTTTGAAACCGGAAGTTGACAATCTTTTGTTAAAATGCTGTAAAATCATGTAGCGCGGCTTCCGCCATCTTGTCATACACAGCGTATTACACAGCGGATCCTTATCTTTATTAATTCCTTTTAGAATCGCAAATATTCAGTGTTTCGGTATTGAATTTCCAATGGGGAGGAGGTAGGACATTAAGCTTGAACTAAAGGCGGAAGAACGGGTTGTTCAAGCTTATGATTTTCGGAGTAGTATTCACAAATATTTAATAGACAAAGACCTTTCAATTTGTTACTTTTATTAGTCAGCCACTTATGGTTAGTATAAAAGACACATTATACTGTCAGGAGTTAAATCAGCATTATTTATCGACTCCTGGTGACATTCTATTATGTTTATCATAGCTTTCATAAAATTACAGGCATTTGATGTTCGAACAAAATATGCTTTTTAAAAAGACAAAATATGCTATTTAAAAAGACTTAATGTGTTCCGTTAAAGGTTTGGGAATTTTACTGGATGCGGATGATAACGAATTTACGTTTGACTGTTGTGGCCGCGTTGATTCATGGGAAATTTACGCGGAGAATTCTGGGACTGTTCAACTTCAAGTATGGCGGAATTCTGGTGGAACTTGGACTCTTCGCGGGCAGAATTCGTACACTGTTGCAGGTTATGTATATTTGTACAATGATTTTGAGAAAAAATCTTAGAGTGAAAAGTTAATATTTTATTTTAGTCTACTCTTCTCTATCGTTTTTTATGAAGAATTAAACATAATCCGTACATAAGATTGCATCAAAACATTCTCCTCATTGAATTTCTGGATTTTATTTTTCTATAAAACATAACTCCCTACTCCTGTGACGTCATAACCGGATCGAACCATTACTATCGTGCTCTCTGCAGCTTGGAGTTTACAATTATAAGGAAAACTTAGATTATTCATATTTTCTATCAATTAGTTGCGACCAAAGAAGTGATTTACTGAAATTTTGATTTTTATGTAAATGTCACAAATAATGAGTATAAAGGGTTGACAGTTTAGAGCGCTAAATTAAAAGAAAATATTAATTTTTTGAATTGTCAATATTTCTTTAGTGTCCTTAAGCTTGTTTAATAGCTATTTTATTATCAGTTTTATCTCGTTATTCATTGTGTTTGATAATTAATGAAAATAATTATATGAAGTATGTTCAGTTATCATTTTATAAACCATTTTGTTTAAAAAAATCTAAGGAAAAATAAGGTGTAGGGGTACTTCAATGCATCATAGTTTCCAAAACAATCACACGAAGGTACTTATTTCTTTTACATCAATTGATTTCTCATTAAAAGAAGAAAGGATTCCTTAAACAAGTAAAGTGCCCGTTTTTAAAAAAAAATCAATGGTCAAAACTTCAACAAAAGTAGTATTTTGTGCGAATAGCACATAGCGATTGCCTGATTTCTTCACCCATGGGAGCCCCGTCTACTGAGTATGTATAAACGATGTTACTCTATTTACATGTACCTTGGGACTGCGTCAGCGTCATGATCGGTATAAAGTCTGATCACTGTCTGAATCAATGAATAATATCTATATGAATCGAGCTGTCGTGTTATGTACATGCATGACCTAATGACAAATTGCATCTGTATGTACTGAGATGAACACAGGCTGTGTGTTGGAAACCCTTTCCATTACCAGGTGATTATCTCTTTTAGTGGACAATATATAAATGAAACAGTGCTATCGGTAAAGATATTAAGTTGAATCATTGAAACGTAAAACTAACTTCAAATAGGCTTATTTTGCCCCGCTTCACAAAATAAAATCTGTATACGACGGAAAATTCAAACTTCCATCATGAAATATGATATTAACAATTATGAAAAATAAAAGATCAAAACATTCCCGTTTATGATGTATCATGTTTTTATATTCTAAAAAAGAAGTGAATTTTCCTTCAAATTCTAAGCACACACCTAACATTGAACATGAAAGGTTAAAGAGAGAAAAAATAAGATTCGTCTTCTTTCCGTGTATATGGAATCATCAATCGATAGTCATATTGGATTGTTGTATTTTTAGGGGGAGGGGTAGATTTAATGTGATGTTATTTAATTTTCATGTTCACTGTCAGACATCATCTTTCAATTCATTACGACAACATTATGCATTTACATTTTAGGTCTGTCTTTATACGTCCATAAACTGGCCTACGAAGGTGTTCAGAAACAAATATAACTTTGAAAACAAAATATTTTGTCATACATTATAAGTGATATTATTCTTGCTATTCGCACTCAGTACCTTTAGTGCTTTGATTTAGTAATGACATTGCTCCCACGGACATTTTTCTATTAATTTTTTCCTCACAAAAATTATTTTGCTCTTTTAAGGATTCAATAGCTGAATGCTACCTATATGCACCATATAACATTGTTTGTTCTGTTACATAATGTGAAAATACGGAGAAAAGAGTAAAATGTGTCATCATCATAAATTGTTAAAATTCGTGTATGAATCTATCTTTATAGTATATTATGCCCACCAACCTATTAATATTTTTCACTTTTCTTATCCATTAAATGGTAGATTGTTGGATTGTAAAAGAAAGATGGTTTGTAAACCCGCATTTAAGCCTTGTAAGGAGGTACCTTAAATATGGTTTCTTTCAGTTGCCGACGCACAATCTGAAATTCTTATTCCAATTGCTTCAAATGAACAAATATCAGTGGACAATGGCGACGTCATAGGAATGTAAGTTACATATAGTTCTTTTTTTATTATAATTTTACTTTATTTTATTTTGTTTATTTTTTTTTTATTTATTTATTTATTCATTTATTTTTTATTTATTTATTTATTTATTTATTATTATTTTTTTTTTGTCTTTGAAAATATAATCTGGTTATTTGAAGTTTAAATTTTTATCTTGTGGTATCTTGTGCTCGAGTTGAAGTAACCCCGTCTGGGTCGTTTTATATATATTTAGGGATTTTTGTCATGCATGGTTTTAAAGTTTCACATCATTTGAGTTCACACATACAGCCATGCAAAACCTCGACTTCGCTGGAAGTTGACAGTTAACTTTACTTATATGACTGACTCTTTTAAAAAATACGATTCGCATCGAGATAATCGTTCCAAAATGCTCAAAGCACAAATATCAAAATAAGCACCCGAGAATATGGTCTAAAGTATACAGAATATTTCAGAAATGTTATTTCTTCAGATACACTTCCGGCACGCCCATTGTCACATACAAGAACGAGGGTGGTGGAGGAGGCGGGAACAATAATTACTACCTGGATTATACTGTAGGCAGCCTGAGTGTGGGAGCCGCGCATACCTGGTCGTCTAGACAAGGGGGCAGGGATTATGCTGTTAAAGCTCTGCTAAGTGGAGGTACGTACATGTAAAGTAATGAAGAAGCAAGTAAATGTAAACTATAATCATTATTCCGGATTGGACTATTTTATACGGGGATCTGTTTTTCCAGGGAATTTTCGTCTGAGGTCCTCCCTTTTTTCCTGCTGTTGTTAGAGTGTGATTTTACGTTTTGTTTCTTTTGAATTCATTCTTACATAAGATATATCAAGGTCGCCCGTTTGACCAATGCCTTTTTATCTAAAATTGATCAGTACATCAGAACGTAGACTCATGGTCAATCATGATTTCCTGAACGCCGCTTGCAATTCTTATTTGTACCTTTAATTGAATGTGTTATTCATCGATGTTTAACAAAAACGGCATATTCAAATATAAGTTCAAGTTCAAGATAATATTGTACTTCTGCACTTAAATTATTCTTTTACGATAGTCTGTATGCTTTGACAACACATGATGAAAGAAATTCAGTAAGAATGAAAAGGGTTATTGAAGACAGAATACTTGGTAAATTTTGAGTAAATTTGATTGACCTGCAAAACGTTCTCTTTGAATTTATTTAATATTGATATATTCATCTAAATGACCTCTGGGAAATTAAAGTGCGAATCCATAATCCATATATATTATTACGATTTTGTTCTATTCATAAGCTGAAGATTAATTATTTTCATAAATATAAATTTTCATAGGTGTTTTGGACTAAATACTTCAGTAACTGGTGCTTTCAATTGGTTTGAAAATTTCTTATAGAGCGGATCGACTTGGAACACTTCCGGATCCGTCTCATTATAACCAACACTAATTTTCTTTTGCAGTGTGGAACAGTTTAACTGGCTCCCTGCGATTGAATGTTAAAAGTGTTATAATTACTTCTTTCCTATTCTGTCGCCTGGAAGAATCTTTGCCTTGGTCCGTCATCAAATCGACATCGTAACATTGTTTTGTTCTTTCGAAAACTTATCATTTCATCCAAAATATCATCGAAATTTAAGATAGCTTCCTACATGAAGTATCATCTCTCCATTGCTTTTTGTTTAACAATGCTCCTGAATCGGTGCTATAGGATGTTTAGAACCGCGCACACTTTGCCAAGTAAATACACATCATTCAAAAAATCAAATTAGAGTTCTCGACAAAAATAAATTTTGCAATATCTGAAAATCACTTTGGCGTCAAGTAACACTGATGACGATTTGCAATCCAAAACACGTATCTGGTGATTGAAATTGCTATGAAATTTTCTTCTAGAGGGTAAGGAGTTTGAACACATCCATTGAGACTGAGTATTTGATACTTTATGTATTCATAGTGACCTATCTAAAATTTCGAATATTGAAATTCAAAAGGGTTCATTTATATACATATCCCTTTACGTTTATCTTTTATGATGTTAATTTGTTTTCTATCACGACAAATCAGGCTTTGACTTTATTGTGACCTCGTATATTGAAATGTCTTTCCTAGAAAAGATGTAAATACGCACTGTCGATGGGGTCCAATAACCTATATAAATTTTCATTTAGAACCGTATCGTCGGTGAGGAGAATACTAATTGTTTTTTTCACAGTATTTTAAATGTACTGTGTTACGGTGTATGTGTTCAAGTCTTCATTTACCCATCTGATTGCTTAGCATATGACTGTAAAATGAAGACAATTATTTGCTGTCGACTGTTTTCATTCCAGATAACAGCCCTACATTCAGTGGAAATCTCCCGGACACAGTTACTTTTCCTGATACCACAGCCTCTGGCACACTCGTTAAGACTATACAGGCAACTGATGCTGATGCATTGGATACCCTTGTTTACACTATGACAACTACAACGTCGTCGTTCAGCTTTGATACAAACACATGTAAGTATAAGCCAGGCTATTAACATGATTAAAGAGTTCTCTAAAAGACCACCCTGTACTAGCCACAGTCAAACACACCTACTAGATATACATGTCCCAGACTACCATCATTAGTTTTACAATTTAGTACTTTAAAGCTAGCTATGAATACGATTTAAACTGCTGTTTGAACTGTTATAATTATGAACTTACAATCATCAAAATATAATAGACATACTGCAGAATAATACCGACCAGTTATTGTGTCTTGTAGTGCAGTTGACAAGTGTTGGTGCTTTGCCGTCTTCTGCCGCCACATCAACAACAACTCTCTCCTTCCAAGTTACTGATGACTGTGGTAACACAGATACCAGCAGTCTGAAGGTTGTAGTGACAAATAGCGTGAGTTCTAGACATTTATGTTTATTTTCCATATTAATTATATATGTAAGCTATAAAGAGGAATGTTGGATGTATTAGGTGAAAAGTGACTATCATAATGATTAGATTGTGGACACATCTGAAGCCAATACAAAGGATATTGTAAAGTGAGAAAGGTAAAGGCTAAATTACGTATGAAAAGAAGCTTGATATTACATTGGAGTGGTGTTTAGCAATATTACATTGTTTAGATCGAGGATCACTGACAAGGGTTTAGTACCCGAAACGTGCATGTCTGGTCCATGCTGCAAATTGATCTGTTATTAAATGATGCTATAGAATTTGAAGATTTATGAAGTCAAATGATGAGGAAACATTCAGCTAGGATTTTTATGTGTAAATAACAAAAAATATTCTCTTCTCATACCGTTGATTCATTTCAAAGGATTAAATCATTTTAAATGATATGAACACTTTCCTTTGCGGTAATGATTAATTTCGAAATTCTCTGAGCGTCGCATTTTTCTAAGTATGAAATTTCCATTACCATCATTTGAAAAAAAAAAGAAAAAAAATCTGCACAATTCGTTGTTGAAACGTAAAATTATACTCGTATAACAAATACTTGTAGGTTCCAGTTATCCATAACTTACCGAGCAGTTTTGATGTATCCGAGGACCAGACTGCAGAACTTTTATTACTGACATTAAGTGTTACAGACGCCTCATTGGCTGACACTGTCACTTGTACTTTACCTTCCGTTAGTCCTTCAACTTCAAATTTTCTTCTTAAGGTTATTTCAGGAACGTCAGGTAAGTTTTCATAACGCATAAGGATATATTTTTAGTATAAATGTAAAATACATGCACAAAAAAGCAAAATTCCGTTGTCAAGACCATTGACCAAAGACAAATCGATAACATGGATCTAGTTTATTGCTCTAAAGCCATATTCTTAACTTGCTTATTATAAGAAATATCGCCTTCCTCCTAGTTCTCTTTTTTGTCATTATTATTTTTACATACCTTTCTTTTACAACCTCCCTTACGAGTTTCAGGACCCCGCATAATGAATTTAGGTTGTTATATAGGTCCCCGACTATGATGACATTGGAGTTCTGTTAGAAGTCAGGGGATGTCGTAAATACAATTACCGTTTTCATAGATATCTATCACAAAAAACGCTGGTTTTAACCCAAATATATGTTTAAGATAACTCAGTTCGTTTTCGATGAGGGATTTTTAATAGCCATTCTCTGTAAGGACCAAAATCGAGCGGCACGGCATGTCATGGATTTTGATGATTTTCGGTATAACCGGTTTATATGAAGCACTGAGGATAAAAATAATACTTTCGGTCAATGTGACCTCTGGTTGCCATGGTAACGATGTCACTCTATTTATAGCACTTTTGAGACCATGAAATAAGCCAGCTTCCGATACTGTGTTGCCATGGATATACCATTGTAGCATTTTCTTCCTTTTTACAAAATATGTTCTTCCTAACTTCAATTCTTACTTGGTACACTTAGTTATGTGATATATATTCCAGGACGCTTATTGTATTAATCCAAAATCAGTTAAAATGAAGCGAAAAATAGAGGTCAAAATAAGGGCCATTTTGGTATGTTTTTGGCCATTTTCAATCTTAAATATCACAAATCGCACCAACAGGAGACCAGTGATTTTATCGAAGAAAATATATGTGCATTGACAAATAAAATGAATGAAAAATTGGAGTGGGCTAAATATTTGTTTTACCTAAATTCTGTCATAAAAAATCGTTGCTATGGCAACATTAGACCTATTTGCTTGTTTCATATTAATTTTGAAATTGCATTTATTCATCTTTAAAGTTACGTATGATTGTCAAAATGTATGCGTGAATAGATATGACTTAATCCTTTCACTTAATAACAATTAAAATGTTCAAGGTCATTTACTTGAAGTTCAAGGTCATTTCTACCAGATTCAAATATTGCAAAAAATATTTAATTTTCATTTTTTGTTATCAATTTAAATGAAATTTTATATGAATATTTTCATAGGTCATATTTATTATGAAAGCTTATGAATATAAGAAAGAAAAATCTTAGAATTGATTTTTCTGTAATAATTCAATTGTAATTTTTTTTCTGTCAAAAAACAAGAAAATGTAGGTGTCGTTCCTTTTTTTATCAAAATACTCATCAAGAATTTAGAAATTCAAAGATGCGAAGAAACTTAATCAATAGTTCTAGGAATAAGTGTTAGATTAATCGTTTTATGGCATGTGACTGTTAAGTTCAATATCTGAAGGTTTCTGAAATTTTGGGGTCTTCATTTTATGAAAATCAGGATTTTTCGTCAAATCTGGTCACTAAAAATTTAATGACCTTGGAAATGCAGTGGGTGACCTTGAAATATTTTCAAGGTCATCTTTATATTCAAACGTCTCTGAAAGATGTATACATGAACTTCTGTTCTAATATCATGCGCGGATAGTCTAATAAAGATTGTGTTTAAATTCATCGTATTGAAACCTTTCAGCCTATTGTTGCCATAGCAACCAAAGTTGAAGCTGGTTTGCATATAAAAGGACAAATTTACAGATTCAAATTTTTATATTTATGTATAGTTCAAAGATGATACTCATTAGATAACTATATTTTGGACTTCAAAAATGAGTGCTTTTATGAAATTTTCAACCTTGTAAAACAGTAAAAACATGCAAAACAGGGTCTTTAATGCCCGAAAGAAAGCATTTTGATACCCTATTTTGGCCCAATTATTTTGTATACAAAAGGCATCCGAGATTAATGTAAAAAACTTTACAAATACGTATAATAAAAAAGATTGAAAGAAAATAATCAAAGAAATTTCAGACAAAAAATATATCCGTTTTTATGGTACCGAAGCCTACAAATATGCCTCGTTCTATGAAATTTCCCGATTTTTGAAACTTCAGACATGGTTACCATGGACACGACAACCTTTTTGAAAAAAACTGGAGTCGATTTGCATACTAGTACTTCATATTGCACTTCCATACCAAAAATCTCAAAAGTCCATGACATGCCGTGCCAACATGTCTTGAAATTCTTTGGTTCTTACAGAGAATTGCTCTTAAATAACTTATCTTGGTTTTCTGTTCTTAAATGGCAAGGACGAAGAGATGCCATCATGTTTTACTTTTTAAACATATTGGGTTGGCATATCAGTAGCTGACCTTCGTAACCCAGTCTTCGAAGTGGATGGAAAGCAGCACAAATATCCCTTTAATTGCAAAATATCATTCAAATATAGTAAAACATAAAGCCTACACGTTGAACGAAGCATAGTATAGCAAAATTGAATAAAGCTCAAGGACATCCGATATATATTATACATTATAGAATACCCACAAGGTGCATGGGAAGCATGGACCTCTCCTGTATGCTAGCAACACCTGTCAAAATCCTCAGACATTGTATATTCAGGGACTTCCAAATATTGAATAGTTAGTACTTGGAACAAAATCAATTTATCTTTGGTGTGAACTGACTGTAACATAACGACGCAACAATGCGGTGAAAAGCTTTTATTTGAAGTGACAAAGTGCCTTGTTTCGCTCTATTACCATGTTGATATTATGAATGAGTTAAAGAAGATCCTGACGATAATCTCAACAGCACTCACAATAGAGCGCAAAATTAAACATCGACGGACCCCTAGCAAGCTAGAGGTGGGACCAGGTGCCCGATAGGAGTAAGCATCCCCTGTTGACTAGCCGCAGCCGCCGTCGATGTTTATGAAGCATAGAAATGAAAATATAAAAACTTCATGCACAATCTGACTTTATGTCTATATAGAAAGTGCTATGGCGACAATGTCAGGGAAGTATATTCAAAACACTTACTGTGAAACCCCTCGCAGGGAACTTTGTTACGAGCTCCACACGGCAAAGGGCATACATTTGTAAATGTGACACAAATGAGTTAAAGAAGATCCTGACGATAATCTCAACAGCACGCACAATAGAGTGCAAAATTAAACACGAAGTCATATTTAATGTACCGTTAAAAACTACTTGATTATAACGTCAAAATGTTAAATTTCTTCAATAGGTGTGCCTTCTGACATTTGGTGATCTCTCAGTTTCAAAATAATACCATATATGACAATTATATGCAACTGAATGCGATGGACTTTGTATTTTGTTTTATCAATGGAAGGGTAACATGCAAATGTTGCAAAATGTAAGGATATGACCCATGCTCAAAAACAAAATAAGCATAACAGTTTAATTTTGCACATTACACAAATTGAGTACAAGGCAACCTGAAGGCAAGTTGTAACGTAAAACCTTCTCGTACTGAATGTGTCTCCATTTTTACAGACTATGGTATCTATATTAAGGCGTCACCGACACTGGACTACGACACCATCAGCAGCTATACTCTTACTATATCTTGTTCAGACACGAAGGAATCTGCAACAGGAACGTTCTCAGTTTATATTCTGAGGAACAGCCCACCGACTATAAACAATCTGGGCAATGCAGGTGAATATACATGTTTATATGATATATGATTTGGATACCGTAACAAATCTGATACATGTAGCTATGATATAAGCATTAGCCCTCTAGTGACTCATGTATCAAATATGATACATCAATTTTGCTGGTTTGCAAGTTTGCATTTTTTATGGGGAGGGAGGGGGGGAGAAGAAGCATTTATTGCTTAACCTCATACACGGGTATAAGTTTTATACAAGATTTGCCCCCAATTTGTGTTCTTCTACAAGAAATTGTATCCTGAAAATGACTGCATCATATACAATTGAAATTGGCAATTGAGACATAAAAATCATGGGAAAATGAAAGTGATAAAAAATGTACTTTATCAAACAAATTTATATATTGTTCATTTTTCATTCTGTGCATATTAAAAAGGGAATCTCAATAACTCATTTCAATTTTATAATAAATCAAAGGATTGAAAATAAATTGAAGATTAAGGGATACCACTAATGCCCGGTGTACCATATGTGATGCATACCCCTAAATCTTTAAAGAGGGAATTTTGAAAAGTTTCGTCGGTTTTGTTCTTCCATTTGGGTAACATATCCATATGGAAAAATATGATTCTCCTTCAAGAAAAAAATAAACGTGAGCACCAGAGGGTCGTCATAAATATAATAAGTAACTGAATTTCTTCTTAAACCTTAAGAATGTAACCGACAAATTGCTTCAGATAAAGTCTTTGAGCCTCGTTTTGGCAAACGTTAATTATGTGATTTATTCTGAGTTTCCTTTTTAAGATATTTTTTTCGTACACCATCGCTAAATATGCTTTACGTTTGCGTATATTTCAACTTGAGCTTTCTGTTCAGAATATGTTTTTAACGATATTGTTTCATTCGTATACAAGTGAGTTTGATTGTTTTGATGTAATATGGTTTTATTCCTATTTCAGTCGTAGCGTTTATACCAACAACAACAACTAACGGCGATCTGATATACACTGTATCTTCAACTGATCCAGAAGGTGACACGTTGTCTTACAACATGACTTGCAGTGTAAATCCATGTCCGTTTCATGTCATGAACTGTAAGTGAAATCTTCTTAAACACATATGGATCAATTAGACTAGTGTAAACTACATATTGAAGAAAACTATCTAAATCAAAGATATATTTCTCTTAAAATCATTCAAAACGAAACAACAATAACTTATCAGAAAAAAATGTGATTATGATCGTGATGTTTATTTACTATATAATTAAGATAATTTGATGATTATTTCTGTGACGGTTTTGTAAAGGAAATCTTTTCAAATAAACAAAAGTTCGCGAATCCGCCCGGAAGTTATGTCTATATAGAAAGTGCTATGGCGACCATGTCAGGGAAAACATTCAATACACTTACTGTCAAACTGTCAAACCCCTCGCGAGGAAAATTATAGAGTATACAATCACAGAAACAGACACAAAAGGGACTAGAAATACCAACACACAAACATCAATGAAACAAGAGCCCCAGGGGGCACAACGCTCACCTGATACCCATGCACGCTCTAATTGACATACTGTCATTGAATACTGAAAGTGCCAGTACCAGGATTTAAGCCCACAATCTTTCTAAAAACATTTTTGCCGGATGCAGAGAAGGATTTTTTTTCAGACAACCTTTAAAAGTACAAACAAGAACAAATATAGTCACATTTCAAAACAATAACTTTTTACTGATTTGAAAAGACGGATAAAGTGGTCCAAAGTCATATGCCCAGCTAGTATAGTTCAATTATGCAACATCAAACATAAAATCATTTCGTAAAATTCCACATTAATGTGCAGCAGAAAAAGAATAAAACAATGAAATGATTTCAAAAATTAAGTTTATTTAAAATTGAACACCAAACATTAATTTTCATTATTGATAGCTAGCATGCCAGAAATTATAAAGCCTGTGTTTGTGAAACAAGAATGCCCCCGTTAGCATCTTCTGTTTCCATTTTCTGTAAAGTATGTAAGAGGCCAGGGTCAGCGTAATGTTGGTATTAATGGAAAGATCTTGTCATAAGGAATACACATGTAAAATATGAAATCCCTGTCACTAACCATTCAAAATTTATGCCCAATGTTAAAGTTTTTGAAAAGTACGTCAAACGTCAAGGTTATGGTCACGAGGTCAAAACTTTTGGTATCAATGGAAAGGTATTGTCACAAGGAATACACATGTGAAATATGAAACCTCTATCACCAGCTTCCATTCAAAAGGTATGCCCAATGTAAAGTTTTTCAGACAAAAATAGACAGACAAACAGACAGATGGACAGGCAAAAAACTATATGCTCCCGAATCTTTTATTACAGGGGCATAAAAAACAAAGATTTTTCGGTTTTGCCTTTATTCATATTAAAGTATACTGAAATCTTTTTGAATAGTATTGATTTCATCTGAATACATGTAACGTGCAGTCAAAATCGTGTTAATAATCCAATATCAATTCAAGACATCTGTGCAGAAATTGGGCCAATTTGTTTTCCAAAAAGCAGTGTACGGTGTATCAAACCTCATGACCCAGTGAAGCCACTTGAACATATAATTTCCAGTAAATATGCTGAAATGCGGTGCTTCTTGCCCATGCATATTTCAAATTAAAGACGTTTAACATTTCAACAGGCGAGAAGGAGCGTTGCATTTCAGCATACACTGTTCAACAACTCTTGAAAGTGGTTTCGCAGTTTAATGCACCATATTCTGGTGTAAGCTGCTTTTAGGGAAACAAATTAAAAGGCCCATGATATTGTTAAGCTTGTCCAACTAGCAGACCTATGACATCGTTATTTACTGTTAACTAATTGTTTTACCTCGTCATAGGTCTGTTACACAGACAAGTTGTTAGCGGAGAGAGTTCATGAAATGTATCGGTTGCATCGGATTTGCCGACGAAAAGTTATTTGGTCCGATAAAAACTCAAGTTGTATCTATTATTTGGACAGATAAAAATTCCCAAACGTCTTACCACAGGAACCTGTCGTTTATGAGAGAAAATGTTTTATAATTCACAACCTCAGGCCTCTGTATTCCTCTAAGAAATATTATACATACAAGATAACGAACACAGTGGCTTAAGGTTGTGAATAATAATTTATTTCTCTATTAAAACAACAGCTTCCTGTGGTCCAACATTTCATTGGAAGATTTCAGGAACTCTGAACTGAATAATTTATTTTCAAGAATTTCAGATATTAAATGTCCTATGCATTCTTAAAATGCAGAGGAAGAGATTACTCATTAGACGTTTCTTCAAGAAATCAGTCCGTAAATTACTTCATCTAAGAGAGTCTAAGACAGAGGAAATTCGAGCAAAGTTTATAAATGATAACAAGTATCTGCAAGTGTTCCAAGTACATGAATGATAACCAGTATGAAATTGTTCAAAGTATAATGCACATTAAATAAAAATCTATTCCGTTTGTACGGTATCTCCTGAAATGTATCGCTACTAAAGGGATGCGGAGGAGTTGAACCAATCAAATCTGTAACACAAGATAAAAGTATGGCGACTTTGTTTACAGTTGTAACTTTTCGCAGGGATTCCCCTTTGTTTTGACTGGTGAACAGTACTAATAAAAGGTGTCAACACCATTGGCCAAAAATATTTGAAATGTATTTTTAGCATATTGAATCGATAAAATATTACCAGTAGTCGTGATAAATTTAACTTCGAACTTGATCTTGTCTTTCATGCAATCTACAAATCGATTTGAAAATATGTAAAATTCGGAACATTTTCGATGAGAATGGAGAGTTTCTATTAAAAAAAAGTGAAATTTGTGGAAAAAAAAAAGGACATGCATGACCCTCCTTTTTCTTTTCATTTTTATGCGTGCCAAAGATTCGCAAGCGAAAAAGACCAATTTTACAGACTTACGGGCATTTCAAGTCAGTCAAAACATTTAGTGAAATAGTGTGCATCTTTTTATTTCCTGTAGTTACCCCTACCAAAGGGGCGTGAAGGTATTGAACCAATCAAATCTGTAACACAAGATATATGGCGACTTTGTTTATCATAGATACAGAAATAAAACAATGAAAATAAACATTAAATAGGGAAATTGTATGAAATATGCATGTATGGAAAAAGTCAGAATCTTAAAAATAAATTCGGAGTATATTTGATAGCATATGTGGCCAAGTTATTTCGACGTACGAAAATAAGTACACAAAGCCAAACTAGCTTGTCTCTTTTAAAAAGTCATTAATGGTATAAAGTGATTCACAGTTTCATTTGTAATGATAAATTTAAAAAGAAAAAGAGAAAAATAAAACTGAAAAAGGGAAAAAATTGTTGGGGCCCCGCCGGGGTTTGCAGCCACTCCCCATGGGTCCATTGGGCATGGAAAACATACATTATACCTATGTACAATCTTAAAAAATATTCCTTAAAATCCAAAAGTGGACATCTTGACAATATTCTTTCAATTGTAGGGTACCATGCATGAGTACCTCATACCTACAAAATTTCATGACAATCTGAAGAGTGGTTATAGAAAAGAAGCAGAAAATGTATGAAAATCAACCCCCCCCCCCCTTTTCCTTTTTACATAAGAAAAAAATTCATAAAAAATCAAAAAAATAACAATTAAGCATTAAATACATATCAAAGCATTAAACAAATTAAATATGATAAATATGCAGTTAATGAGTGTGTAAAATCATACACTTTGGCACCGTCTATTTGATATTCTGGGGGGGGGGGGCTTGGGTTTTTAATCGAAAAAAATAATTTTGCTCTGAATTTGGATGAAAAAAATTAATTTGCTTATGGTGTGACAGAAAAAAATAATCTTGCTCTTACAAGTAATTTGAATTTGAAGAATAACCATAAAATTCGCTTAAAATTCCTGAAAATTTTTCGGCTCGCTTTGCTCGCCGCGGTTTTTACTTTCTATAAAAAAGTTGTGCACTCGCTTCGCTCGCCATAGTTTTTTCCTGTAATGCCAAGTTCATATTTGAAAATAGAGAGGTTTAGATTTCCTACGTGTAACTTGTACGGGTACGTCTAGTAAACAAGTTGAATTACACGTAACTGTTGTTGTGATTTCTTTTCAAAGACCACTACGCGTACTTGTAAAATCTTAGTGAACTTGAGTTGACTTTTGGACAGTATAAATTCAAGAGGAACACTAAGTTCGATAAACTCTATATTGAAATAGAAACTTGAAATCATTATGAATTGAATGCCATACTTTTTATACTATTTGATAGAATAAAGGGGATGAAATATCTTGAAGTAAAGACCTACGTGTATCTCGCACTTTAAACGTTCACTGGCGACGTGTAACTTGTAAAGGAACACGTTGCAAAATATTGTGAAACTGTTCTTAATAGGAATGATGTAAATTTATTTTGGTCTATAAAAAATTCCGGGGATGTGATTGACAAGATAAAATCTAGAAATTTTCAAGCCAATACGATTGCTTCATACGATTTTTCAAATATGTACACCACGCTTCCTCACGACAAGATCAATGATCAATTGTCCAAACTCATTAAATGGTGCTATAATAGAGAGGGGAAAATTTATATTTGTACATCTGAATCAAAGGGTTTCTTTTCCGCTACAGAATACAAATCATACAAATCATGGACATGTAGCGACCTGTGTAGTGCCTTGTCCTTCCTCTTGGACAACATTTATGTAAGATTTGGTGAGAATCTCTACAAGCAGGTTGTAGGGATTCCTATGGGTACAAAGGAGCTGTTAAGATAAGGGCCGTATTTAGCCCTGAATCCCGTGACTTAATTCTTCCGCATGGCGAATCGTACACAGAAAAACATGAATCATTATTGAAATATAATGTATTTGCAGACCTTTTACATCTTTTACATTATGTTAAGGAACTCTTAAATTTGTAAAATTAAGGTCGAAAGAGGTAGGGGTGCTCGGATAGAAAATCCGATAATATCGACAAAAAACGTATACATTTTTGAATATTTTATCTAAAATGGATAAATATAAGCTAAAAGACATCAAATATGTCTACGTTGTGTATCAGAAATAGATTTCGAACGTTCTACCTCCTTTAATCGGTAAATAATGAAATCCGGAACTGCAAATACGGTCTTATTCTTCATTCAATGGCTACAATGTAAGCCTTTTAGGGCGAAATAAACATTGACAGAGAAATGAACATCACTCTTGCTTATTTCGTTTCTAATTCTTGTATCTTTCATTCAATCATATTGAGTACACAATGTTCGATTGATTAAAGAGGAAAAATAGTCAAATGTGCCATATTTAATGGTCGAAAAGATCGATTCTTATAAAATGCACCCCCTTTCCACTTTTAGTTTTTCGTCTCTGGGGTAGTGTTCCCCCCGGAGATACAGAATCCCACTTTGCCAAAATATTTGTATCATGGATACACATCTCCAGTAAAAGTGGCTTTCTGTATATCCGGGGGGAACAATGTTCAATAAAACTTTTCCGTTTTCTATTGATTTCTATGAGAAAAAGATAAGTTTTGACCTAAAAATTAGCAATATTATGTAAAACAGATACAAAATAACTTCATATTCTGATGGGATGCCGTATAGGTATACATTTTACCCAAAAAGGTTCTTGAAATTTCAATTTTCAAAATTCCACTTTTCAGGGCTGATTTTACGCCTTATCTTAACAGCTCCTTGTGCGCCTCTTGTTGCAGATCTATTTTTATACACATATGAAAAGGAATTTATTCAAAATCTTCAAAAACAAAGAAAACATGATGATGTGAAATGCTTCACTGGTACTTTTAGGTACAGTCCCGATTACGTTAACTGTCTACCCCTCAAGGGGGAATTTTTGTTAGACGAAGGAGAAATTTTGTGAGGGAAAATGAAGATGAAAAAATAGAAGAGGAATTTTTAAGGCGAAATGAACAAGGAAAAATAGAGGAGAAATTTGCGAGGTGAAAGGAGAAAGAGAAGAGGAATTTGTAAGGTGAAATAAACGAGAACGCTGAAAGCGAACTCGAAAGAGAAATATTTCTCCTTTAATTCCCCCTTCGATTCTCTTCATGTTCTGTTACGTTTCTCTTACGATTCCGCTTTCGTTTCTCTTTCAAATTCCGCCTTCAGTTCACTTTCAATGTTCGCCTCCAGCCTCGTTTTGGAAATATATATGGGCGGGGCTTAATGCGGTCAATGTACATGTAGGCTTAAAATCTAAATATTACAATATTTTTAAACGTTTATTTTCACTCTTTTCTTTTATCACACTAATAATCGAATTATATGCTATGATAATTGTTTTAATATGTCTAGATATATTGAGTCTCTGGATAAAATTTATTCATTTTAAAACAGCTAAATTTATCGTGTAAAATAGGTCCGTTTCAACGGGTTATAGAAGTTACCTAACAATTATTTAAAAATATGAGTTACGAAGCAAGTCATTTTATTCATTTAGATGTCAGTTCTCATTATTGACCCCTTTTTTACTTTACACGTATATATCCCGTAATCGATCGATTATGACAGGTGTCGTTCAGGTAGGCATGGTAGTCTACCTGTGTGGAGTCAGTCATGCGTTCAAGAATTTACGTCCAAAAGTGACAGTGTCTGGAATGGTCAGACATAAAATGTATAAAAAATATTTTAGAGTGATAGTGTGTTTTATTTATATTCTTTTCAACAATAACTACAGGAAACATGTAAGGGAATTCCCCCTTATGAATATATTTAGGTTTTTTTCTCATTTTTTTTTTTTTTTCATTTTCGGTCATTTGTGTATACGGGGCAAACTTTTATACTCTATCAGTCTATGCTCCCTTCATCCTCGGCCATTACAAATTACAAATTAATCTTGATACCCATATTCCCATATTTTCTTTTTATTTACGGGAGGTCCAATTCCATGCTCAGAAAAAGAAGTTCTTACTTCCCTGTTTTTCTTTTTTTTTTTTTGATATAGATTCTTCATCTTTATTTCGATTTTATCTCGCTTTTTCCTTGTTCTTTCATTCATCTACAAAAATCCTTCTTTGGTTCCATGATGTTACTAAAATTTCTCGCGGATTCCAACATATCGATCGTTGGGTACCATATCGGGAAGGAATTACGGCCGTCTTATCAAACAATTAAAAACTTTTCTCGACGGACAAAAACTATATCCTTTCAATTTTTATTGGGGGCGCATTCCCGATACAACATGCTGTGTTTGATTGACGATCCTGGTATGTGAAGCCCTGGTCATGAGATGAATTAGGTACATTGTTGACATAATTTTTTTCATGAAAATATTAACATGTAATAGATCTAGAGACATTGTTTGAATGATCTAGAGCCCATCCTTTCAGAATTTGCCAAAAATTCTTCTATATACATTGTACATGTATGATTATTTTGGTTTTGTACGTATAAGTGTTTTTTATATAATCATAAACAGGATGCTCGCCATGATTTGCCCCCCTCCCCCGAAAAAAAATCTATTCATCCGCCTCTCCCCTAAAGAATTGTTGACGATTTCGGCATGCCATGCAGAAGAAGTGTAAACATTGATAGCTAGGGTTTCCTTTTTTTAAAGATATAGACGTACGCGTCTGAATCATGCGCTCGGTCCAATCTAGAGTTCAAGTACGATCCAGAAGCCACCTTTTTTCAAAACTTTATCAGGCAAGGGCCCCCTTCCGAACCCCCGCAAATGGAAGGTACTGTACACCCCTCGAATACCCCCCCCCCCTACTCGGCCATTCTGGCCTCGCAATTCACCCAAATAAAAAGCGCAAGTCCTTCCCGGCATATGAGGTTCTGGATCCGCCCCTGCTTTTTGACTATGACAATTCTTTTTCTTTTTTTTAAACTACGAGCTTTCAATTGAAATGTATTAATATATGATAAAATAGCCTTCAATATGGCATTATGAAAAAGGAAAAGAAAAAAAAAAACGATAAAATAAATAAAAGTTGAAGAAAATAATAAATCTCTTTAAAAATCCATCCTTGTAAACTGGGTGCAATGAGAACGTACACGACACATGCAAGCTGAGTACGTAAAAGGTAGAGTTTACATATTTAAAGATACAGTGTCCCTAAAAATGGATTTTATTGAAAACGTAAAATTTATTCTGAAGGGTCTAGATTGAGAATAAAAAAGAGCCGAAAAAAAGTTTTATTTGAAAATATGCAGCATCAACCATAATATCGTCGAATTTGTTGAATTGAATCTCCATATACCTTTATAGTAAAAACGCAATACATTGTAGGTGGCGCTAGTGAAATGAATTAGAGCTGTGCATCCCAAATTAAAAATGACGTTTTCAAACGGCAATAAAGTTTTCGAACGTATACCTTAAATTCGCCCGAAAATTTTAATTTATACAAATGAGAAAGTGAACTTTCATATGAACATGATGAAGAGAAAGATTTTGCATTATAAAATTTTGTAAAATTAATTAATTTTCAGGGACACCGTACCTTTAATTATATCATTAAATCAGGGACGCATATATGCTTTTATATACGTCCCTGATTATATCGAGTCATACCATTTAATTTAAAAATTTTTAACTTAAATTCATTGTGAAGAGATTCTCTCCCTATCTAAAGTTGAAATGACCGCATGGTGATATCACGCTCCGATGATTTTCACACCTGGCAGGTAATGGATAAACGACACCTACGTACATGTACCCTGCGCGGTTGATTAATATGTGTGTATTTGTCAAAACAACGATTTGTTAAGTGGTATGTTACTTTAAAAAATGAATGTGTGCTATAGATGTACAAATGCGAGGAAAACAAACCACGATTTGTAACTTATACATTCAAAATGCTACTTTTCGATTTACTAATAAAAATAGGAAAAGTTCGTTTATAATGTATCTAAATAAAACTAATTAGTCGTGTACTTAAATGCAATACAAAGAAATTACATCAAATTATGTTTGTACCCTCTATTTAGGGGAATCCCCTTATATGCAAATGAGGAAGCCTCGCTTTGATTGACAAGAGGACTGAAAGCGGAATGAAAGCGAAATATTTCGCTTTCGTTTCTCTTCTGTTTACGCTTTGCGTTTCTCTTTCCTTTTACGTTTTGCTTCTGTTTCTCAAAAATTCGTGTTAATTTTTCTCTTCCAACACCGAAGGCGAAATTTTGAGGCGAAATAAAGGAGGAAAATTAGAAGAGAAATTTTGTGAGGGAAAATGTAGACGGAAAAATAGAAGCGAAATTTGGAGAGATGAAGGGAGAAAAATCGTGAAAGGGGGGACAGTTAACGTAATCGGGACTGTACCTGGATGATATTCTTACTATCGATAATCCTGTTTTTGAAAAGTATAAAGATGTTATTTATCCACAAGAATTGACTCTAAACAAGGCAAACTTTACAGACACTGAAACACCATTTTTGGACCTAAATATCAAAATTGTCAATGGAGAAATTCATACAAGTGTATATGACAAACGAGATGATTTTGGATTCAACATAGTAAATTTTCCCTGGCTTGACGGTGATGTCCCTAGATTACCGTCATACGGTATCTACATTTCACAGCTCATCCGGTATGCTAGAGCATGTACTGATGTTTTGGATTTCCATAATAGAAATCTACAAATTACAAAGAAACTTTTAGGTCAAGGTTTTCGCTTTCACAAACTAGTAAAGACTTTCTGGAAATTTTACAAAAATTATGATCAACTTCTTTTGAAATTCGGACCCATACAAGCAACGGAGTATATTACTTTGGGTATTTCACAACCTGCATTTTATGGTGACATAATTAACAAAATAAGAAGGATCAAAGGTAGACAGCATATGTATCGAAAATGCGTCAGAGTCATCAAACGCCTTTTATACCGTGGATATGATCCTAATGTCACCAGACGGACACTAAGCTTGGTACTTGACCAATATACAGTCTTGTACGAGCGCATTCTTAAGACTTGCACTCTGACTGACTGTGACGACGGGACTCCATGACGGGCCCTATCCAAACCTCTTTAGAGAAGACAGGGCCCCGACCACCTGTCCTCTCTGAATGTCAGTCGGACTCCTCGGGTGATAACATATATGAGCTCGCTACAGCCGGCAGAGCACGGACTGTATTACGCACGTCCTCTTTTTATATCCATTTACATATTCATCTGTGTTGCTTGGACCCCTGTGTTTTACGGTCTTGTTTGTGTGTGATCACCTAACAGTGAGGAGGTTGTTTTACACCATAATTGTGCGTTCTTCGAGACCTCTGGGAAATCGGAATAGTGGGAGGGTTGTGCGCACGTAATCCAGGATAACCACACCGTCTGCTATTTACGTGGCAGATGGCCGTCCTAAGTCGGCACCGGTTGCCCATTGGTCTCGTTGGTTTATGTGTAGTCTTTTATGTTTCATGTTTCTATGTTGTGAGTTGGTGTTCCTTGTCCCTTTTGCGTCTCTTTCTGTGGGTATCTGTTCTGTATTTTTTGCATGGGTGTTTGGGGATTTTGCTGTGGGTGCTGCAACCTAGTGTTGTTGGAGATCCCCTCCTTTCTTTTGTAAAGCAAATGACGTCAAACGCGAATAAATGATGACGTCACAATAGCCGACCAGAATACAAGTACACGTACAAGTTACACGTAGTAAATCTCAACCTCTCTAATATCGTAAATAATACATGTGACTGAAACAATTCAAATGCTTAAATAGTCATTATCAATAGATCTATAATTTATTACTTTTAATAGATACATGTATCACCATAGTGTATAATTTTATATACAAGCTTGGAAGGAAAATTAAAATAAGTTTTTTACTAGTTTTCATTTCTACATGTAAAAACTTGCATCAGGCCCTCTTACATGTTACATGACCTTATATACATTTTGTTTACTAAAAATTATATATCGCATATTGTAAAAATCTTTCATCTGTCTCAGTTTAGAAGTGAATACAAGTTTTACATAAAAATAATGTTTGGAGTAAAAATAAAGAATTTCTCCTGAAAAAAAACAAAACATTCGTAATATTCACATCAATTGTTATAAAAAAAATTTCCTTGCTCCAACTTTGCAAGAAAAAAATAATTTTGCCCCGGTCTGGGGCGAAAAAAATAATCTTGCTCCAACAAAAAACCCAAGCCCCCCCCCCCCTCCCCCCCCCCAGAATATCAAATGGACCGTGCCTTATTGAGTTATTTAATGAAATAGTGCAAAAATGTGCATTTCTGACTAAGTCCGAAAAGACGTCAAAAATATCTCACTTGAGCCTTTGGCTCAGGTGAGCTACAAAGGCTACACAGAAACAAACAAAACCAATGGGCAACCGATGCCGACTTAGAGATAATGCATGGTAATCTAATTTACAGTTGCAACATTTTCCAATTATAAGAGTCACTCTGATAAATGAGTTAAAGAAAATCCTGACGATAATCTCAACAGCACTCACAATAGAGCACGAAAATCAAAACAACATCTAAAATACATCCACTGTCTGAGGTTATGTCTATATAGAAAGTGCTATGGCGACAATGTCAGGGAAAATATTCAAAACACTTACTGTCAAACCCTTCGCGGGGAACTTTTTAAGAGATTTGATTCGAATTGTATAACGAAGCGAAGGATTACACAACGCAAATGTATTTATGTGTGTAGTACATAGTTACATATAGCAGCAAAATATCTATTTGTATAATATGATGCGTGTTCACGATTAATCTTAAGTTACAGTTCAAATTACGTCTTTCAGCTGGACAAGTACTGTCAAACACGAACTTTGCATCTTTAACCACTGCTGGGTATGATTTGTATATATACGTCTTTGATGGTAAAACCCTGGTGGGACCGGAAACACTAACAGTTGTCGTATCAGGTAAGATATGGAATTATTTATTGATAGCAAAATAACTTTTTCAGAACTGCTTTATGTTAAAATCGCTATGTAACTCGACCAAGGCCCACGCTATGCCCACGGATCTATTTTTTTAAATAGTACACTTACTTCTCTTTTTTTATTTTTTGAACAACGCGATCTTTGTCTAAAATCATATTCACATAGCTGTGACATTGATATTTAAAGATGGTGTAAACGCTTTGGTTTTTTTTATTTATTTATGAGATGATTTTTTCTGTCTGCATAGTTTATATTATCATTTCGGCAGTAAATGAATGTCAGTCATCATCTGAATTGCTCAAATTTGAGCTCTTGTCAAACAATAATGAAATATATGAAGGAAATGATGTGTGGCATGCACAAAATTAAAATATCTGCAATATCAATTTGTTACAGATATTAATTCCGACCCCGAGATTACAAATCTTCCACTGTCATCGTCAATAGCCGTATCAGAGAACACAGCTCTTGGGACAAGTATTTATCAGATCACTGCTTATGACGCCAATGTTAATGACAACCTTGTGTATTCAGCAACTTACACTCCCTCAAGCTCGTCAGGGTACTTTACTCTGGACTCCACGGGTACATTGTATGATATTTTTAGAAATTCTATACAATTCGAATCAATTGTGGTAGAACGATCTGGTAAAGTGTGTCATTAGCTTAAAAGTTCGCTGTATCAGCAACAATCGCCCATCATCGTTGGAACTTGGTAGATTCAAATTGAGTGTAGATATTGCAAAAAATACGATGGCTGATTTTCTTGACATCTCCAAAACTGATGATCATACTTTCACGAAACCTTTAAAGAAGCAAGTACTCAAGGGCCTCCAACGAATTGTTCACTACTACTTTTTGTTTGCAACTCAGGAGAGCGATTATTGAAATAATATCCTGTCAGTTGATATTCGGTTTTTCTCAACCAAGCAGATTGCAAGCAATTTGCTAAATGTGGGATAAAATTATTAAATAGATATACTCTTACTTTGTCTTGGTAATCGTTTGAATTAAACTTGGATCCTATTATCGCAGTCCCCGTTGTATGAAATATCTTGGAGATCATTTTCGACATTAATACTAATAAAGTTTGCTTCCTTCCATTTTTTCCGTTTAATTATTTCTAGATTAAATGATGAATTCATATAGAGAAAGCATGACTTTAAAACGGGACATATTGTACAACATGCGAATGTTTCATTGAACAAAACTTATCACCTGTCAAACAACTTGCTGAGCAATAAACAGGTTGAGGCTAAAAAATGTTCAAATCCGCTAAATTTCTTCTTTTTTGTATTTGATTTATTTTATATGTATTTGCAATTGTAATGTTTCTTGCAGGTCTTCTCACAACATTTTCGAATATTCTGAATTTCGAGAGTTTAACTTCTACTACAGTAACCATTGTTGTGACGGTATCAGACAGCACTTCCTCTGATACAGCAAATTTAGTTTTAACAATAGTAGATGTCAACGAGCCACCTCAATTCGATAGATCTAAATACAGTATTAGTGGAAACGAAGGTTCTGTAAGTTCAATATTTGTTCTTTCATTATTTCATACAATATTCATACGCATATATAGGTCATGACTGTAGATTTATTTTTCATCCTTTCCTTTTATATTTACTCAATTCATCCTTTCACCTATCTTGTTCCCTTTTGCTTTTTAATGCAGATATTATTCACCATTGGGCCACACCAATTTAATCTTTAGTTCTTCGTTACCTACCGCTCCTGATTTTTCCTATTTCAAATTTAAATATTCAAATTTAAATCCGGCACCTGAAACGGCAGAGCTACCGCTCCGTGAATATTCCGGAACGTAAAATCTGTTTTTCTTCGTATTTTAACTGCTGAACTGCCGAAAGCGAAAGTACACCGGCGTATCCCATGGAAGAAATGGTACAATATTATTCCCTAGATCGCTTTTATACCTTCAATGTGATTGTCTTGGGAAAAATCACGTTTAAATAGAACCTTTAGACATGTGATAAAAGAAGGTTTGTAAAGTATAACACAAATTTTGACACGATCTAGATAATTCATTGTCAAATGGCCAGTAACTCGACCCAGATGAATGTTTTACCTGTGAACAGTTTATGAGACATTGCAAGGAATATCTGTATTGAATTAATAACTCTGAAAAAAAATAGATTCACGGTCAAACATAGAAATAACACACAAAATATGTTCTAGGATCCGATAATGCAAATATCTTATTTGGAATTCTTGATTTGGCCACCCTTTGATTTGTTTAGATGTTTGACCAAATTTCTGCCTTGCTTTCTGAGGTCTAGGTCTCTATCTAGATATATCAATGTTATGTTATCTTCCAAGATACAAAACTGTGTGATTTTGAAAGACCTAGTAACTAGTTGCTAAAATATGTCATAACATAACCCTTCAAACGTAAGTTTTGTTAAGTTAGTGTACAACCTGTATCTGTACTGTTACGTCGCAGTACGGGCTTTAATGCTCACTGATTGACACTTATATTTATTTCTGAACCGAAGGAAATTTAAGTTACATATTTTAAGGGCTTATATCCATTCAAGTGATTTTTTGCCCAATTTTCCACCGAATATGAGTGGTTTCCCCTTTCAAAATTTGGCTTTGGTTGCCCAAAATATTAGTTTTAAATTCCCATTTAATTTTAAACTCCTAAAGTTTTCGTTTTGAAGTATAAATTATTTGCAATACCAATCTTCTTCTGAAATTAAATTTAATGATAGTTTCAATGCTTTACTCTGCTACCGGTATGCCCAAATATTTTACTGAATAATTTCCAACAAGTTTTTGAGTGTTTTAAAGATATAAGAAGTAGTTCCCTCTTTATCCCAAAATGTCTCATATTTTCCCAAACAAAAGGGTAGGGATGGTTTTTGAAAATGGCAAAAAAAGAATCACTGCATTCAAATCTATATATAATATACATGTAGATATGCCCTCACACTGACTGAAAAAATCTGTACTTCCCCAGAGTCTTGTTTTGATGAAGTTATACATGTATGTCTCTTATTTGTAATATGTTTCATTTTACTGCAATTAGGTTTCTTTTCATAGCTAACAAACACACAGAAATCTTATTTTTCATAAGAAATGATCAGTAAAATGATATTTTGGTTCTGAAAAAATTGTTATGTGAAACTGGAAACTGGAAATTAATCTGATTTTATCATCAAATGGTAAAAAAAGGTGAAAAAAACTTGTTCGCTTGCTCGCTCGCTCCATGTTTTGGTAATTTGGAAATTTAAATATTTCAATTTACATCATCGCTTGCTCGCCCCTAAAAATTATTTTCAGATTACGAAGAACTGAAAATTAATTTGGTGTGGCCTTAAGAACCTTTATTTAAATGGACAATGTGTTTCATTTTTCAGGCTGGTACAGTCGTTGGGAATCCCCCATTTGTAGTCACAGATCCAGACAACGGAGCATCATTGACGTATTCAATTTCATGTCCAGAATTTTCAATGAATCCCGCAACGGCTGAAGTGTCGTTTGCTGCCACATATGACTTGGATATCTCTGGGACAAGTAATGTTGTCATCTGCAATACAAGTGTAACGGATGGGGAGTTCGATACAACCGCCGAACTTGAAATTACTATTTTAGACGTGAATGACAACAGGCCAAACTTTGCTTTCTCGAATTACGTGTTTTACGCACAGCCAAATATGGCTGTTGGAACAGTTCTTGGAAACATTGTAGCGACCGATGCTGATTTCGGAAATAATGGTATGTAAATTAAAAGACAAATTAGGTAGTTCTAGGATTTAAAAAAGAAAAAGATAAGAACATCATGTTCTTTTTACTAAATAATTATCGGTGTTCTGTTCATAGACTAGATTGAAATTTTCTATTGACCAAAGATTTGGTGTTTCTTTTTTTTTCTTGATTGAAAGGATGTAGCCGCAAGGATTTTTTTAGAAAAAAAAATTAATTTGATTTCGGTTTATAGTTCGAAAACGTAATGCTGCCTCAGGCTGAAAAGAAGTACATAGAATAGAACGAAAAATAAGAAAAAGAAACAAAAAAAAATTATGAATAAAAAAAGAAATCGAAGATGTCTATATTAATATTAAGAGAACATATTCATTAATTGCTTCATTACTATTTAAATCATTTCAGGTAATGTACTTTATAGCCTTGATCAGTCGTCCTTATCGACGCCATACTTTGGAGTTCAGAGTAATGGAGACTTTTATGTGACGGATAGTTTATTGACTTTTTCCACTGGCCATACTCTATCAATAAGTGGTACAGCTTCTGATCCCGGTACGTCAACAAATAAGACCTGGTGGTTTTAAAAGAATTGATATGTCAATATTGAAATATAAAAAAAGGAGAGCATCTCCAACAAGAAACATCAAACATCCCAGGTGGAAAAACATGGAAGATATACTCATCAAAAGAATTAAAAGGGACAAGGAACATCAAACACTACATAAACAACCCGACGTAAAACCATCGAGATCAATGGGTTATCTGTGCCGACCTAGGACGTGCATCTGCCACTTTAAAAGTAAATGGTGTGGCCACATACGCACAACCCTCCAACTCATCCGGCCTCCCAAATGTCTCATAACCCAATGAACCGTAACCCAATGTAGAGAACAAAATGGAAAATTCGAAAATCATTAAGCGAAGGGCTTACAAAATCATGTTTATGGGTTAAAGAAGATGTTAAAACAGGAACCAAAACAAACAAACAAAAAATTCCAAAATATGAACAGAAGCGAACTCCGCATAAGGGAGTTAGACCAGGTGCTCATCCTGCTTGCATGCAATACCCTTCGCTTCAATTCAACAGACATGTCACATCCGGTTACTTTCACGAAAGAACATACAAGTATGTTCGTAGTTCGGATGGTCCCAGTGGTCCAAGAAAGAATATCATTTACCATTCTGGGCAATTGGACATCATTTGTATGCCGATTTCCTTGTATCGATCGTAGGACTTCTGCATAAAAGGCGATTGACGAGTCTCACGCCTCCTGGTGGTAATTCAGGCTACCATTGATCCTTCTCAGTTTGTTTATTATTTTATTTATTATCATCATGAAAGGCAGGTTGTGAAATACCGAAAGTAATATACTCTGTTACTTTGTATTTTATGTATTATCATATTCGTGCGAGGACATCGACGGTGGGTGCGGCAAGCCAACAGGGGGTGCTTACTCCTCCTGGGAACCTGGTCCCACCTCTAGCTTGCTAGGGGTCCGTCGATGCTCAATTTGGTGCTCTATTGGGAGTGCTGTTGAGATTGTGGTCAGGATCATTCTTCTTTAACTCATTTGTATAAATTTATTATGATATTGTCAGTATTTATATTCATACGCGTATTTCAATAAATAATGTATCATCAGTGATCTTCGGGTTGAAATAGAAGAAATCAAGATAGTGAATATAGAGGGTCAAGGTACCGAAAACACATCATGACCATGATTTTCACATTGGTCTCGTTGGTTTATGTGTAGTCATTTGTGTTTTATGTTTTTCTGTGATTTGACGTTCATTGTACTACTGTGTCTCTTTCTGTGCGTGTCATTTTTGTGTTTTACAGTGGGTGTTTTGGGAGGTTGCTGTTGATGCTGCAACTAGGTGTTGTTGGAGATCCCCTCCTTTCTTTCACCCAGAGGCTTCCCTTATGGCGGCAAAGATTTTAATTATTATTCAAGAAATAATTTACACAGTCATGCTTATTGAAGGTTGAATTGTTATACAATGATGCAATCTCAAAGCTTCAAATCTTTGCCTAATGCGGACAAGAAGTTTGAAATCTTTACTTCTTCGCTTAGTAATCATTGATGTGTTTCTAAAGAACGACACAAATATAAGTATTAGTGTGAGTTACTCTAAGTCTGGATATTTATCATTCGAATAACTCATCATTGTAGGTGGATTAACAGACACATGCACCATCACTATAGTTATTCCACAATCCACAACTACAACTCAAGGCACCACGTCAGAACGCTACATAAGTTTTATAGAAGACACAAGAAACGTGGCTTGGCTCACTGTTTTGATCCTGTGCTTTGCTGCAATAGCTGTTGTAGTGACCATCGTAGCGGTAAAAGCATATAGGTGCGGTGACCTGTTCAAGTCGTGCAAGTATCTGAATACTGAAAGGTAAATTTTGTAAAGTACCATTTTTGTCCGTGGTTCATCTTTATTCTTGCACTATGCAAAATTATGTCATCTTGCTTTATGATGAAATTTAAGAAAAAGAATACATTCCAATATGTCTCGTTATAATTTTGATTCAAATTAAACGTTTTCAGGCAAAAGCTATGCCATTTATCAGCTAAAACACTTTACATTAAACATTCTAAAAATGCGTGAATCTAGAAGAGGATTAGAGAGTAAAGACACCCTTTTGAATTTGCCAATGTCCTTTATGACATAGACACGTTTTCAAATCATGGGCTGGACCAATCTGACGAGCTTACCCCCCCCCCCTTCCTTAAAATGTTTCATGAATGTTCACATACCATTGAAGGCGGTACGCTTTGTTCATTTTGATTTCGAATCTATAACAAGCTTACCTCAGATATTACTTTAGGGATTTCAATTTCTGAAGCATTTTTACAGACAAAACAGGCAATAGACAAATACATAGATCTATCTTTAAAGGCAAAGCAGTTTAATTTTCTGAAGCTTTCGTTATAGACAAAGCAAGTAAAATCGATCTATTGAGCATAAAGGACCAATGCAACTCTTCGGAGTAGAACAAGTTTTAATCTATTGTGAAGATTAATAAAGAAAGTTGAAATTAAAACTTAAGTACCAGGTTACTAATAACAAAATATCATTAATAAAGATTGTATTCAATGAAAGTGTAATAAGGTGAAATTTTACATGTTGAATAGATCAATGAACACTACTAAGAAAGAAATATGTTACCTCGTGATGAGGCCTGATTATTGAAGTTCCTATTTGAAGTTTATCAATTGCATACATGATTATATTCTGAATTGTCTTAACGATGTTTATGTGCACATCTGTGGTACAATAAATCCGTTTTCTTTACAGAATTAATGGAAACTCAATGAAAAGACAAGGACGTGTTTTAAGAAGTGATTATGAATTTTACCATATAAAGACAAAAAGATAAATACTTGATATTGTATAACATGATAAGATTGGATAACATCCATTTATTGTATGGGATAAAAGAGATTTTATAATCCAGCATTCATATTCAGAGATATCCATATAATTTTGAATATTTTCTATTGGGGGGGGTTGTATGTTGCACTGTGAGAAATTATGATATATAAAGGATTGATGTACAGTATCTCTCTCTATTCACATATTGAATCTGGTATGTTCTGTATAGAGAATAAGAATCTTTATTCTTTGTGTTTTGTTACGGGTATGCAACACACAGCAAGTGTATTTAACGTAAGTACACAATGCGCGTTAGCGCATGTCATGCGCTATATGTCCTGTTAAGCTTTAATGGCAGCACATATATACCAACAAAGTGGGAAAATTATCGAAATTAAGGAAGAAAAGATGCATACTGACGCTTTCAATTTTCATCAAACAAGCTGCAAATGATGTGCGCCGCCATTTTGAAAATGTCCGGATGATGGATCAGTATTTTCGTATTTCTAGATTAACACGTTCTTTATTAATAATTAGAGACCACGACATATACCCTTGAATAAGACATCATATAAAAAGTAGTGAAATGGTTGAAAAGTGTAAGGTTATGATATTATGTCTGTAACAGGACATTGAGAATCTTTGAATCCTTAGTTTCGTATCATATATGAAAATGTTTGAATCCTTACTTCCGTATCCTTAATAAACACTGCAACATGCGACGGTCCATGTAAATTTTGTCAGAATTTGCTTTGCCTTTGTTCATATTAGAAACAAGTGCTTCTTTTTGTTGAGAAATTAAACAGTAACTATAGATACGGATCACAGTAGAACAAAATATATATATCATAAAAACATTATCATACGCAGAAAAAAAATCAAATAAAGAAAGCATTCAGTAAGCTATCCCTTGCTTAGTGTGCTTGTTAGTTCTCTTCAGATTATTCCAGCCAAAGCTAAATCCTATTTATCTTGATGTAAGTGTTCTACTTTATCTAACTGTGACTTGTTGGGTTAATTTAGATTCTATATTATTTCTTTAACAATGCAACGGTACTGTTGCTGGAACAGTCAAAATTCAGTTACATAAATATTTGAGTTGCAAACATATTATTGAAATATTCTTGAATGACTCCATGTGGTATAAATGTATGATCCATTTGTCTTGTTGGTTTATATGTGGTCTTTTGTGTTTCATGTTTCTCTGGTATGAGTTGAGAAAAGGGAATGACCTCTAACACGACAACCCTGCACCCAAGCAGGGACATAAACCCACAGGAAAGTGATACGTCAATAACATCATACAAAACTACAAACAACAAAAATGGCACAACAATATTCACTAGAACATCATACAAGAAATCGAAACTGACTTATAGAAACATCAAACATCAATGACAACACATAAAAGGCAGGAGACCATGTGCACCCGGCGCCGACTTTGGATGACCAACTGCTATAAGCAAATTATGTGCTTATCCGGATTACGTGCGCACGACCCTCCCTCTTATCCGGATACACAGAGGTCTCCTTAGACACACAGTAGTTTATTAACATAAAACTATTCACAGTAGGGTGACATCACAAACAAGACAGTTAAACACAGATTCAATGTAAATGGATCTAAAAAATTCTAAAGCATGCGTATAACAGTCTGTGCTCTGCTGACAGAAACGAGCTCAAAATCAATCACCCAAGAATTCTGACGAACTTACAGATAGGACAGAGAATCAGGACCCAGTCTCCTCTGACGAGATTTAAACAAGGCTTGTCATGGAGTCCCGTCGTCATGGTTGGCCAGTGTGAACTTTGTGGAATACGTTTGTACAAAACTGTAGATTGGTCCAGAACAATGCCCAGTGTTTTTGTGATGACTTTAGGATAATATCCGCGACAAAGCAGTCGACCGACTATTTTTTATATTTGTGGTTGAAGTTCGATCAGTCTTTGATCCTTCTTAATTTGTTTATTAGGTCAGCGTAAAATGAAGGCAATGAAATTCCCAATGATACTCTGATGCTTGTTTCGTCCCAAATTTTGAAAGTAGTTAAAATATAGTTATTGTAGAATTTTCAAAAACATATCGATGTAACAGTTTCATCATCTCATCTGCAAAAGGGGTAGAGCCACGAAACACACGATATTGGCCCTGATTTTGAACAATGTACTTCATAGAATTTTTCATTTTGCTTTAACACTTCTCTACTAAATAACGAGTTAATTTTTGTAAACAATACGTTTGTTATAGTTTTTAGCCCTCTAAAACACCAAAATTCTTAATAATCCTCGAAATTGCAGTAAACTCAACGTAATTCCATAAAAATAGCAATGGCCACATGCATTAACTAAGATAAAAAATATATCAAAGATTATTATTTATATCTTTTTTGTCATAAACCTTTTTTTTTTTAGTTTACGCATGCGGTCGCATCTAATTCTTTCACAAAAGACAAATTGCCTAGCAATTTTCACCATACGTCGTCAATGATGTCAGTTCATTGCGTTGTTACATGACGTCAGTTCATTGCGTTATTACAGTCCAGTGACGCTTTCCCTCCTTTCTTTTGTATGGTGATATTTTTCTTTTCATGAAAATCGGTAAACATTCGTGCATTTTCATGAGAGATATAAAGTTTTTTAGGATACTTCCTATCAGGAAGTCTCCTTATGTTACCGTAACAGTTGAGACATTCCCGATTTGCAAACAAATCCATACGACTCAAAATATAGTGCTTTTTCTAATTTAGGAATTTGCTGTCTGACACATGCAAGATCAAGATTATCCTCCTTCTTGAAAAAAGTTTCAATTGCATATAAAGTAAATGCATCTCTAAAAAATCAACTATTCATTTCTTGCTTTCACTGCTCGCCAGTGGCGTAGTAATACATGTATAGTACTTCTTTTAACTTAAACAATGTAAGAGTTGTCTTCCCTATGTACATGATGTATATACCGAAGAGAAACGAAAGTAGAAACGAAGCATGATCTTGTTGAAAGAAATAGGAAATTCTGGTAATTAAAATGAGAATTTTTGGAAATTACCAGTGATAATAAACTTAAAGTTACGCTGGAACTACATGTCACCGCTATTTTATCATATATATTGTAGATTGTAAGTAATTTTAAACATGCATGCATGGTCTTAACGTCTTTCTAGTTTCTATTTTAAACATGCATGAATGGTCTTAACGTCTTTCTAGTTTCCAAATGGGTTAATTTTAAGACTCAGAATAAAATTTAATTTAAAGTATACCACTTATAGTAAATACAAACAGTTTATAAATTATGCTGTTTATAGAACACGATGAGCTCAGAAATGAAAAATATTAGCTTCACATGCATATGCATCCTATGTATAAAAAATAGCAATCCAAGGAATGCTTGTGTCGCCTGCGAAGCGGTTTGATTATTATTCTAGAAAGTGGATCAAAATTATTGGTAACAGTAGAAAAGCTTTGTCAAATGAAATTCATTTGAAATATCAGACCTCTTAATTACAAATTAACAGATATGGTCATTCTCAAATTTTCAAAAAATAGTGTCAATCATCTAGGCCAAAGTCACTATGTAAAAATTTGTAACGAAAAGGTCTCATCTTAAGAAATATTAAAGACCTATCACTTACCAATTAAAAAATATATACAACTTTAATTTCTTAGAAAAGAAGGTCAAATAGTTAGGTCATGGTAAAAAATTATGATATGTGTAGAAATGCATTGTTACAAGGAAAATACATTTGAAATAGCAAAGCCCTATCACCTACCGATCACAATATATAGCTAATTTGACTTCTCTTGAAAAGTCATATATCTAGGTCATATATCTAGGTCAAGGTCACAAGGTCAAATATTATGGTCTGTGCAGAAAGGACTTGTCACAAGGAATACACATGTGAAATATCAAAGCCCTATCACTTACCAATCAAAACATATATACAATCTTAATATTTTTGAAAAGTAGGTCAAATATGTAGGTCAAGGTCAATAGGTCAAAAATTATGGTATGTGTAGAAAGGCGTTGTTACAAGGAATAAACATGTAAAATATCAAAGCCCTATTACTTACCAATCAAAAGATATAGTGAATCTTATCTTTTTTTCCAAAGTAGGTCAAATATCTAGGTCAAGGTCACAAGGTCAAAAATAATGGTATGTGTAGAAAGGACTTACAACAAGGATTGCATGTGTGAAATATCAAAGTCCTAACCCTTACCAATCAAAAGATATATCAATTCTTAAGTTTTTTTAAAAGTAGGTCAAATATGTAGGTCAAGGTCACTAGGTCAAAAAGTATGGCATGTGTAGAAAGGTCTTGTCACAAAGAATACACATGTGAAATATCAAAGCCCTATCATTTACCAATCAAAAGTTATGGGCTGTGACACCCAATGTGTGACAGACAGACAGACAGACGGACGGACGGAGAGACGGACAACGGACAAAGTGATCCCTAAGTGTCGCTATGCTTCGCAGGCGACACAAAAATCATCATCAATTCATCATTGCATAAACAATAAAATTTTTCAACATTCATCAGTGCTGACTATAAATTTTAAATAGAAGTATCGTTCAGGACCTTCAGTCCTTTCATTATGAAGTTTAACTAAAGAGAAAAAATGAAGGCCGACTTAGGAGTTCTGGGCTGTACCCCTTTGGCGAAAAGCATCAAGGAAGCAGTATTTAAGGCTCTGTTCAAATTAATCAATTTTCTTGCAGATCGGTCCGAAAATATTACCACCTAGGACTCTGATTTGCTAACGCATTTTTGACATTTCCTCGAAATTGCACCACATAATTTCAAAAAATCTTACAGGAAGCAAGTACTCAAAGGTTAGGTAAAACTACCAAGTTTGTGTTCTTAAAGTCGATTCATCAATATAATCAAAGGTGTGTTGTTCATTCAGGACAATGCTGTTCTCAAGTCTGTCACTGCCATTCATGATCGTGGCTTCAATGTGATTGAGCATCCGCCTTCTTTACCTGATCTTGATCGATCAGACTTTCATGTATTCCCAAAATGACTATTTTTGACACCCACTTTTATTCCGATGATGACGTCATACTTGCAGTGGATGGTTTTCTGACCAGTCAAGATAAGGAGTTCTAAAAAAAGTAGTATTGAGGCCACCGGTGGCAAAAGTGTATATATTCTGAAGGGGATTATGTAGACAAATAATGCAAAATGTCTGACAAAATTGAAATCATTCAATACGAGCTCACAGCCTATCTTATTCTGGAAAGGAGGATCTGATATACTTTTAATTATATCCCCGTAGCGACGAAAAGAACTTCCTCAATGATGAGTTCAGCTATTGTGTAGTATAACCATGAACAAGTAGCTTACTTAAAAGCCGTCTTAAACATGTCAAACACATTATGTATGATACAGGTAAAAATGTCTTACTTTGTGTCAAAAGTGGTATAGTATTACGGATGTTTAGATAAATATATTTCGCAACATAGCATTTGTGCCTAAGAAGTAAAATTCTATAACAGGATTTTTAGAGAATGCGTCATGTGCATGTGCATTTAAGCAATGCAGGTACGGAAGAAAGGATGAGGAAGTTAGTTTGTGCGAAAATGTCGATAGATAATCATGCCTTGTAAATCTTTCTAATTTAATGTACGAAGGAGATTGAAAAAGTCATATCATGTTTCATAATGGTGTATAGTATTACAAACCTTTAAATAAATATAATTCATAGACATAGGGCTCTGTCGCAGCAGAATTGAAACACTTCCCTTTCTTATGTAATTATTATAGATGTAATTCTACATCGCAAGCTTTCTGCTTGATCTCAAAATTCTATGATTTGCCGTCAGCAAATAAGAGTATGTAAATTGAATTAATGAATTACATGAAAAGTGTTGTTTCTGTCTCGTTGTCTCTTGGCGTGTTGTTAGTGTGATAGTTTGGCATGGTGCAAAGAATTGAAAGTTTATTTTTGCCATTTTATTGAAATATGAAATGTCAGTTGTCGAATCACAAATTGTATGAAAATCGTAATATGAAAATACATAATATACATGCTTATAAAGTCATGCCTTTCAACAGACAATATATATCAATACTTTCTTTAGATTTTTAAAAGGATAATAATTGTTAATATTATACATATTTAAATAATTCAATTGCGGAAACATGTAAAATTAAGCATTCATAACAACATAGTTCATATGCATCTCATTTTATCGCATAGTTTTAATATCCCATGCCTTTCCCTTTTCACTCTTTTCACTTTCACCTCTATTGGTCAATGTGTTTTTGATCAATTAGAGCCGATACCTGAGTTTTGTTCGGCTTAAAACATTATATCATCACAATCTTATTTCAGCTCCAGCTTATCTTTCTTTCAAAGCCTCAGAGAGCTTTGTCCAAAATGTTGCCAGTTCTTCGGCGGATTCTGTCTGGGGAAATTTCAGACAAACGGTCCGCCACCAAATCTTCTTCAACAAATTCGGCAAGGCATGGATTGGGATGTCGTCCTTTAAGATAATAAGTATTGTGTCGCTGTCTGTCATAAAAACATGTCTTCTAGCTAGATCAAGTTCAAACAGACTCCATTCACTTGCAAGGAAGTTTCTGGTGACAACAAAAATGGACTTTTTGCTGCTATCGACACATCTCAATATTTCTTCAGATATCGGTCGCCCAGGTATGAAATCTTTCTCGTGAATACATACTTTAAAGGCAAGCTCCTTGCTTAAATGGTGAAATAAGGGACCAGTCACCCAATCGAAATCCAGATGACAATATGAGATAAAGGCATCGTACTGGAATTCCATACTTTCTGTTTCACGATTTATGGCCTTGACTTTGCGCCGAAACATAAGACACAGATAGATCACAAAAGATTTGTTTCTGTATCCAATAGTTACTAGTAAAATTGTGATAAGTGTAAAAAAAAGTGATATGACAGCAAAATCAAGCCAAAACTCAGAGAGACATCTCAGTTGAAAAGCACGAATATGATTTAGAACATTATTGATATCAGTGCCATCAAGACATATAGGTAGTTTCATATTCTTTTTCGTCTTCAACCAGACAAAAGTGTCCACGTACTTGCAGCTACAGGTGAATCTATTTCCAGATAAGTCGAATGTTGTGTTTTTAAAAGAATCGATAAGAGATCTATCACTATCGTCCAAGTATGAAAAATAATTGAAGCTGAGGTCAACAAGTATTATGTTATTCACATATGTTATGGCGTGAGGTATTCTTTCAAATTTGTTTTGGTTAAGAATAAGATATTTCAAAGACTGTTTCTGGTCCATAAAGAATCTACTGTGTAATCGAAATATACCGTTTCGAGACAGATCTAAATATTGCATTTTATCTCCGTTTAGGAACGGTTTTGAATTTTGGCTGTTGATATATTCTCCGAGACCAGAATTTGCTGCATTGAGGTGCTCAAGTTCCGTAAGCCACTGTAGGAATTTTGGATTGAAATGTTCACAGTTCCATCCTGACATGTCCAAGTGAGACAGATATATTGATGTGAAGAACACCTGATAGTTACACCATACTGATTTTGTGTTTAAAGCCTTAAATACTCTTAGATTTGGAATATCCCACTTGTATATGACATTGTCGTATAACGCGGCGGACAAGTCATTACCAGAGAGATCCAAATATTCTAAATTTTGTAGTCCATGAAGCGTTGCATTAAATGCATGAGGAAATGATCTTCCGACTACGCTTACATTCGACGTTCTGTTTTGTAACATTGATGTCCTTATTGAACCAATCTTATTTCGCGGTTGCATTTTGCTGTGTATATTCTTCTCTAATCCTCCTGCTCTTGAATTTTCCGTGAGAATAGGGACTGACACATCTAAATATCGCAAAGCTGGATAGTATAGCAGACCAATGAATTGTTTATAATTCCAATTTATTTTGTTCACTGAAATGAGTAATTCCTCTAAGCAATGTGCAAACGTTGTATTAAAAGATTCCAAAAATGGAAAAGAAGTTATTATGTTGTTATTAATATTAAGTCCTTTGACGCACATTGTAAGAAGATTATCTATGTCTTTGATCGTAAGATGATGATTTCGTATCAAGTCCCAATAATTGCCACTAATATCCAAATAATCTAGTTGTCTTCCTCGGAGACTATGAAGAACTCTTAACACGACTATTATATTAAAAGATGATCCGATATCAAGTTTTAGTCTTGCTAAAAATTTGAAAGGCCGGAGAAAATCTATTCCAATTGTCCCGTGTACCATTTGATCAAAATCCAGGGTAAGATTAGTTATATGAGAATTGACAAGACCTTCAAATGAGTTATTGTGTAACAAAAATTTTGTTCTAGGGTTGAAAACAATGGAAGATAGGTTAGAGAGCGTTTTGAATCTGCGGTCAAAATGAAATCCTTCGAACACGTCAATTATCAAATTCTTTAAGTTTTTCATTAATGCCAGTGAGTGTGGATAGTTAACATAAATATTTTCACTTATGTCAAGGAAGTTAACAGCAGTTAGATATGTCAAACGTTCTAGACACGGTACAGTAAGCTTGTTATTACGAAGCTTGAGGCTTGATAAAAACTTCAGCGACAGGAAACTGTTACTTTCTATTTCAGATATATTGTTGTTGCTTAGATCGAGATCCCTTAAATGGAACAATTCTAGAAATGAATCGTTTTTGATCATGTGTATTCTGTTATGAGTGAGATCTATTGCCGTGGCAGAATATGGAAAATTTGGTATCTCTCCTAGGTAGCAGTTGGAACAATCGTATTTTCCTTCTTGGACGGGAAGAAGTCCACATTCTAAGCACTTCCTAATGTTTAGCGCTGAAGTGGAAAAAAGATTATATTGATTTGAAATGCATTATCTCAACTCAAGTAAAGTTCTTAGATGATAAACATGAGAAAAACAAATCATTTCATACTATCTGAAACAAGAGCCCCAGGGGGCACAACGCTCATTAGATACCCATGCACACTCTTAACCTACTGATTTTTCATTATGATAGTGTCAGTGCCAGAATTTGAACCCACAACCCTGGGAGTATATACACATAGCTGTCCGTTATATATTTTTAAGCCTATTTTATCAGTGCATACAAAAGAACATTAGTGATTAAAAATTCACCTCAAAAGTTTTCAATGTCACAGGACCCAATGTCAAGGTAATCTTGAATGCAATTCACAAAATTTGGCTAAATTCTATGATTTTTCAACAATATGAGAGGCAGTTAATCAAATATCATGTGGTATTGAGTAAAACAAACACATAAATAGTTATTTTGGATATATCCCTTATTCATTGACCGATGTTGCAAAAATCTCAAAATATATGACATCCTTGATTTGTAGCTAATATTTCATGCATACATATAAAAAAATGTGAGATTATCATGATTTTTGTCTTGAGCTTATTTTTTAGGAGAACTGTTCTAAACTTAAAATTGTTATGTTTTAAAAATTGTCCTAATTTTTATTAAAAAATTGTCGGTCCTAATTTTAGAAAGAAGTATTTTTGATACAAATCAATTTCAGTCAAGCCTAAAATTAGTAACAATAATAACGACAAAAATGCAAATTTTATTGAAATTGGAGCCTATATTTTGAATTGACCTTGAACTTAGAGTCAATTATCTTGACAAATTTTGGAAGTGCTCAAATAAAGAATAATTTCTTCTGTTGTCCCTATATAAAGCGTCATCAATATTAGTTATTTAAACCATGATAAAAATCAATTTGAAAAGATATAGGCATCATGTGTCAAATGAAAAGTTGCCTTGGCAACCATTTTTGACCTCAAAATGTAGGAAAACAAGATAAGGTCTCACTTATTTTTTCAGTGATTATATTTATCACATGAAATCTATTTTGTACTGACAATAGTGATGGTGTTATCAGCCTGATATTTTGTGTTCTTTTTGCTTTAAAATAGTAAAAAATTGAATAAGAATAGGCCTTAATTTTGACCGGCTATTTAAGGAAATTAAAAAAACATTGTTAACTTTACTAAAAATAGAGGTTAAAAAATTAGAAGTTGTTAGTACCAATAAACTCTAACAATGGTTTCCAGTGCTATTAATAGACAGTCCTCGTTTCCATGGCAACCGGAGTATTTTCAAAAATTGTTATTTTTGTATTCAGGGCATTATACATACCATTTATAGAGAAAATCATAGAAATACATGACATGCTATTTCCAAAATATTTTGGTCCTTACAGAGAATTGATATTAAGAGATGTCGAAAATGTGAAAAGTTAACGGAGGGACGGACGGATGACAAAAGGCGGACGCCTGACATCCCGATATTAAAAAGACAGAAACTTATACAAACATAGATTTAGCCTTAAGTAAAGTAAATGTATCCCCGCTTAAAAAAACAATATTTGTAGTATTGCATTGTATTTTTATTTTATTTTAATTTGTTGCCGCCTTCTTATAGTAAATGGGTCATGTTAAAGATAACAAATTACTTTGTAATGTATTCTTGCGCCCCCTTGCGCTTTTTTTTCAAATGTAAATTGTAACTGATATGAAACCCTCCAACCGATGTCCTTTCAAAATTGTATGTGCAGAAAAGTGTAACTTCTAAATAGGATGCACATGAAATGTATGTTTCGGATAAAAAAGCAATATGAGTATTTTTTAAGCCAACTGATTAAAACTTCCTTTTTAAAAATCACAATGCTGGGTAACCACAATCCTCTAATGTTAAGTCTCAGTATCAATTCATAAGGTAGAGCATTTCCCAGGTATCAGTAGTTCTATAACATATAATTTTTTTCGGTCATGTTTAGAATTAAGCTCCTTGTGCCTACCCTCCAACGAATTTTGGCCATATCTTTCACTTAAATACGCTTCTGAATAAACCCTACACAAGATTTGGGGCCGCTCATTTTTGAAAGAGGAAATTAAAAGTCTTCATTGCAGATGGCGCCAGTAAAATTCACTTTGCCTTTATTTAAGCTGTTTGATATGAAGTATAACTGACGAGGATTCAATACCCGAAACACGTGTTTTGTACTTTAAGATTGGTACTATAGAACAATATCAATATTGACAATATAACCTCGCTACGAAAGGTGCTTCAGCAGTTTACTGGAGTCTTGTAAGCAGGACTAAGTTATCAGATGCTCATATTTCCTAAATAACCATTTTTACAACATTTTCGATATGTTCAAAGCTTTGTTAAACCTGAATGTACCGAGAACTTAAGCATGGGACATTACCGGAAAAGTAAGAACAATCCCTTTTTAGAGGAAATAAAATGTAACTATAGAAATTTCTTCTCACAAAAGCATATTAGTTTGATAAGGGTTTCCAGGCTTAAAAATAAGATACAAGCAATTCTGACCTGAGGGATACTCTACCTTAAGGGAGAAGGATGGAAACTAGGTCAGTAATTTATTCATGGATCTATTTAAACGCATTACCTTTTATGGTATACGACATGTTATTCAAGAAGACAAGTTAAAATTTATAACGATGTCTATCTAAGGCTTTCTATTTAAAGTAAACAATGGAAAGTCCCAGCGTACGTCCTTAAAAAATTAGAATGCAGGTCGATCGCGAAAGTTTGGATTTTACAAGCGCAATACTTTAAATAACTATGGCACAGGAGTAGACCAAAGGAGGGGATCTTCAACAACACTAGGTTGCAGCCCCCACAGCAAACCACCAAAATTACCCAGTGCAAAGACACATAGATGAGAGGGGACAAGGAACACAAAAACAACTCAGAAACATCGAATAAAAAACCACACATAAAGGAACGAGACCAATTTCCAACCTTTGCCAACTTAAGACGGCCATCTGCTTACGACAGTAATAAATGTTGTGGTTATCCGGATTACATGCGCACAACCCTCCCACTTTCCGAGGTCTCGAAGAACGCACAGTAATGATATAAAATAACCTCCTCACTGTGAGATGACCATAAAGATAAGAAAGTATTGAACATGGGCTCGAGCAGCACAAAGATTGATATTGAAATAGAGGGCGAACAAAATACAGTCCGGGCCCTGTTGGATGTAACGAACTCATGCATGTTATCAACCATGGAGTCCGACCAACATTCAGAGAGGGCAGGTTGTCGGGGACCTGTTTACTCTAAAGGGGTTTTGACAGAATCCGCCACTGAGAGTCAGAGTGCAATTCTTAAGACTATGTTGATACAAGACTGTGAATTGGTCAAGTACCAAACCAATGAGTTAAAGAAGATCCTGACGATAATCTCAACAGCACTCACAATAGAGGACAAAATTAAACACCGACGGACCCCTAACAAGCTAGAGGTGGGACCAGGTGCCCGGGAGGAGTAAGCGTCCCCTGTTGGCTAGCCGCACCCGCCATCGATGTTTATGAATCATGGACATGAAAAAATATATAATTCATGCACTGTCTGACGTTATTTCTGTATTGAAAGTGCTATTGCGACAATGTCAGGGAAGTATATTCAAAACACTTACTGTTAAACCCCTCGCGGGGAACTTTTTACGAGCTCCACACTGCAAAGGGCATAAGTGTAACACAAGTGACCGTCTGGTGACAGCAGGATCATACCCATGATATTAAAGGCGTTTGATGATTCTGACGAAATTGTATTGGTAATTCTGTCTACCTTTGATCCTTCGTATTTTGTTTATAATGTCACAATCAAAGGCTGGTTGTGAAATACTTATAAAAATATACTGTTTTGCTTGTATGGCTCCGAACTTTATAAGCTGACAGTAATCTTTGTACAATTCCAAGAGAAGTCTTAATAGTTTGTGAAAGTGAAAACCTTGATCTTAAAGCTTTTTTTTTTTCGTAATTTGTAAATTCTGATTATGAAAATCCAAAACATTTCCTACATGCTTCATCGTACCAGATTTTTTATTGTAGCCTTAGACATCGAATGTTAAACGTCTACAAATTCAATAGCATCATTTATAAACGGATAAATTTGCAGCATGGACCAGACCAGACCTTAGACATCGAAATATTTTTTTACTTTTACTTTTCGTTGCCTTTGTGTCTAAGAATTAATTAAAAGTTATGCATTATGATTGATCTAGTCTATGAATATTGTCCTAGTTATCTCGACTCTTGATACTGGGGGTTCCATAGGTTTGATATGGGATGAAATGCAATTTCACTTCTTTGATTAATGAAGTGATTTTTATTAAGTGATGATATGTTAAACTTCTACAAATTCAATAGCATCATTTAAGAGCAGATACATTTTCAGCATGGACCAGACATGCACGTTTTGGGTATTAAACCCTCATCAGTGATCAGTAAACAATGAAATATGGCCAAAGAGTGTAACAATAATTATGTACAAAAATGCACCGAAAGACGTAGCAGGATGGGTGGGATATGATGCTACAGGACCCACGTTTTAGAAATTTGAAGAAATTTCGGTAAGAGAAATTTTCGAATGCGTTGAAGAGACAGACGATCAACCGAAGTTGATCGAACTTGGCTACATGTACCCTCGGGGACTCCTGGTCCACCAGGAGTGACACTCACCAAGTGGTTCAAATGTTAAACGTCTTCAAATTCAATAGCACCATTTAAGAGCAGATACATTTTCAACATTTGTGTCATTTCGATTTTTGAGTAATAAAGTTTCCTGAATGAATGCTTGTAACCCTCCAGCCGCTTCGGGCACTCCTTCCAGTCCAGTGATCACCTTTTATGAACTACTTTTTAATGGAGAATTTAACTCATCTTATACACCCTGTTTTAGCTTAAGATATAAATACATGTAGTATAAATTTTCAAGTGTTAGCAAAGGCATAAAAGATTATGTAGTTTGAATTAATTGGTTCGTATATAAGTAAGTCAAATGATAATACACTATTTAAAAATATCGGAGAAAAAATATATAATTCATACTTACAAAAAGCGGTGAAAGAAAAGCAAATCCAGACACTATTTATTATCAAAAAGTTCATTTTAAAAAGGTTCTTGTCGCTTGGGAACAAAATGTATAATAGTGCAGTTTTTCTTTTTCTACCTCATTTATTCAACAAGGATGCATATTGAGTTTAACCTTTCTGAAGCTGGTATGTTATCAGCATTTTGTGTCATATGATCTAAATTTACATTTTCTCTACATCTCAAAGGATCGACTGTTTTTAGAAAAGAGAACAAAAACGGAAATATTGACATAATAACGTTATCATAAAATGGCGCGCTTGACTTATTTTTCATCCAAGCACAAGCTGTAATCAACGCGTATACAATGCACTGAAAATCGTATTGCATTTTTCGAACTATTAGTATTCAATATATGTACATGTACATGTAAAACAAAAATGAAGACTTGACTCCTTTTATGTTGCCTTATCAAAGCATTCGTCGTTACAAAAACCATATAGAATTTCAAAATTACAATCTGAAGGCATACGATACCAGAAAAAAAGAATTGTCTATGTTGAATGATTATTCAGGTACAGTAACAACTATCCAAATCTTACGGTGGTATAGAGTTTCGACTTGTAGTGTTATTTTATTTCGAGGGCGCAACAAAATAAATCGAGGGAACAAATTAAATTAATTTCAAAGAACTACCCATCAGTTATCAGTCTCAAAATATAGAAGGCAAGGCAAAATTATTAGAATTTCCACTGGAACAGTTGTGAACCTCGGAATAATCAGCATTCCGAAGTGAGACCAGGAGCCTGTTTTACAAAAGTTCTCACGATTTTCTTTTTTCTTTTTTTAATTTTCTAACTTGTGATAGCTAAGTACTTCTAAAAAAACGAAAAATCGCGATGTTTTGTTTCTGAAGTTGTATTTAGATTGTAGAAATGCTATTAGGAAGGACAACATGATACGAGATCAGGATATAACGGGAACCAAAGCAAACATACAAAAACCTTCACCCCATTAGAAAAAGCGAACTCCTTATTATGAGTGATACCAGGTTCCCAGGGAGAGTCCTGCTTGCATGCAACACAAGTCGCTTCAATTCGGCAGAAATACCACATCCGGTTACTTCCATTTTGGAAGATATATAGTGTAGTATGTGGTTGGATGGTTTAGATGGTCTAAGACAGAATAGCATTCACCATTCTGGACAATGGGACATCATAGTGAATGACGAGTTTCCCGTATCGACCGTAGCATTATGTCCAAATATGATGCTGAATTATATGTCTCAGAGTCTGTAGTTTCATTAACTTCAAACTCTGACGGATAGATTCTACTAAGGTAATCCGCAACTTTAGGATTATTGATGGACATCATATCGTCTATATATCTGTAAGTGAAGTTAAAGTCAGAATCTGAGTTTCTTTTCCCTTCAGAGACTACAGATTGAATGAATTCAGCTTCGTACGATTAAGAATCACAGATTACGATGCTCACCTCTTGGCAGCAAAATTCAATTCAAACATATTTCTAAGTGCATGTATTTGGCTTTTAAGGCAAATTCATTCAAGGAGGAGAAGAAGGTAAAGGTCATTTTATGAAAGTTTGATCAAAGATACATCTAATATGCAAATTTGATACTCGGAACACTTGACTTATGCTCATTATTGGCTTCTAAAGGCAAAATCACTCAAGGGGAAAACGTAGGTCAATGTCATTTTATGAGAGTTTTACGAAAGATATATCCAATATGCAAGTTGTACTCTGTGTCTTCCGAAATGGAAGTTAACGGATGTGACAGTTCTACCGAATATAAGCGGCGGGTGTTGCATGCAAACAGGAGATGCTTACTCTTCCTTGGCACCTGGTCTCACTCCAATATCGGGAGTTCGCTTCTTTTTATATGGTGGATGTTTTTGTTTGTTTGCTTTGGTTTCTGTTTTATCCTGATTTTGTATGCCATTCCGTTTCTGATTTTCCGATTTATCGATTTTGTGCGGTATACAGGGATATGGTCATTATCCATATTTGTCATTTGGTACATGTACTACTTAAAATTTGCTCAATATTGGCTTTTAAAAGCAGAACAACTCAGGAGGAAAACGTAAGGTCAGATGCTGCATCCGATGTATGGGTCAATATCCGCATCCCAAAATGAATCTTTTGTGCAAGTTTGGTTACTGTAGAATCAGTTCTTCGTCAGATACTGAGCTACCCCCAAACTTCTTAACCAAGTCAGTCAAGCAGAAAATGTAGGTCAAATGCAGCATCCTATGCATCGGTTCACCTCAGCATCCCAAGATGAATCACTTGTGCATGTTTGGTTACTGTAGCATCAGTTCTTTACCAAATACTGAGCTACACCAATTTTCTGAACCGGACGCAGACGGGCACGGGGACGAGGACGCGGACGCGGATAAGATAGCGGACGCGCGGGGGTATAGCATAAGCTCACTCAACTTCGTCGAGGTGAGCTAAAAAGGAATGGGCCACAAATGGTCCCCATTAAATTTCCGACAGTATGTTGGAAGACCTTTCCTCGATCAGGAAGTTTAACACCTGCATTATGTATGTTTCAGTGTACTTATTTTCCTAATCGGTCTTTCCGTTTACAAAGTAGGTTTTGTCATAGTTAACAACAATAAATTTGTATCTGCGGTTGCCGTTGCTTGTAAACGCATAACTTATGATTATGGACTCTACTAAAATGAATGGATTTCAGATGTTCTAAAAAAGTTACGAAGAGTCCTAAAAATGTTCGTAAGTATTGTTGTAAGAGAGACAATAGGCCACTTCGCTCACCTGAGAAGAATTAAAAATCTTAACATAGTGGGTTTCAATGTGATTTATACTTCAAGTTGTATAATTCGTATCATAAGCTTTGCTTATGCAATAATCAATAAGTGCGTACAACCATTTTTGGGTAGAGTTAATTATAGAAATATTATATAAAATATCAAAAGACATATACCAAAGCATTTATTCAGAAAAGTTTCTACCGTAGTACCACTAAAAACATATCAGTATATTTACTTTTAAAAGGGATACATATTTGGGGAAAGCCAACTTGAATGAAAATGTTGAAGTGCAAAACATGTAACATAATACAGGTGGACAGAGATCTGGGTGAAAAAAAACATTTGCAATTTGTAGGGAACCCTAAGTACTTAATTCCTGCCAATTTTAATCAGATTGATTTCAGTGGTTCTGATAAAGAAGTACAGTATGTATAAAATCTACCCTTTCGATATTCTTTTAAGGCATAAGATGCATAATAAGGGATATTTGGTTCAACCATTTATTGAGTTTTGTATTCTAAACGTATGATATGGTTAAAATATGAAAAAAATAATTTTCAAAAATTTTCACCAATGCCTTTTTGACAAAAGTTTGTCTCTATAAGAGTTATTGGCCTGAGAGGTTTCATTGAAGTCTACATGGAAAAACTAATATTTCTTCCATGTTTTCAAGAAAATAATGTGGGCTCAAATATGGATGGATGAAAATTTTCTCAAAAATAATATTTATCAAATTTTACTGAAAATTCTCAAGTTCACGGTTTAAGTGATTTCGATGAAGCTTTGTAGAAGCGTTGTTGTTGTTTTTTTTTATCCAGAATCGTCAAAAGGTGGCGCTACAACAGGTAAAAGTAGGTCACTTTGGAACCATTCGTTGACAAACTTCTTTATTACCGACGCACATATTGACAAACCGAGAAGATCAGGATGATCCAGAGGTATGTATTAAGAAGTGTATTTTTGGTTCCTCTCCGACTTCAAATTTTGAACACGTTTTGGCGTATTTTTTGACTTTGTCAGAAATGCTCATTTTTGAAGTTTTACTTAATAACAAATAACTCTATTAATGTATGATCTCATGTTCTTCTCAATGTTTGCTCGTACTCTGTGAGACAGCCTATGTGAGAGACATAAGTTGTCACAAAGGTTCATATTGACCAATGATAAAAGAGAATCGTATTGTGACGTCATATCTACTTCGTCAGAAAACGTGGCCTTAGATGGCATGAAGCGTTGTTTCATTCACATTTTTCTATGTTTCATGGAAGAAGAAATAGTTTCCTTCACTATCTACTCGGGCTAAGCGCTTTGATACATATCATATGCGTAAATGCTAATTGTTTCGGAATTTTTAAATTAAAAAGCTATTTTCTCTGTGCATTGTGAGTTCAAATACCGCAAATACCGGCTGCGGAACCCCTAATTTATTTTCTTCCTTTTTCTTTTCTTATCATTTTGTCAGCCTTTTACGCAATTTCAATTCATTTGAATACGAGTAATTCCATTTTTTACCAAAACAAAAATCAATTCTTCCATTATCATTTTTCCCATTTTGCATTGATTAAGTACATATTTGAAAGGTTACTCTATGCTTTAATGTATATTTCATGCTTAAATTTTATTCTGTAGAATTGTTATGCCATCGTAATCGAAGATTCGGGGGTACATGTATAAAGTTTTTTATCTGTCCGTCTTTCTGCGTGTCTATTTGTCCGCAAACACTTTAACCTTGCTCATAACTTTTGATAGGGCTTTCATATTTCGATGTGTATTTTTAAATCTGGGGACCTTAATCTTAGAATTTGACCGACTATTGGAAACCTTCAACTATTGCCCTAATTTTTGAATAATAAGTGATAGGACTTTTGATTTTTCACATGTGCATTCCTTGTGGTAAGGCATTTCCATGGATACCACAATTTATGACCTTGTAACCTTGATATTGAAGTTTGACCCACTTTTGAAAACTCTAACCTTGGTCATTTCTTATCAGTTTAAATGATATGACTATTTCACATATTTATGATACCATTATTTTAACCTTGACCTGGATTTTTTACTTACTTGTTTCGCCATTTCTTTTGAATGTTTTAGAAGTGGTGATAGAGCTTTCATTCCTTGTTACAAGACTTTTCAATTTATGCCTTATATATATTTTTTTATTTATATATATATATTTTTATTAATTTATTTATTTATTTATTTATTTATTTATTTATTTATTTATCTTTTGCCTTTTTATCCCGGAGTTTAACCTCCTTTTGACAAACTTTAACCTTTAAGAGCCATTCTCTGTAAGCATCTAAATATGTTGGAAATCGCATGTCTCAGATTTTCATAATTTTCATCGTCATAGGCAAGTTTGATCACCTGACCATGAAAATGATAATCGTTTTGGAATTTTACCAGCCGTTGGTCATGGTAACCAGACATCTTGTTTTCGGCCAGAAATGAAGCTTGAAATAGTGTAAAATTTGCCATATCTAAATATATTTGAAATATGTGAAAACTAAGTCACATGAATCAGTGATCATTCATAGTCAAAATATAAAAAATCCAGAATTGTGTTTTTTGCTTAAAGAAAATTAATTAACTTTGAAATGGTTATCATAGCAACATCATAGTGTTTCGTTATTTCTATTTTGTCGCAATAATCTGTAATGATCATACAAGACAAAACCAAGCAAATATTGTACTAGATAGAAGAGAGCAATCTCTGAACTGTTTAAATGCCTTAAAGGTCAATATTTACTTATTGGTTGCCATGGCAACCAAACAATGGACATCTAAAAACCAGTATTTTGAGCAAGTTTTCGTAATTTTTTAGAATTTCCTGATATTATAAATTGCCTTTTACGGACATTTACTGAATATCTATCAACCAGCTGAGCAATGTGTATAACTTCAACAGTTGTGATTTGTTTTACTGCAAAATACTTATTCAATTCTCCATAGCAACGGACCTTTACAGCACTACAACTAGAAGAACAAAACACGTAAATGAGATATTTCTCAATTGTTTCTCAATTTCCTTAGTGAAGTTTAACAGACTCAATTTAGATAACAAAGAAATAGTTTGTTATAAAAGAAGTCGGTATTTTGCTTGTGGTTGCTATGGCATCGATGGTATATTCGGAAGCTAGAATAACGTATTTTAAGTACTTTTCCATCATATTTAGTGCTTTTGTTGATATAAATTGACTTTTAGAGATGTTTACTTAGTATATATTAGCCAGCTAAGCAATTTCTTCAAATATCCTCAAAATGATTCATTTCTGATTCATTTTCTTGAGAAAAGCCTTAGAGATTTTCCTTAGCAACAGATAATTGCATCAATATATCTACAAAAAAAACTGAATATTATAAGATATTTCTTTTTTTTTATTGTTTAATTAAGTTTAATACACTATCTTTTTTCAATTAAAAAACGATTGTGCTACAAAAGAAAGCAGTGTTTGGCCTGAAGTTGCCATGACAACGGTAAATATGGAATCTAGAATAACATAATATAAGGAATTTTCATTATTTTCTTTGTTTCATGTTAATATGAATTGAGTTTTAGGGATATCCATTGAATATCACTGAGCCAGGTAGGAAATTTCTTCCAATTACTCTCAAATTGATTCATTTTTGACTGATTTTCTTGAAAGAGTCTTAGAAATTCTCCATAAAAATGACTTATTGTGGCATTACACCTATGAAAACCCTAAAATATAAAATATTTCTCAATTGTTTTCATAATTTTGCTACTGAAGAAGCTTAGCACACTTTCTTTTCTCTATTAAAAAGAAAAAATGAATTGTGGTATAAAAAGAAGTCAGTATTTGATTCTTGATTGCCATGACAACTATATATCAGGAAGATAGAAGAACATTACTTCAGGGAATTCCATCGTTTGTGAAGTTTGATATATTTCAGTTTTATGAAAGATTATTTTTTCTTAATTTCCAAGCTTAGCAACATTCAAAAGAACTCAACACTGATTTTTGTTAAACCCTATGAAGGGACCAATGTAAAAAGGAAACCAAAATTGTATTTCTAGGTCATCTGGTTACCATGGCAAAATTGAGCTAATTTGAAGCTCTATAATTTGGTCTCTAAACGATATTAATGGAGGATTTTTTTATGCTTCATAAAGATTAGAACATAAAATTTTGAATAAGCTCACTAGTAGAGTCTGATATTGTAAAAAAAAAGGCTGGTTACCATGACAACATAATTAGCTAATTTTGATATGTTTGTTTCAAAATGCTATTTGTATTTTCCACTTTTCCGTCTCTCTTGATGGGTATATGATAAGAAAATGGGATTATATTTCATAAAATGAGCAAATTCAAGATAAACCCACATAATTTACCTTGGCAACGGTTACTATGGTCTATAATATTACTAATTTTGCAACTTAAGAGTTATTTCTTAAACTTTTGCATTATGATGAACAGATAAAAATTGTTGGATTAATATCCAACACAAAGAGCTCATTCAAAAACCCTGAAAAAGTTATTGGGAACGTATGTAACCATGGCAATCATTTTTAAAATTATTTTTATGAAACAGAATTTTTTAATCCCAGGAAGTTCAAATTCAATATCAATAAAGATCAAGTAAGCCTCTATCAAAATACAAGAAAAAACTTTCAAATAATCAATGGTTGCTATAGTAATTAAGCCATTGTAAATGGATATAAAAAGAGGGCATGCGTACATGTAATACAATCTGTGCTCTGCCGGCTGTAGCGAGCTCATGTTTGTTATCACCCGCGGAGTCCGACTGACATTCAGAGAGGACAGAGGGTCGGAGCCCTGTCTTCTCTAAAGAGGCTTGGACAGGGCCCGTCATGGAGTCCCGTCGTCACAGTTAGAAGATACAAATACCTCGTTATTGGGCGGGAGGATACTTATTTCGCAAAGGAACACTCTGATTCAAACAAAACGTATACCGAAGACGATATCATCCGGATGTTTGAGTTTTTGATTGACAACATTTTTGTTGTGTTTGGAGGAACCGTATTCCAACAGATAGTCGTCATATGATCCCAATGGGTATCAATTGCGCCCCACTGCTTGCGGACTTATTCTTATATTCATACGCAGCTGACTTCATCCAGACCTTGATCTCGACTGGGCGAAAGCACCTAGTATCTCAGTTCAATTTTACCTTCAGATCGTAGATGACGTGTTGTCCATCAATAATCCGAACTTTGCGAATCATCTACATGAAATCTATTTTCATGAACTAGAAATCAAGGAACAACAGAGAGTGACAGATCCGTTTCGTACTTGGATATACTCCTATCTTTCGACACAAACGGCCATTTGAACACCTCACTGTATGACAAGCGTGACGATTTCAGCTTCCACGTAACTAACTTCCCTTTCATGAGTAGCAACATTCCGTCTTCTTCTGCTCATGGTGTTTTTGTTTCTCAACTGATACGGTACGCCAGGGCATGTTCCAAATATGAAGATTTCATCATTAGAGTCAGACAACATGCAAGTAAGCTATTTGTTCAGGGTTATGTTACACATCGGCTGAAATCATCATTGAGGAAGTTCTTCGATCGCTACGGGGATGTAATAAAATCATATGAGATCCCCCATTCCAGAATGATCAGTGACATTCTACATTGTTATTGAATGGCTGTCAGCATCACCAAACAAGACATACTTACCTGATATGTACATCAAAATGTACATCGAGACAATTACTGAATTTGACAGGTTTCCATGGAGCTATTGCGACTTGTGTTGCATGCAGTCAGGAGACGCTGACTCTCCTCGGGCACCTGGTCTCACTTCGGAATTTTGTTGATTCCGAGATCGTAACCGTTCGTATGGAAAATCTAATGATTTTGTCTTGCCTTCTCGACTATGAGACTGAATAACTGATGGGTACTTCTGTAATGTTTATTACTGTTAAGCGAAATCCTTGACCTAAAATTTCTTTCGTAATATGTAAAATTCTACTGTAGAAATCCTGAGTATTAGAATGCGCTAGCGTACCGAATCAGTTGAGATATTCTATACCGAGAGATGATACTCTTTGAACGTCACTGTCAACCCAGGGAAAATTATAGATTATTCTTTGTCTTACATTCATCGTATGCATTGCATCATTTACAATTTTGCGTTTGCAACGTTTGTTCTGTTAAACGTCAAATCTCATTAATATATTTCATTTCTGTATTTGTTACAAACAGGGTTTTTAATAGTCAGAACAGCGTGAACCATTACACCATTTCCAATGTTATACAGGATTCAAACAACCCACCTGTTTTGATGTTTCACTGATTTTCTAACACAAATTTTGATCCAGCTGAAACTTTAATAATAAAATTGATATGCAACAACAAGAATTAGATAAACATTACTCAAAGTTTTAAAACATTTATTTAAAATATAGAGATATAACAATGTACTTAACTACAAATGTCAACTTTTGCTTTACATTGATTGTTAACTTCTCCACGAGAAAGAAAAATCAGACAAACAAACGGAGACAGAAGCCCAAGAATGACGACTTAACTCATGAACAATATCATCTATCTAATGAACTTTATCTTGTGAACAGAACTGTATCTATTGAATTTTATTACCATGTCTATTAGAATGTCATTGCAGTATGGCCATCTAATTGATTCTATTGTAATACCAAAGTAATTAGATATCATGTTTTACTTTCGCGGGCAGGTACCTTTTAGGAAAATAGTTCAGTTAAAAACACACAAACAAAGGCATTTTGTCAATCGATGAATATATTTAAGTACCATAAAATGCCTATACAAGCACCGATATAAGGTACGGAAGCGTATAAGTGCCAAATTATTTTTTTTATTTTTTGATTTTCCGACTTTTAATCTTGGAATTTCCAACTTTAATCTTGGAATTTCCAAATTTAATCTTGGAATTTCCAACTTTATTCTTGGAATTTCCAACTTTAATGTCGGAATTTCCAACTTTAATCTTGGAATTTCCAACTTTAAAGTCGGAATTTCCAACTTTAATCTTGGAATTTCCAACTTTAAAGTCGGAATTTCCAACTTTAAAGTCGGAATTTCCAACTTTAATCTTGGAATTTCCAACTTTAATCTTGGAATTTCCAACTTTAAAGTCGGTATTTCCAACTTTAATCTTGGAATTTCCAACTTTAAAGTCGGAATTTCCAACTTTAATCTTGGTATTTCCAACTTTAATCTTGGAATTTCCAACTTTGATCTTGGAATTTCCAACTTTAATCTTGGAATTTCCAACTTTAATCTTGGTATTTCTAACTTTAATCTTGGAATTTCCAACTTTAATCTTGGAATTTCCATTTTTAAAGTCGGAATTTCCAACTTTAATCTTGGAATTTCCAACTTTAAAGTCGGTATTTCCAACTTTAATCTTGGAATTTCCAACTTTAAAATCGGTATTTCCAACTTTAATCTTGGAATTTCCAACTTTAAAGTTGGAATTTCCAACTTTAATCTTGGAATTTCCAACTTTAATCTTGGAATTTCCAACTTTAATCTTGGAATTTCCAACTTTTTTTCAGAGGTTTTACTATGTGGTCAATGCTTTTATACTAAGTGTACAATGTCATTGATTGATAATTATAGTGTTTTCTATTAGAAGTACAATTGAATAGGATTTGAACGTTCTTAAATGTTTATTTTGGCGGTGAAATACATTATATGACTAGTCCGCATTTATTGTCCATTACAACCATTCAACGTGTTTGTGTATTGACACTTCAGATTTTACAGATAGATAACGACCGCTCAAGATTTTATCTGAAAACAATATAAAAATAGCCAGCCCAAATCGGCAAATGTACAATGCTATGACATTTAAATTCATCCAATTATAAAAGATAGATAATAAAAGATCTATTGGAAAAAAATATCAACAAGTGCAACTCTAACGTAAGCTGCCATCCATTTACGTTAAGCGTAGGAGTCACGTTTCTTATGTTACAGCAGTAATGGCCAATAGCTAATTTCGAGAAGGTCACAGTCAAGGCAACAGTGTTAAAATTTTGATACTATATGTACATTTGTACGAGAAAGATCTTGTCACAAGGAAAATACATATGTTAAAATTTTTGAATATAGTCCAAGGTCAACGTCAAGGTCATGCGATAAGAAATGTTAGTACGAACAGAAAAGCTTGTCAGGCCATAGTAATTTAATATTCTGTTTTAAGTCCTGAACTTTTTCGATAATTAATATAAGGTACCCTTAATTTTTTTTATAAAAATCACTATTATCTCCTAAAATTAAAGGTGGAATAGGCATTTCATGTAATCAAATATCATTTACTCATTTTAACCCAAAAAATGCATGTTTGTGAAGATGTGTGTGTGTGTTTTGTTTTGGGTTTTTTTTTTTTTTTTTGGTTTTGGTTTTGTTTGTTTTTTTTTTTGTCTTAGCAAAAGGTACCCGCCCGATGTAAAAGAAGTTTTACTATGGCTTTACAAGGAATACACTTGCAAAAACTGCGAATGGTCTTCGCTAAAGTTTTTTTTAAATGTAGGTCAATGGTCAGGATCGAAAGGTAAAAATAAAATAGTACCAAGAGAACACCCATACCAAATATGAGAGCCCTATCTCTTATGGTGATGTAGTTGAGGTCAAAGTTAAAGTTTTTCATATGTAGGTCAAAAGGTTATTGTCAATGTCAAATGGTAAAAAATTGACGCCACCCGAACAGTACACGTGTCAAAATTGAGTCATATATCTTATGGTGAAAAAGTTATTGCCATTTTTATTTTTTGACGGACAGGAAAACAGGGATAGACAGTCAGCCAGCCAGCCAGACCGACCGACAGACAGACTGACCGACAGACAGACAGACAAATAGTTATTCCTTTAGGGCAACTGCCATTTGGCGGGCCCTTTTATCTGATTAATGTTAGATATTTGACGGACAGGCAGACGAATGGACGGACAGACACAGTGATTACTAATTCTATGCGGGACCGTAGGTAATCAAACGATAGTACCAAAGACTTTGTAATTTGCTGTGCAGAAAATAGCACTTTTTTCAGGAAGGGGACAACCCCTGAAATAGAATACATGTAATAGCATTAAGTCCCCATTCCATTTTCTTCTACCTATTTGATAAGTGTTAACTTAAAAAAAAAACATTTCGAGTAGTCACTCATGAAATGTGATGAACGGACAAAAGAAATTAGAACGGATGTGTTAAAACATTATCTTCGGTAGTTTTTTTTTTTTTTTATTTGTTTGTTTGTTTTTTTTTTTTTTTTCTTTTCAATATCTCGTAAAAGCATCATCTGCTATCCATAAGCATCTCTTATGCACAATGAAAGTATGTCTAGATTCTAAAATAAAGTTTACTGCCACCTTGACCTTTGACCCTTGACCTTAAAAACTATTAGGGTTCATCCCTGAGGGACCATTTGTGAAAGGTGGTCTCTTGATGATTACTATGCCTTCTATTCTGTTCACAAATATTTTAAGCTTAAGCCTTTGACCTTTGACCCTTGATCTTGAAAATAAATAGGATTCTTATCTCCCCATGCAGAACATTTGTGAATGCTTTGATGTTTCTTTGATAATTTCTTTGGCGTCTATGCTGTTCACAAGGTCCACGCGAAGTCCACTTTGACCTTGAACTTTGACCCCTGACCTTCAAAATCAACAGGGTTTATTCTCTTTCCATTGGAAACATCTATGAAAGGTTTGATATTTCTCTGATGTTTACTTTGTCTTCTATGCTGTTCACAAGAAAATTTGGACACATGCACCCACACCCACACACGCCCTGACGCACGGCAGCGATAGTCGGCGTTGACCGGAAAAGTTGGGCAAAGTCTTATTTGAAGTCGGAGTTAGTCGTGGTTTATCGGAGTTAATTCGGGGGAATCGAAATTCTGGTTTCAATAAACAGCTTCGCATAATCATTAACCTAATTTAATCCGTATCTATCCGTGGGAATCCGTGGCTCGATCGTCGTGGCAAGTCGTAGCTATTCTTGGCAATCCATAGCTATCTGGGATGAGACGGAATTTTTTGAACAGAATCAGAATCAGAATCAGAATCAGAATTTATTTATTTGAGTGTCACATATCAATACATTCTATATTACATAACAAGGATTAAAATCGCTATCACAATCAGTAAAAGTATTGATACCCAGCCAAATTTGACTTACGAGACACTGTTTACGTAAAATTCTACAATTCATTGCACAAATGAAATAAAAATCATACCATAAAATTTGTAAATATGATTAAACAATTCTTATACTGCACAGTATTTCCTTCTATAAAACATATCATGTATTATTTTACCTAAAAATGATTGTATTGCACTTTCATTCATTAAAAATATAAATTTATCCAGTTTGTTTAAATTAGAAAAAGATTCGTCAATAGACTGAGCTTTTTGAAACAAGTAATACCTTAAGTCTGAATAAAAATCACACTCAATTAAAAAATGCATTTCATCTTCTATACAATTTTGTTTACAATATGTACATTTTCGGTCATCTAAAGGAACTTTCGGCTTGGTGTACCGACCTGTCTCAATAGCTAGTGGCAATGATCCATTTCTAAAATTGGATAAAATACGTCTGTGAGATCTATTTAAGACACTAAAAACATATTGACTAGTACACAATTCTTGCTTATACTTTCTGTATGTTCTAAGTTTATTACCATTTTCATTATTTCTGTCATTATTCAATTCAGCATGCCAATTACTACAGTCTCGTTCATAAAGTATAATTCTAATTTCACTTAATTTCCTAGAAACTGAATAATTACTTTCTAAAACATGATAAAAACTTAAAGCACGAGCAGTTTCTATACACTTCTTATCCCAAGAACAACCTATATTTATAGATGAATTATGAATAAGAGACGTTAATCTATTGGCATCGGCGTTTTTCACATGGAAAAAAAGCCTATATGTGATGTTTCCGGACTTGTTTATCCGGAATTGGTTTTTTTGACTTTAGTATGGCCTCCAAAAAGTTTGATGCTTCCTGTGTTGATTGATTCGTTGTTTGTAGTTTTATACTGACTACAATACATTTTTGATGAGCCAAAGAGTAAGTTTGCACTTATTTACATATTGTAGAATCTGTTGTTATCTATCTTTGTAAACGTAAAGCAGTATTTTTGTACTTTTCTTTGTTGAACGATAAGGGTCAAGGGTCAGCTAAGCCCAGCTGTAATATCGATCGTGGCACACTGTGAAATAATGATTGTGTTCTTCACGAATACTTACCTGGTTCACTCATTTGTGTAATCTGTGACTGTAATTTTTTGTGTAATCATCTATAATCATTTTCTATCATCAAAGTAACTATTTCTAAACCTTTCCTGTAATTTTTCTAGATTTTGTATGCTTCTGTAAAACTTTACCAACACTTTGTTTACAAAAAGGGCATAATGTAAATATAAAGATTATTTCAGGATACTTTGTACTTTATTCTGAGAGTCATTTTATTGATTGTATGTTGATTATAAGCATTGTTTCTTGATTGTAATTGTTTTTTATGTTATTTCAGTCTTTTACCCTCACTGGAGGAGGCAATAAATCATCATCCAAGATCGAGTTGTTTGATAAACTGCACAGTAAAAGATCTGACTATCATCAGCAGTCATCAACATGAGTATTCATTCAGACCCAGGTGTGAGGCGTTCCATGAGAACCAGGACACTGACCCTACCAGCGCATGAGGTGTACAAGCTGAAGTGCGATAAACATTATGCAGATCTATTGGAGATAAAGAATGATCTCGATTCTTGTGTTTTGGAAATTGATAAGGCCAAACAACATAAAGGAACTTTAGAGGCTTTAGAAAAACTACTAACTAGTGTCATTACTGCTTATATAAAGGCATCTGATAGATTTGCAGAATTCTTAACATCAGTACGTACTACAGAAAGCAAAAGCGAATTAACATATTTTGAGTCGCAGAGAGACAGGTTTCACTCAAAAGCCAACGCCGCTCATAACAAACTAAGGAACTTCTTGTCGTCAATAGAAGACTGTGACAAAAAGAGTAGAAAATCGTCGAGTTCACTAACGTCGTCCCATTCGAGTACACGTTCATCGGCATCTTCCATCCTAAAACGAAAGGAAGCTAAATTGGAAGCGCAACGTGCAAGGTTACGACATCTTGATGAAGAACTTGAATTGGAAGCGAGACTCGAAAAAGTCAGGGCTAAAAAGGAATTTGATATGATTGCGAGTGAAGTTAACGCTTTGAGGGAACCACCTGAGTTACATAATATAGTTCCGAGCGTGTCTAGTGAACAACGTACTCGAGAATATGTTGAAAGTATTAGTCAAGATATGTGCACAACTCGTCCTGCAGATATGTGCAATGACAAACATGTGCCGGTAGTTGACCCGTATATTAGTGAACAATCAGCTAATCTTATGTCTGATTTAAGGCCGCCAGCTAGCTTTCCGATTGCAAATTCTGTGCTTGACCCTACAGTGCAACCGTTCGCACCTAGGCAGGAATCAGTGCAAAACACTGCACTTGTTGACACTTTCACGAAACATCTTGTGAAGAGGGACCTTATTATGTCACGCCTATCTAAATATGACGACGACCCTATGATGTACGTTTCGTGGAAAGCCAGTTTTCAAACTATCATGAAAGAAATTGGAGCATCTGCTACTGAGGAACTCGAACTTCTGTGTCAAAAACTAGGACCCGAGTCTACTAAGCAGGCAAAAACTATTAAGGCATGCAATTCGAACAATCCGAGTGTTGCCATATCGAAAATATGGGAAAGACTAGATAAAAGGTTTGGTGCTCCTGAATTAGTAGAAAGATATCTACACAACAGGATTAAGGACTTTCCTGATATTACTACCGACAAATATCATTTGTTGTATGATCTCCTAGATCTCGCGTCCGAGATAGCTTCTATTAAGAGTCAGTCGAAATTCAGTTCTATCTTCGCTCATTTCGACTCTAGAACTGGCGTACAGGGACTTGCAGAAAAGTTACCGTGGAATCTAAAGGAGAAGTGGACTACCGAGGCCACTAAATATAAACAGTCAAATCATGTGATGTTCCCACCATTCTCGTTTTTCGTAAAATTTCTGGAAAACATGGCAGATATGAAAAATGATCCAGCATTTCACTTTGAGAGAAAGGGTACTCAGCGTAACCTTGGTCGCCAGCAAGGACAGCTTAATAAGCAAAACCAAGGTAAACCGGGTTTGCAGACACCAATAGTAAGTGCCAAGAAAACTGAAACTACTGTTGTATCATCCGAATCCGCAAACTCTGTTATCTGCATACTTCACAAAAATGGGAAGCACACTTTGAATGACTGTTATCCGTTTCGACAAAAGCCGATTGCTGAACGCAAGAAGCTGATCTTGACTAGTGGCATATGCTTCAAGTGTTGTAGTGGCAAGAAACACCGAGCTAAAAACTGTAAAACTGATGTGACATGCAGCATTTGTAAGGAGAAAACCCACCCTACGGCTCTTCATGAGAACATGGAATCCGTCCAACAAACTGTGCCGCCGAAAACTGATATTGTTAACACGAAGATGCACGAAGGGGAGACGACTCCAAAAACTGTTATCACTTCATGTACTCAGGTTCCGGGCGTGAGTAAATCATGCGCTAAGATAGTTCCGGTTCGTATTTTTCACGCGTCTGATCCACACAAGGTGATGTTGTCGTATGCGACCGTAGACGATCAAAGTAATCAAACACTGGCTACCTCATCCTTATTTGACTATTTTAATGTGCGCACTCCGGATGTTCGTTATACACTGGTATCTTGTTCGGGATCCGTGTCTGCTGCAGGGAGAATGGATGAAGGGTTTATAGTACAGTCCCTTGACGGAACTTGTGAATTTGCGATACCTCGCTTAGTCGAATGTAACGAACTGCCCAATAATAGGAATGAAATTCCTTCAAGTGAAGTAGCTAAACAGTACCCACACTTGCAGTGCATATCTACATTCATTCCGCCTATTGATGATGGGGTTGGAATGGATCTGCTGATTGGACGTGATATTGTACGTGCTCATATAGTGCAAGATCAGTTAGTAGGGGAAGGTGATCAGCCTTTTGGACAGAAGCTACCATTAGGATGGGTGATTGTAGGTCAGATATGTTTAGGCGGAGCGCACATTCCCGATGTGAAAAGTTACAAAACTTTCATCTTTGGTAATGGTCGTCATTCGAACTTCGAACCGTGTGATAGTGAGATGACTATTCACCAAGACCAGATATTTAGTAAGACTGACCAAGATGAGAAGCTCGGACTTTCCGTAGAAGACCGACAGTTTTTAGACATTATGGAATCTTCGTTCCATCAGGATAGTGACGGACATTGGGTCGCACCACTTCCGTTCAAGAGTAACAGAACTATCTTACCAAATAACAGACCGCAAGCCTTGCGTCGTGCAAAGTCACTTGACTCTAGTTTGCGTAATGATCCTGTGAAATGTGAACATGTGATAGACTTCATGCAGAAGCTATTTGATAAGGGTCATATTGAGAAAGCTCCCGACTTACCTGTAGATTCAGAAAGATGGTACTTACCCATGTTCGGTATCTATCATCCCAGAAAACCTGGCTCGATCCGAGTTGTTTTCGATTCTTCAGCTCAGTTCCAAGGAACTTCGTTAAATGATGTTCTAATTAAAGGACCTGACCTAGCAAACAACCTTCAAGGTATTTTGATGCGATTTCGCAAGGAGAGATTCGCAGTATTAGCAGATGTTGAGCAAATGTTCCACAATTTTCGTGTGACGGAAGATCACCGTAACTACCTCAGGTTTTTGTGGCATGCCAACAATGACATCGAAGAACCATTAACAGAATTTCGAATGACAGTTCATGTCTTCGGCAATAGGACATCCCCTGCCGTAGCGAACTATGGGATACGAAGAAGTGTGTTGTCCGCAGAGCCTGATGTGCAGGAATATGTTTGCCACAATTTCTATGTAGACGATGGACTTATGAGCTTCACTAGCGTTGAAAAAGCGGTTGATCTTGTGAAAAGAACTCAGCATGCGTTATATGATGGAGGAAGGTTACGCCTGCACAAAGTTGCGTCGAATTCTACTGAGGTCCTTGCACAATTTCCCAAAGAAGACCTTGCGAAGGATTTGAAGAATCTTGACTTTGGGCATGATAGCTTACCCGAGCAAAGAAGCCTAGGAATAGCATGGGATATTATGACGGACTCGTTCGTTTTTCGTGTAAACCCAGAGTCTAAGCCGTTCACCAGGAGAGGTGTATTATCTGTAATAAACAGCTTGTTCGACCCGATAGGAATTACTGCTCCAGTTACAGTGGAGGGAAAACTTTTGCTTCGAGAGGCAATGACATTTACTTGTGATTGGGACGAGCCCCTTCCAGATATGTTTAGACTACATTTCGAAAAATGGGTCTATGAACTCAACTCTTTACAGAACTTTTCTGTACCTCGTATGTATTGCGATTTATCCGTTGAGGAATCATTACGCGTCGAGATCCACGTCTTCTCGGATGCCTCTAGAGATGCTGTGGCTGCTGTTGCTTTCATAAAGGTGTTCTCAGGAGATCGAAGTGAAGTTGGATTCTTGCTAGGAAAAGCTAAAGTGGCTCCCGCACATGGCCATACAATACCAAGACTTGAATTGTGTGCGGCAGTCCTGGCTGTCGAAATCGCAGAAATAGCGAGAGAACAGCTATGTTTGCAGAAGGATGTATTCACGTTCTACACGGATAGCCAAGTGGTCCTTGGTTATATTTCGAATGACTCAAAACGCTTCCATGTCTACGTGGCGAATCGAGTGAGCAGAATTCGATCATTTTGTGGACCTGAATACTGGAGACATGTCACTTCGGATCAAAATCCCGCAGACGTGGCGACACGTGGTTGTAGTGCACTAAACTTACCTAATAGCATCTGGATCACCGGACCATCTTTCCTCGCGCATGGAAAATCTCTGGACCCATCTCAGGCATATGATCTTGTAGATCCTGAGACAGATCAGGAAGTTCGCAAGAATGTTGTGAGCTTGAAAACTGCTTTTTTGCAGCCAAAGTTTTGGTGTGGACGCTTTGAAAGGATTTCCAAGTGGACTGGATTGGTTAGAGGGATTATGGTCATAAAGCGTATGTTAGCAAGGAGGGCTTCAAAGGAAGTAAATGAGCTGGATCTCAAAGAGAATGTCCAGAACTTCATCATAAAGCAAGTGCAACTGGAAAGGTACCCAGATGACATCCATGCCATAAGTAATGGTAAAGGTCCACCAAGAAACAGTACTCTTCTGTCTTTGAATCCCGTAATGGACCAGAACGGTATCCTTCGTGTTGGTGGTCGTGTTAGTCAAAGCAACATGATCTTAGATGGTAATGTAGCAACCAAACCAATTATCATCCCTAAGGACCATCACATTGGATTGCTATTGGTGCGTCATTTTCATGATCAGGTACACCATCAGGGCAGGCATATCACAGAAGGAGCTATTAGATCAGCGGGTTACTGGATCGTTGGATGCCGCCGTTTGGTAAACTCAGTCATTCAGTCATGTTTAGAATGTAGGAAGCTTCGTGGGAAGTTGGGATGGACGCAGATGGCAGAACTTCCGCACGACAGATTGGAACCGGGACCTCCGTTCTCTTTCGTGGGCGTGGACGTCTTTGGCCCTTGGCCAGTCGTGGTTAGACGTACCACGCGTGGAGTCACCACCACATCTAAGCGCTGGGGTGTTCTCTTCACATGTCTTGTCTCCAGAGCAGTCCATGTAGAGCTTGTTGAAGAGATGAGTAGTAATGCCTTCATCAACGCATTACGGAGATTCTTAGCGATTCGTGGGCCTGTCAGACAGTTCCGTTCGGACAGAGGCTCTAACTTTATTGGAGCTGTGAAGGAACTAGGCATTCATGCATCTTTCATTGAAGATGGACCAGTAAAGCAATTTCTGACCCAAAATGGATCATCATGGATATTCAATCCACCGTACGCGCATCACTTCGGAGGAGCGTGGGAGCGCATGATCGGTGTATGTAGAAGAATTCTAGATGCCATTCTTCTAGAGAACAGATCAAAGGACTTAACCCATGAAACTTTATCTACGTTCATGGCTGAAGCTTGTGCGATTATGAATGGAAGTCCTTTGGTACCTGTGTCGACCGACCCTGAGTCACCATCAATTCTTACACCGTCTCAGATTTTGACACATAAAGTTTCAAATTACGCAGGAAACCTTGATGTTACCGACTTTGGACGCAAAGATGCCATGAAGAGCCAATGGAAGCTGGTACAACATCTTGCAGACAACTTCTGGCGTCGTTGGCAAGCAGAATACATGCACTCATTGCAGGTTCGTCAGAAGTGGCAACTACCTGGAGAAACATTCAAAGAGCGCGACGTAGTTCTAGTGAAGGACGATGACTGTCGTAGAAATCAGTGGCCTTTAGGAGTCATTGACGAAGTCTATCAGAGCAAAGACTCTATGGTCCGTAAAGTGAAAGTTTCGATTGTACGCGGTAACTCTCGTGTGTCATATGTTAGACCGATATCAGAGCTTGTTCGTTTAGTAGAATTTCAGTGACATTGCTATTGTAATGTTTATATATGCTTTGTAAAGCAGGAACACTCTATTGTCATTCCATGACAAATGTTTATGATATGTTCATATATAATTGTTGAAATGAAACTCATTGTTTTTGAGTTCAGTGTTTAAAGTGAGAAATATATTTTTGAATCACTTTTTGTATTGATTTTCTAGAAGTAAAGCTTAATTGTAACTTGTAATATGTAAAATCCTTTAAATTTTTGTGCTGAAATTTTTGTATAAGACTTCTGGCGATTTCCGGTAGAAATCGGAAGGGGAGTGTGATGTTTCCGGACTTGTTTATCCGGAATTGGTTTTTGACTTTAGTATGGCCTCCAAAAAGTTTGATGCTTCCTGTGTTGATTGATTCGTTGTTTGTAGTTTTATACTGACTACAATACATTTTTGATGAGCCAAAGAGTAAGTTTGCACTTATTTACATATTGTAGAATCTGTTGTTATCTATCTTTGTAAACGTAAAGCAGTATTTTTGTACTTTTCTTTGTTGAACGATAAGGGTCAAGGGTCAGCTAAGCCCAGCTGTAATATCGATCGTGGCACACTGTGAAATAATGATTGTGTTCTTCACGAATACTTACCTGGTTCACTCATTTGTGTAATCTGTGACTGTAATTTTTTGTGTAATCATCTATAATCATTTTCTATCATCAAAGTAACTATTTCTAAACCTTTCCTGTAATTTTTCTAGATTTTGTATGCTTCTGTAAAACTTTACCAACACTTTGTTTACAAAAAGGGCATAATGTAAATATAAAGATTATTTCAGGATACTTTGTACTTTATTCTGAGAGTCATTTTATTGATTGTATGTTGATTATAAGCATTGTTTCTTGATTGTAATTGTTTTTTATGTTATTTCAGTCTTTTACCCTCACTGGAGGAGGCAATAAATCATCATCCAAGATCGAGTTGTTTGATAAACTGCACACTATAAACTTCCACCATCTGCATTGAGATTGTCGACATAAATCCCATGTCACCCTGTGTCGCAATATTAGACGCGTTCTTATGACATCCTAGGAACAGACGACAAGCTTTGTTTTGTATCGCTTTGACTTCCCGCCATTTAGTATGGCCCCATAGTCCAGCACCGTAATGAAGAACCGGCTCGACAAAACTTTTGTATAATTTCGTAAATACATGGTACGTCATTCCCCCACATGAGAGAAACTTCGCATAAAGGGCAGAGAGAGCTCTGCTTGCAGATTTAGTGAGCTCGCCGACTGTGTACTTATAATCCATGAATTCGTTGAAATTCAAACCTAGATATCGGTAGGAACTGTCTAGTTGGACGATCAGATCTCCACAAGTAAAAACAACATCAGATCTCGCTTTAGTTTTATTCCTAAAGTGTAAAACTTTCGTTTTTTCTCCATTTAACGTCATTCTCCACTTACGACACCAACGGTGTACGACGTCTAGCATGCGTTGAAGACTAGTCTCATCCGGTGCAATGAGTGCGACGTCATCGGCGTATAATAGGATTGCAATGTTCACACCATCCTCAATATCTATTCCAGCTCCTAAGGCATTAATATCCTCAGCCAAGTCATTTATGTACACCGAGTACAGGGTGGGCGACATTTTGCACCCTTGTTTCACGCCGTACCGAACCGGAAATATATCCGTCATGTACTTGCCAAGTTTTACGGAACTTTGGGTTGCATCATACAATGACTTGAGCGCATTCATAAATGGTCCAGTGATGCCTAGGCGCCAAAGTTTAAACCATAAGAGGTCGCGGTTTACATTGTCGAACATGTTACAAATGTTCCGTGGCTCTACTATGAATAATTTTGTCGTAGGGTGTCTTGGCAATCCGTAGTAGTGTCGTAGCTATCCGTAGGGGAGTCGTAGCAACCCGTAGCGCATCCGTAGCAATCCGGGACTATTTTTTGCGATAAAAATAGCCATATGACTCTCCTACGGATTGCTACGACTCCCCTACGAATTGATACGACTGACCTACGGATTACTATACGGATAGCCACGGATTTTGTCTTATATTAACTTCAAATCTATCAGTACTCTATGCGTTTTTCGGTCAATACATGAGTTAATACTTCAATAGGTAATGATATAAAACTTGAACACTTCTATTAAACAATTGACACTGTATCAATTTGAAAACATTGGGTGTTTTAGTAAATAATTATTGTTTAAAAGTACACAGGAATTCAAGCCAGTCCTACAAGCGCGGATCCAGAGGGGTGTGGGATCCGGACACCCCCCCCCCCCCCTTTCCGTTGGAATTTTCGAAGCATAGTTAAAAAAAATATGAATATACATTTTTTTACGGTGCAACATCCGTTTTACTGGCTACGCTAGAAAAACTCAGTTTGTAACCGTAAAATCAGCATTTACCGTCCGCAAACATAACGTTAGAAGCTAGTTATTCTATAAATGATGCTGCGCTTTCCTACATACACCTAGGTCAATAACCAAGGGAAACTGAAAAAAGACACGAATAGAGGATTTCATTCCAATTCTGAAAAAAAAAAATTGGCTGACTCGCTATCGCTCGCCATTTGTTGTATTCACACATTAGAACGGACAAGCATTACATATGTAAGTAAGTACTATAATGTGAAAATTCAAGATTTTAAGCTGTTCGCCAGTTATCTGTTTTATTTATAATAAGAAACAGAACTGACTTACGTTAATCAAGGACTTTATTCATTTATGTTTTTTCTTTTATTTATTTATTATTCTTATTTATTTATTTATTTATTTGCTCTTCAAGAAATTCTGAATTTAGGATCCCCCTGATAAAAAAAAAATCCTAGATCCGCCCATGTCCTACCAATCCGTACTGAATTCGTAGCTATCCTTGTGCGAATCGTGGCTATCCGTACTCGAGTCGTGGTAATCCGTAGCAATCCGTATCTATCCATACGCGTGTCGTAGCAATCCGTATCTATCCGTACGCATGTCGTGGCAATGTCAGGACGATATCCATAGCAATCCTTAGCTATCCGTACTCGATTCGTACATGTATCAACCCGTAGCATTCCGTACTGGAGTTGTAGGTCCATGGTTCATCGAACATTTTGCGTCCCGACTCGCCACGGATATATCTTTCGTGGAGTTGAAGTGAGGAGGGGCTTTAATCTTCATACTGTATGCATGAAAACTAAAACCATGGCAAATTATAAGGTATAAAAATCTGTAAGAAATTTGCAAGATAATGGGAAATTTTCATTTTTTGAAACGCGTGTTCATTGGCAATGAGCTGGCGCTCATTAAAGGAGTCTATCTTAAAACATGACTATGACGTCATCCCATTGTCTAAACAGTTCTTTCTATGTGATATTGTCTCAACATGATCCTTTTTCGTCCAAAAGTTCACCTGTAGCTGTCCATTAAGTTTGCCAAAACTGTCCATTATTAAAAATAATGGACAGTTAAAGGTAACTTAATGGACAGTCACAGGTAAATTTTCGGACAAAAGAATCCAAATCAGATGACATAATATCACACACAAAGAACTTTATGTCCCAACGAAAATTGTTTTCCAAGTTTCTTTGATCATTCCGATTTCAAATTCCATATCCATTAATATTCCTCTTTTGGGGTAAAACATGTTCCTCTATATCAATAAACGAAAGAATCCATCGATGCGCGGATTTCATAATTTTATGAGGATATATTTCAATCTCGTAGGTCCGAAAATACAATGAAATAGAAGTAAATCAAATACATGTAAAATAAAGTAAGTAAAACTTCAAAATGTTGAAATCCAAGACGAATTACATCCTATGTTTCGCGTTGTCTTTAGAAAAATACTAAGAAACACGGCTACAGTCTATGTCCAAAACATGACGCTTCAATTAAAAATGATCAATTAGTTTTTTAAAAGCATTAATTTGATAAAAATAAGAACGATTTCCATACGAAAAATACGCTGTATATCACAAGCGTGGCTACATCGAAATGAATTATTTTCTCAACAACTCAGTGATTGACCTTGACATGAAAGTGTCCATTATTCAGACAAAAGAAATCGATCGGTTGACTGACCAGGGAGTCAAGCTACATGCACCTGATCATCATCCCTTGACCAATGATACGGTTCTTGATTTTGAGGTGTCCAAATTCAGCGAAAGGATTTTACCTGTGGCTATCCATTATTAAAACAAAAGATGTCATGTTTTAAGTGGGAGAAAAGCCTCAAACTATCCATTATGTCAGAGAAAGAACTGATCTCGGCCCTGACGGGCCTCGATCAGTACTTTCTCTGACATAATGGATAGTTTTCGGCTTTTCTCCCTAACTTAATTCACTTATATATTTTGTTGATATAGATGCACTCTTTATTTCATATAAAATTTATTCCCCAAACATTTACGAAACGATGTCGTTTCCGCTATAGAATTTGCCAAATTTCTACTATTTTCCCCTTTGTCGAGCACATTTCTAATTCTTATTCTAAGTTATAGGTATAATCTTGTGTAAGCATGATAAAGTGTTAGACTAATTCTTTTCACCATGTACATACTTTGTTAGGTTTATATTTTATGAGAGTATTATATGACGCTGGGTTTAGACTGCGCGTCAACGGTGGACGTCATGAAAAAAAAAAAACTGTATTTTGTAACCTATGTCCGGAGGAACGTTCGATCCCGATTCTCAAGTCTGTGAGAAAACATTTTCAGTGGTTAACTAAATGATCGTTTATTCATATGATTTTACCTTGAAATAAATTTTTGATTATAAATTCAAAGTGAAGAAAAGCGGAACTGAAATCGGAGTCCCCGGACGCATGCGTAGGAGATCGTGCTCTCATAATGCGACCAGAATAATGAATGTTATGCAATGGAAATCATGGAATCTGAGACATTATGATAATTTGTTATATAAGTTAAAGTTTAATTTGATTTTAGAATAAAGATTTTAATTTCTTTGTGTGTGTGTGTGTGGGGGGGGGGGGGGTGGGGGGTGGGCGGGGCCTTGAGAGAAGGAAAGTAAATTCACTCCGCTCGCCGGGTCGTAGAATCAAACTTCCATCGTAAAACTGTCCTACTCGTTACATGTGTGCTCTCCAGCTAACATATGAAAATTTCAAAAGTAAAGTACATCTAAAACCATATGCATTGTATGCAATCATCCCCTCTTCTGAATATAAATTTGAAGTCTCCAAAAATACCAAGTCCCTTGAAATGTTGTCTTGTATTATATTTAACGTAGCAAGATGCATGTACTGCTGAAATATTTTTTTTCCAGATACAAAATAGTATATATGTCTCGAACATCTACAAGAGAGAGAGATCGTTCTATGCATACATGTGTTAGTTAAATTAAGTATATTGTTAACATATTACACGAGTTTAATTAAGTTTAATACGACATTCCGAGAATACAATACCATCCCCCCCCCCAATTTAGTTTACTGGCATTGACAATCCAACGTAGTCTAGACTGTTGAGATCTATAAACGTAAATACAAGCTCTGTTTAATTGTGAAACATATAAATGTCCCCGGCGGCAGCTTTGAGAATACATTTGTATATTTAACCTGTTATCAAAACAGAAGGTCAAAATCATAAGTCAAAGTCACAAGGTCAAACTTTTGAGGGTCCCTGTAAAGTGCGAAACGAAACAAAAACGAAACGAAACGAAACGAAACAAATCGAAACGAAACAGATCGAAACGAAACGAAATAAAACGAAACGAAACAGATCGAAACGAATCGAAACAAAACATAAATCTTAAAGAACTTGAGAAAAACTTATTTTAATCCAGAGAACTAGCAAGGATATCAATATCTGCATAATATTATGTTATTGCCTTCAGCCATTAGTTCTTGTGGCTGGAGGGATTTTAATGGGTCAAAGTTGACGATTAAAACATAATATATACTATACGGTATATAGCACAGTTGCATTTTAAAGGATGAAAGGAGAGTGAACGGGATGAATAACCTCGTCATAGGCGAAAAAAAAAATACATTTATTATTTAGCAGGGAGGAGTCTAGTACAGAGGAGATGGAACTGTTCCGTTATGTGTATTTGAAAACTTTATCAGACAAATCAGAACAAATACGGGGGGGGGCACATTTCGTTTGAAAAAGGATAAGATTTTTTTTCCTGAAATGTGCCCCCTCCAGTTTTATAATCTCATTACGGTGTCATAGCGTGGTTTTTTCCCCTCCCCTTTATTCCTCTTAAATACATGAATGGCATTTGACATTTACTATTTCTAATTGTCAACTTCGACTTTTTCAAGAAACCTTCTCGACACTAGTTACAAATGTAGAGCTGATCTCGTCTTCAAATATTCGTTCTTGGCGATTTTTCCTCTTTTTCTCATATTCTTTAAGTTTTATGTTTTGTTTCGTTTCGATCTGCTCCGTTTCGTTTTGTTTCGTTTCGTTTCGATCTGTTTAGTTTCATTTCGATCTGTTTCGTTTCGTTTCGATTTGTTTCGTTTTGTTTCTCGTTTTTGTTTTGTTTCGCAGTTTACACGGACCCAACTTTTGATACTTACAGCAATGATATTCCAAAATGAATGCATATATGAAATACAAAGGCCCTATCATTTACTATTCCAAAGTTATACCAAGTTTAAAATTTGAGAAAAGAAGATCAAATTTCAGGGTCTAATGTCACACTGTCAAAGATCATGGTCTAAGGTGAATGATCTTGTCATAAGTTATCTACGTGTGAAATATGTCAGATCTACCACTAATGGTACAAGAGATTTAGCCAACTTTTAAACTTATTAGTTTGCATCCCCTTTCCTTTTGTTGAGATAGATCTCAAAAGCATGACAAAACTTCTAAAAACCCGTTATATATACAACATAACATATGCATCACTTGAGCTGTACAAAATTTGAGGGTAAATCAAGGAGAAATAAATTTTTTACTGATCTTTCAAATGTTTTTTACAAAAAAATAGGAAAAAGTATATCAAAGATCAAGAACAAGGTCAAAAGCTCCAAAAATTAGTACCAAAAGATGGGTCCTCTCAAGATGTTTACACATGCAAAATCTGAAAGCCATATAATCTCTTTTTAAAATTCTATGCCCTTTCATTGAAAGGGGGAAAGACTGACGGACGGACGGAATGACAAAAGGACGAATCCAACGCAATATGCCCCCTTGGTCTAAAGACCAGGGGCATAAAAGGTATATAAAGTTAACTATTAACAATAAAGGGAATTGTATTGAAAAAAAAGTTGGAATTACCAAAATTAAAGTTGGAAATTCCGACTTTTAAAGTTGGAAATTCCGACTTTAAAGTTGGAAATTCCAAGATTAAAGTTGGAAATTCCGACTTTAAAGTTGGAAATTCCAAGATTAAAGTTGGAAATTCCAAGATTAAAGTTGGAAATTCCGACTTTTAAGTTGGAAATTCCAAGATTAAAGTTGGAAATTCCGACTTTAAAGTTGGAAATTCCGAGATTAAAGTTGGAAATTCCGACTTTAAAGTTGGAAATTCCAAGATTAAAGTTGGAAATTCCAAGATTAAAGTTGGAAATTCCGACTTTAAAGTTGGAAATTCCGACTTTAAAGTTGGAAATTCCAAGATTAAAGTTGGAAATTCTAAGATTAAAGTTGGAAATTCCAAGATTAAAGTTGGAAATTCCAAGATTAAAGTTGGAAATTCCAAGACTAAAGTTGGAAATTCCGACTTTAAAGTTGGAAATTCCAAGATTAAAGTTGTAAATTCCAAGATTAAAGTTGGAAATTCTAAGATTAAAGTTGGAAATTCCAAGATTAAAGTTGGAAATTCCAAGATTAAAATTGGAAATTCCAAGACTAAAGTTGGAAATTCCGACTTTAAAGTTGGAAATTCCAAGATTAAAGTTGTAAATTCCAAGATTAAAGTTGGAAATTCCGACTTTAAAGTTGGAAATTCCGACTTTAAAGTTGGAAATTCCGACTTTAAAGTTGGAAATTCCAAGATTAAAAGTCGGAAAATCAGAAAATAAAAAATATATAATTGGCACTTATACGCTTCCGTAATAAGGAGAGCATAATTTTTTTTCAAAAATCTAAAGTAAGAATTATCTATTTCACTGGATGAATTTATTTTCAATCTTCCTCTGAACAAAATCATATTTATCGTATGTTTCATCGTCGGAAACCCACGCTCGGTCACACAAGCTCACATCCCGTTGGTTTTGCTGGATAAATTTGTTGTATCATTACAACCATCGATTGCGAGTACATGTCAGTGAATTAGCTATTTATAGCCAATATAAGTCTACTGTTTTGTACCTCTCGACATAAATTAGAGCATCTTTTGTTAGATAAAAAATATAAAACAGACCATGCTTTTGCTACCGATATCACGTTCTATTACATGAATTCGCATTACATTTTTAGTAATGTTATCCAGCGAAAATTATGTCGTTATGACCCACGGGAAGCGAGCTTGCTTGGCCCAGCGTGGGTTTCCGACGATGCTTATGTTTGTGTGTTTCATACCTAATGGAAGGGTACCTTTCAGAGAAAAAATTAGGAATTAAAAACAAAATGTTTGATATCAAATATTTCAGATTCAGATTCTTTATTCCAAAAGCATACAGCTTATAGGATAAACATATATACAATATATACGATATATATTTAAGACCGATTCTCTATTTCCACCGAAATTCTGGCGCCACGGCATGTCATGCATTTTCATGATTTTCTGCATATTGGGTATATATCACGTCCTAATTGCAAAAATTAAGGTTTCAGGTTAATGTGATTTCTTTTTAAATACTTCATTGCCATGGCTACCATTGTAGAAGATATTTCATTTTCGTACCTTTTGGGCATCGTTACCTCCTTTCCTGCAAATGCATTAAGTTTTATGATAGATATTGCAGGACGCTTACTGTGCCCAGCCAAAATAAGTAAAATTCAAGTAAAAAATTAAGGTAAACTTAGGGGTCATTTTTATGTGATTTTTACCGTTTTCAGTTTCAATTATCAGTAAAAGCAGACCTCTTCGAGACCTTTGATGGGTTATTATGAAAATCGAATTTGGGATCTTTGAGCTATTCATCTCAATTTTGACGTCAAAAACCGTTGCTATGGAAACTTTAAGCATTAAGGCTTGAATATAGTACCTTTTAACATTGATTAAATTCCTAATAAATGCTAATTATGACCATGAAAATATAAAAATGAACTGATAAACTTCTTTCATTTGATTTTATATCATTGAAATTTTCCAAGGTCATTGACTTGAAATTCAAGGTCATTTCGTAACTTAGACTTAAAAAATTGATATTCATATGATTTTTCAAATTTTTGTAATAAATTTGTAGTATTTTCTTTTTAAAGTTTCCAATAACTCATATATATTTTGAAAAATGATGGATTTAAAAAGAAATTCCCTGATTTTGTTGACTTTTTGTATTCAAGTATTATGTTTTATTATTTAGGCGAAAAACTAAGAATTTTAAATTTCAAGCTATCTATTCTTGATATCCACACCTCAATTTCAGGAGGTCAAAGAGTTGATTAAACTTTAAAGGTCATCCCAAAAATAATTGTAATACCCATTATTTTGTTGCATAAAGCCGTTTAATTTGTCTCAAAAGGCTATTCTAATTTTGATCCTTTTTTTGTTCGAAAAATCACAATTTTGGTAAAATCTGCTCAATTACAATTCAGTGACCTTGAAAATACATCGCATGACCTTGAACAAGTATCAAGGTCATCTCTACACTGATTTGTCTCCAGTAGATATATGAACGAGATTTTGTTTTCATATCATAAATGGACAATTCAAAATAGACTCATAACATACCCATCATAGTAAAACGTTGTTCTAAATGTTGCCATGGTTACCATATTAAATGCAGTTTCCAGCAAAAAAGATTAAAGATCCCAGCCAACTTTTTACATTTTCTTGTAGTTAAGGTACAATGCATCTTGAATATATAAAAGTAAAAATCCAAAAACTTCTGCTCTTATGAAATTTTACACCGCAAAAAATATACAAAAAACAAGCAAAATAGGGGCTCCTTTTAGCCACAAAATGAAGAGTTTTTAAAAACGTTATTTATGCACTCTTTTAGACTCCTTATACAAGAGGCACAGCGATAAAGTGTGAAAAACATTTCAGATATTCATAACAAAGAGGATTGAAAGAAAAAAATTGTGGTTATTGCAATTCATAAATGTACCCTTCTCCATGGCAACAAAGGTCACAAACACGCTAAGTCTTACGAAATTTCCCAATGCTTCAAACTTTAGAGATTGTTACCATGGCAACGACGACCTTTTTCTAACTAAGAAAGATAATTTTCATCTAGGCACTCCATATTGAACTTCCAAACCAAAAATCGTTAGAATCTATGACATGCCGTGCCAACGTGTCATTGAATTTTTTTTTTTTTTTTTTTGGTTCTTACAGAGAATTGCTCTTAATTGATATGTCCTCATCATATCTCCAAAATATACTATCATTACATGGGAACAATTTAGGAACTTTACCTAGTCGATGTTAAACAAATGTGAAGCTTTGATGATATGCAAGGATCATTTGAAAAAAAAAACATACAGATAGATACGATGACATAAAACTACTACATAATTGTCAGAGAAACACATATTTGTGAACTAAAACAACAATATAACTTCTATATCTAGGGCGACTTCCGACGGTCTTCCACTATATTTGTTACAAATACATTAATCAATCTGAAATCCTGTTACAGAACGTACATTGCATATGCACTTACATTACATCGACTTTATATTTACAAATTCATTATAATTTATCAAACTGCAAAAAGTTACATCACGTATAATGATAATTCACTTACATGACAAATATGGATAATGACCATATCCCTGTATACAGCACAAAATCGATAATTCAAAAATCAGAAACCGAAGGCATACAAAATCAGGACAAAACAGGAACGAAAGCAAACAAACAAAAACCTCCACCATATGAAAAGAAGCAAACTCCCGATATGGGAGTGAGACCAGGTGCCCAGGAAGAGTAAGCATCTCCTGCTTGCATGCAACACCCGCCGCTTCAATTCGGTAGAACTGTCACATCCGGTTTCTTCCATTTAGGAAGACATAGAGTACAATCTTTGGTTGGATGGTTCAAATGGTCTATGACAGAATATCATACACCATTCTGGAAAGTGGGACATCATAGTGTATGACGAGTTCCCCATATCGACCGTAGAACTTCCTCAGTGACGATGTTAGTCGGTCACAAACATATCCCTGACTGAGAAGCTTATCTGAAAGACGCCTAGCTCTCAGAACAAAATCCGTATATTTGGTACTTGCTCTGGCATAGCGTATCAACTGAGATATGAACACGCCATAAGCAGGCGATGAAGGGATGTTGCTACTCAGAAAAGGAAAGTTTGTAATGCTGAAATTGAAGTCGTCACGTTTGTCATAGAGTGAGGTGTTCATGTGACCATCAGTGTCGTAGGACAACAGTTTTTCAATTCAAATTCCGTCACGGTCTGTTTCCATTGAAAGAAATTTCGTTTTTCTTGATTCTAAAGTAAAGAGTGAAATGTTGTATATCAAATCCAACTATCGTTAAAATAATTTGAATTCCACATAAACGAAAATCCATACCCGTAGAATGGAAAGTTAGAAATTTTGACAAGTATATTTTTACAAATACATATTTTTACAAATACATATTTTTACAAATACATATTTTTGCAAATAAATATTTTTACAAATACATATTTTTACAAAATCAATAAATTTATCAAACTGCAAACAGTTATATATCGTACAGTGAAATTACACTTACATGACATTCAATATATTTTTACAAAATTAATACGTTTATCAAACTGCAAACATACATTCATTCGGATTACTTCCACCTTCCACCATTGGCATCCGAGTCTTTTTATGCCGTTACAAATAAAGGGCGAGGGGATCCGAATGACATACATTACATACAATGAAAATGCATCCACATTACATTCACTATATTTTTTACAAAAGTGCGTATTCATACGTACAATAAAATGTCACTTACACCACACCCACTCTTATTTTACAAATACATACATCCACTTTATATTTACAAATACAAAAAGTCATTTACATTACAAAGAAACAAAACAAAATTAAGGTTCGTCGTTGCAGCATAGAAGAGAGAACGTAAAAGGAGGGAGACCAATGTATATCACGCCTTCCTCCAATTGGTCAAAAATTGTATATTTAACGGATCATCCGTCTAAGCCAGATACATGATGATCTCCCAATATACAAAAATTCCTCTTACTTAAATAGGACGCAAAAACATGACAACGTAACCACACCGTCTGCTACTTGCGTGGCAGATGACCGATCTAAGTAGGCACTGGTTGGTCATTGGTCTCGTCGGTTTATATGTGGTCTTTTGTATTTCAGTGTTTCTATGGTGAGAGTTGGTCTTATCGATTTATGTGCAGACTTTTGTATTTCATGTTTCTATTGTGTGAGTTGGTGTTCCTTGTCCCTTTTGTGTCTCTTTCTGTGGGTGTCTCTTCTGTGTTTTTGCATGTTTCTATGGTGAGAGTTGGTTTCCTCGTCCCTTTTGTGTCTCTTTCTGTGGGTGTCTGCTCTGTGTTTTTGCATTGGGTGTTTTGGAATATTGCTGAGGGTGCTACAACCAAGTGTTGTTGAAGATCCCCTCATTTCTTTTTCTTAAAAAAGATGGAAATCGAGAAATTACGACACCTATATAAATGCATACAGATATCAACAGAGTGGTGTTATGGAAAACAGTCCTTGTTCTGTTGGTTGGAGAAGGTAGCAAAATTCATTTTCTTCACAATAGAAATTTCAAATTAAATCAGAGTCCGAGCCATTATGAATAATACAAAGCCTTTTTTTAAATCATCATCTTCGAGACAAGTTTAAAAGCACCTACGTGTGATTCTATGCATGATATAAAAACTAATAAACTTTTAATGATTATATGAATATGTTTGTTATGTATGACAATTATCAAGTGTTCACATGTATTTTATTGTATCATCTTAATACATTTTGTTTCGTAAATATAGCTCTGAGTCAGAATTGAAATTATTTAATACATGAAAAGCGGATGATATGTAATCTATGTCAAAGAACGTGCTAAGTACATATCTGTGCATTTAGGGAGATACCCATTGTCTGAAATTGCACTAAAGACGGAAAAGGTGTCTGAAAATTTACGAGCAGCCATCTGCAGCAAATTAAAAACTCAATAAAAGCTACTTAAAATAAATTACAAAACAATGTAAAATATTATAATTCAACTTTGTACACATCCAATATGCAAGAAACAAAGTCATTTAGATTGAGATTTGACATAGGATTCCAATATTTGTAAGGGATGACCTGGCATGGCGCCACTTATAACCGTCCGATTGTTGTATAAAGATAACCGGCGCAGAATAACCCTCATTACCTTGTTCGTCACCCCAGTTCAGATATGGCAATGGTGAACTGTCTTCAAAACGCCATCGGTGGCTAAAGTATCTGCCTTGAATCCAAACCACTGGGTAGGAAACAGTATCTGATTAAAATAAAAAATAAAGCCTGTGTTTGTGAAACACGAATGCCCCCGGTCGCATCGTTGTTAGTATAAACACCATTTTCTTTTAAGTAGGTCAATGGTCAAGGTCACGAGGTCAAAATTTTTGGTATCAATGGAAAGGTCTTGACACAAGGAATACACATTTAAAAAATGAAAGCCTTATCTCTTACAATTTAATAGTAATGCCCAATGTTGAAGTTTTGAAAATTAGGTGAAAAGTCAAGGTCACGAGGCAAAAAATTTTGATATCCAGGTAAAGGTCTTGTCACAAGGAATACACATGTGAAATATGAAAGCCCTATCACTAGCCATTCAATAGTTATGCCCAATATTAAATTTTTGAAAAGTACGTCAAAGGTCAAGGTCAAGAGGTCAAAAATTTTTGGTATCAATGGAAAGGTCTTGTCACAAAGAAATACACATGTGTAATATGAATGCTCCATAAACCTTCCATTCAAAAGTTATGCCCAATGTTAAAGTTTTTCGGACAAACAGACAAACAAACAGACACACAGACAGACAAAAAGACACACAGGCCAAAAATCAATGTTATAATATTTCCTCTTTGAACACGTTAGCACAATTATAACGTCTTCAACTCTATCTTTTGAAAATGAATTTGTAATAATAATAATAATAATAAACATTACAGAAGTACCCATCAGTTATTCAGTCTCATAGTCGAGAAGGCAAGGCAAAATCGTTAGATTTTCCACAGGAACGGTTGCAAACCTCGGAATGAACAAAATTCCGAAGTGAGACCAGGCGCCCGGGGAGAGTCAGCGTCTCCTGATTGCATGCAACACCCGTTGCAACAGCTCCAGAACCTGTCAAATTCCGTGATTGTCTCTATGTACATTTTGATGTACATATCAGGTAAGTATGTCTTCTTTGGTGATGATGACAGCCATTCAATCACAATGTAGAATGTCACTGATCATTCTGGAAAGGGGGATCTCATATGCTTTATTACATCCCCGTAGCGACCGAAGAACTTCCTCAATGATGATTTCAGCCGTTGTGTAACATAACCCTGAACAAGTAGCTTACTTGCAAGCCGTCTGGCTCGCTCTAATGATGAAATCTTCACATTTGGAACATGACCTGTAAATGACATTGAGACGGAAACTGTGTCAGACAATTTGCGAGCAACTAACCGAAGTTAATCTTTTAATTATAGATCATCATTCCCTTGTGTGGTAACGGAGACATTTCCATTTCGGATTTGACTTCTTTATCATGAAAAACTTTTAGTTAGACTGACACCATTGAATAAAACTCCTTAGTCGTAAATATTGGTATAGAATATATGCTCGTAATTATACGCAATCAATTTGTACATACTAAACTGATTTCATATGGGTCATCTCTTCAGCTTATTTTCCCGTGACGTCGACAAGCTTTATATAGACACGGTGTTAAAGCTCCGCGACATAACACCTAAATATACATTAAAAATGCCGCATCTTAAAGGAGTTTTGTCTCGTTAATTTTATCGTCTAAACCTACGACCATAAACAATTTAAAACATTTACGACTAAGTGAGGTCTATTGAATTGTAACAGTTTTGTTTAAAGTTTTTCCATCCTCAATGAGTCAAAATCGTGTTTATTCAGTCTCCGGAGTGCACCGCTACGACAGAAAAGATCTAGATCTAGAAAAAAAAATTTTTCGACGCAGAAAAAAAAAAGATTCGCTTGGGGTTTGTGTGGGAGTGCCAGCCTAAGCCTCAGGTCTCATAGTGACGAAATGTGTAAACTGGGGTTAAATTCTGAATTCATTCGGAATATTTTCCATAGACATTATGACTACGCATAACACTAAAAAAACAAAATGATTGTGCGAGCATCATATTTTACACTGTTGGCTTTATTCAAATATAATTATTCAATGCCAATGACGATATATAGGCAAATGCACAGAACCCGCGGCCCAACTCCACCGAACTTACTTATGTTGGGGTGAACATGTCGGTAAATATCTCCGCTTTGTCTCTTCAAACGGTGAGGGGTCATATTCAGATGGCCTAATTACCAAATGCAATAATTTTAAGATGGGATAGACACATTTAAAATTCCCGCTTCGACAAGAGGGTACCCCGTACTTCTTTCGTTATTTTCTCAATGTACACAGCTTAATAGTTCATGCTACAATAATTATCATTCGCTTGCTTACTCCAATTTGGACAAAAAGATTATTGCAAGATTAGATAATGTTGATATCGGCCAACCTTTTGTGGAAAGCTAATAAATTAATACTAATAAATACTTTTCATTGGTTTATGTGTGGTCTTTTATGTTTCATGTTTCTATGGTAAGAGTTCCTTGTCCCTTTTGTGTCTCTTTCTGTGGATGTCTGATCTGTGTTTTTTTTTTCTGCATTGGGTGTTTTGAGGTTTTGTTGTGAATGCTGCAACCAAGTGTTGTTGGAGATTCCCTCCTTTCTTTTGTAATAATTTATGTCCGTTTGAGTGGGAACGAATTAGAACATAGCCATGTTTATATTGACAACTCCTTGGTAAATCATGCACAATTTTAAGGCGGTATATACATGTAGATGAAGTCTTTTGATATGGAAAAACATCCTTTAGATATATTTTTTCTTTAACAGAAGTTGATTCAATGAAGGTTTCTTTTACCTAGAACATCTTGTACTATTATCTGTTTCGCACAGCTCTCAATCCATACCAGGTCTCCTCCCTCGCTCAAACAAACTTCACGTGACTCGTACGCATCCAACATAGGATTTCCTTCATGATAATACTTATAACAAAAGGAAACTGATTGTAAACAAGTATATCCATTGGTTAAGGGACATGAGCCACAAGGGTCTTGAGGTGCGGTATCGGGGATATCCAAATCTGCAAATTAATACAATAATGCATTAAACAATCCAAAGCTTTTTTACATGAAAGTACAGGGTTTATCAGCTAACAGTCTCATAACGTTCGATTTTAGTAAGATGACAACATTTTGGTAACAAACTTATAACAAACGAAAGTTAATTTTTATATGTCCTGATACGACAATAACGTTAATGTATTTAATGAATACGTTTCTCGTTTTCTCGCATCACTTGAGGGTTTTTGTGTCGCCTGCGAAGCATAGCGACACTAAGGGATCACTTTGTCCGTTGTCCGTCTGTCCGTCTGTCAGTCCGTCCGTCTGTCTGTCTGTCACACTTTGGGTGTCACAGCCCATAACTTTTGAATGGTAAGTGATAGGGCTTTGATATTTCACATGCGTATTCCTTGTGACAAGACCTTCCTACACATACCATAATTTTTGACCTAGTGACCTTGACCTACATATTTGACCTACTTTTCAAAAAAATTAAGAATGGATATATCTTTTGATTAGTAAGTGTTAGGACTTTGATATTTCATACATGCAGCCCTTGTGGCAAGACCTTTCCAGACATACCATAATTTTTGACCTTGTGACCTTGACCTAGATATTTGACCTACTTTTGAAAAAAAGATAAGATTCGCTATATCTTTTGATTGGTAAGTGATAGAGCTTTGATATTTCACATGTGTATTCCTTGTAACAATGCCTTTCTACACATATCATAATTTTTGACCTATTGACCTTGACCTACATATTTGACCTACTTTTCAAAAAAAATTTAGATTGTATATATCTTTTGATTGGTAAGTGATAGGGCTTTGGTATTTCACATGTGTATTTCTTGTGACAAGATCTTTCTACACAGACCATAATATGTGACCTTGTGACCTTGACCTAGATATTTGACCTACTTTTCAAGGAAAGTAAAATTGGCTATATCTTTCGATTGGTAGGTGATAGGGCTTTGATATTTCACATGTGTATTCCTTGTAACAACGCCTTTCTACACATACCGTAATTTTTTAACTAATTGACCTTGACCTACATATTTGACCTTCTTTTCAAAACAAAAATTAGATTGTATATATCTTTTTATTGGTAAGTGATAGGGCTTTATTAATTTAGTATTTCACATGTGTATTTCTTGTGACAAGATCTTTCTACACGTACCATAATTTTAACCTTTTGACCTTGACCTAGCTATTTGACCTTCTTCTCTAAGAAATTAAGGTTTAATATATTCTTTTAATTGGTAGGTGATAGGTCTTTAATATTTCTTATGACGGGACCTTTTTGTTATCAATTTTTACGTAGTGACCTTGACCTAGATGATCGACACTCTTTCTGAAAATTTGAGAATGACCATATAATTTAATTTGTAATTAAGAGGTCTGATATTTCAAATGAATTTCATTTGACCACTTTCTAGAATAATAATCAAACCGCTTCGCAGGCGACACAAGCATTCCTTGGATTGCTATTTTTTAATATAGAAACCGACTTAATGCGCACATGACAAACAGTTTTTATCTATTTTTGTTCTTATGAACTGAAGAGGTCAAAATTACTTAACTCAAGATATTGAAGCCCAATTAAAAATAAAATCCTAAGAAAAGCAATTAAATAAGTTTTCCCTTTAAATTTTCCAGGTATTGAACCAAATAAGCAATTTACTCTGCATTATGAGCAGAAAATCAAAATATTTCATTCAAGATCCTAAATACTTTATTTTAACAGCCCACATCATTAATCAATGTTATATCATCATCACCTTTAAACTCGGTGCTGTTTATCTTTGTTCTTCTCGATTTGAGTTAATTAGTTATGCAGTACATCAACAACGAAACTAGATAAACGAGTTGGATTACTTCCATGCATCTTCTCATTGACCGATATTTGATGATTATAATACTGTAAAAGAGGTTATTATCGCGTGAGGAAAATTTCGAGATATATCCATTTGCATAGTTGTGCGTTTGGGGTTTTTTATAGGGCTATAAATAGAATAGCCAGAAAAAGCAGAAAACTTAAATCAAAAGTTCAACCTGCAAAACAACATGTATTTAATCTAACGAGCAATAAACTCACCGATGGTGAATATTTGCTACTATCAAGGGGGCTGAAATTCATTCCCTCTTCGTCAACTAGGGCTGCCAAAATAAATCTTGTAAAAGATTTTGATGAATTTGCTCGTAAAATGCAATGTAAATACATGTTTTCCGGTACAGATGATGATATTCATCCCTTTCGAATAAAAAGTGGGTTTAAACCAAAAGTCCAAAGTGACTCTTTAAAAACATACCTTGACAAAACAAAATTTGAATTAACATCCATTCAAGTACATGAATATTATTACAATTTGTGCGCTATTGAAAGAGATGCAATTATTTCCCTTCGACAAAATGAACATATCATTATAAAGAAGGCAGACAAAAATAACACGTGTGTAGTAATGAACAAATCAGATTACACAAATGAAAGTGAACGCCAATTACAATCGATATATTATACTGAGATAAGCAATTTTGACCTTTCTCAATTACAAGAAAAAAATCCTTGCAAAAGTTATCAAAATGCATAACGAAGGTTGCCTTGATGAAATAACTCATCAATTTCTGTGTGATACGAAATAGGAAGGCTGTATTTGCTCCTTAAAATCCACAAACTGGACAAACAAACATTTGATTTAATCAAAGATAACGGATTCTGTACAGAAAATATATTTCCGCCGTGCAGACCTATCATATCACAAAATGGGTCACCTACTGAACGTATATTACTTTTTAATTCCTATCGTCAACACCCATGCAACGTACATCAGAGATAGCTCTGATTTCATTTTAATGATGGAAGGTCTTACACTTCCAGACGATTGTCTATTGGTCAGCTATGATGTTACCTCTATGTACACAAACGTCCAATTTGAGGAATTAATCACAGCTGTTGAAAAGGCATATTCTCAATTTTTGATAAAACAAATTACAAAATCCTGACACCCCCTATTAAGCATATTGCGTATCTACTGAGACTAGTACTTGAAAACAATGTTTTTAAGTTTAACTCCAAGGTATATAAACAAATAATTGGATGTGCAATGGGGTCAAGATGCAGTCCATCTGTTTGCGATATACGAATGTATGAAATCACAACAGAAAGTATAAACAAATTCCCACATAAGAGCAGAATCTTGTACCACGGGAGATTTAGAGATGATGGGTTTATTATCTATAGCGGAGATGAAAATGAAATTCATGAACTATTTGCAATCGCAAACTCCGCTCATCCACTCCTAAAATTCACTTATGATATGTCACACAATCAAATAAATTTCCTTGACACTACGGTATACAAAGGTGCAAGATTTCTGGAAAAAAATGTTCTCGATATCAAAAACTTTATAAAGCTAACAAACACATATCAATATCTTGACCGCAATAGCCACTGTGTCCAATCCACTACGGGTACGGATGTTTCGCTTCATTTTCCGGTTTCACTTTGAAGCAGAGATTTTAAATATTCAGGACCAAAAACCTTAATTTAAGTTGATTTCCTGAAACCAAAGGCTGGTATTTTTTGTATGTATGGTACCAGGAGGAATGTTAGTTTGTTTTACAATAACATGTCAGATCAGATCTACTCAATATTTAAAGTTAAACAGAGAACTTTGCCGCAGTCAACGCCCCAAGTCACATTGAACGTCCAATTATCCAGAAAATTTGGCATTGATCTCAGTCGAATGGCATACATTTTTTAAAATAAGATTTTTTTATATTTACAGATAATAGCAAAGTCATTATATTAGCAAATAATTTGTAAAATACTCCATTATTAGCAGAAAAAGATGGACATGTGGTTTTCTGACTGTACGTGTTTATATAATATGCACTGTACGGTTTATACATAGTCGTTTTATTTCATGGGCCCCGGTACATTCCTATATTCGTGGGTACTTTTTACATATTAATGCCCGTTTGTGTGGGTACTATTCTCTCATAGTGTCGCTTTTGGAAGGAATATGCCCGAGGGTCAGCGAAGGCACTGTATTTACCCTCATAAGGCAACGCTGCGAGAGAATAGTACCCACACTAACGGGCATTATTTTAAGGTATCCGATGTACAATAGGGCATTTTTCCATGCCTGGTAAGGTACTATAAACTATATATTTCCTGAAAGGTTATAATGCCCACTGCACAAAAATAATAATTTTAATAATAATAATAATTGGGTCAGGAAAATAAAGGGGAATAACTGGTGAATCATTTAAATTGTCTTTTTTCTCTATATAACCTATGCAAAATGACAAAGTTGCACAAGGGTTTTTCCCATTTGATTTTTAAGACCTGGGAGTCTTATATCTGTACTCAGGGCATCATTACCGTTCAGAAAATATATAGTTTAAAGTACATTACCAGGCATGAATTTTACCATACTTTACAATGGAGATGATTAAAATGCTATGTAAAATGAATCTATTGTACAACGGATACCTTAAAAGATTTATCAAATGCATCACATTGCCTCGATAGCATCTCTATAACTCTTTAGATTATTCAAAAAGAAGTGGCGACACCTACAGTGTTCTCCAAGCGACGTAGATCTGGAAAGCAAACCGTGCCCGGTCCAAGGATTTATCATGTGGTGCACTAAGTTCCCATAGTGTTGCGTCTGCAAAGAATGGTACCCAGTCGTCATTTTGAGAGCATAGTACATGTAAAAACAGACATTTAATCTGTTGATGGGTTTAGTTATCACATTCTTTATAAGAACCGCTCCAACCACATAAGTCACAAACCCTCTCCTCTCTCAATAATAAAAACTTATTGGCGAGAATCATGATATTGAAATATTTACCAGAAAGTAAATATAAATTTCATTTAAATCTTGTATGAAGTAGTAAGGAACATGTCAACTCGCACAATGAAATTAGAAAAATAGAAAATTCACCCGAGGAAATATTGTTTCGCAATCTTCCTGGAATTGCGTCTTGATAAATTGGATTTTGTTGACCAATGTAAAAGGTCAAAAGGACGTCGATTTCTTCATATTATTCTATAATAGCAGAATCTAAAAGTTTTGTACTTAACATATTGTCCTCCATTATACAGTATTTCTTTTTGCATGGATATTAATTCTAGTATTTTTGATATAACAATGAAATTGACATGCTATATCACAGAGATTAACTATGTTCAATGCTGGAAAATTCGCTTGAAAGGGTGGATGTTTTGGTAAAGTCAGGTTTCCGTGATCGCTTTTACTCTTTACAAAAAACAAAAGGTGTCCCGGGAACCTGACTAGTTTTCTATTCGTAACATTATTTTTTTACATATCGCTTCACAAAAACAAATTATCAATATCACTGTATAAGACATTTCAAGGGCGTAGTAGAAGGGGGCAGAGGGGGCACTTGCCCCCCACTTTTCAAAGTGGGGGGCACAACTATGTTTTTGCCCCCCCCCCCCCTTCATTAACATTGTTTAAAATAGCAACATTTTTTACCATAAATCTACAATTTTTCGGTCAAATTTCAAAATTTTTCATTGGCTCGCTACCGCTCGCCAGTTCTTTATATACTTTCTGAATAATTTAGCTATTCTGATCCATCCTTTATCAATGTACATGAAGACATTTAACTCAAACTATATAGAATATTATTACATATTCATTTGTACTTGTTAATGAAAGAGGGTATAGAAAGTATTTTCTGATAAGTCAATATTTTGCAAAAAACACATTTATTCGTGTACTTAAAATTTAGAATTGCACCAGAAATGTTAAAATTTGTGCATACAGAACATGAAACCCCCCATATTTTGAAAATCTCTCCCCCCCCCCCCCCCCCTTTTTTTTGGCTTGTTAGAAATTTTGGAATTTGTGTCCCCCAACATTTACAGGCAGAGCTTCGCCGTTGCATTTTATATGAATAAATGAATGAACTTCTGTACGAAATTCTCAAAACACCTTAGAAGCACTCAGTGTTCTCTACTTGACAACCATCACTACCAGTCCTTCCATCGTCCATAATGATGTTTGAACCACAGGAGCTCGACGTAAAGGATCTGCAATCGCATCCTCCTTTTCATAAGTGGCGTATATGTTTGAAGGTTGTTGGCGCCGAGCTCCTGTGGTTTTAACTCCATTTTCCACTTCTCTTCTACTATCACAGCAAAGACTGTAAAATCAATAGGCCCTCGTCGATCAATCATATAAACTTTAAAATTATTAACATACAAGTGGACAGTACAGTTCAACAGATGCCCTCATCATTGACCTTGACAAACACCATCTTCCCTAAAAAAAAGGGAGAACTTCCTCTTGATTGGTAAGTGATAGGACTTTCATATTTCGAACGTTAAAATGTTTTCAACAGATACCTATATTTTAACTAACAAGCATGAGCTCGCTACAGCCGGCAAAGCACGGACTGCATCTCGTACGCCCTCTATTTATATATTCATTTTCATATCCATCTCTGTGTTGCTTGGGCTCCTGTGTTATGCTGTCTTGTTTGTATTGTAACATTACAGTTAGGAGGTTATTTTACACCACTATTATGTATTCTTTGAGACCTCTGAATAACCGAAAAAGTGGGAGTGCTGCGCGCATGTTATCCGGATAACAACATCTTTTTACTAATTGCGTGGTAAATGATCGTCATACATACATCTATTACATTTGAGTTTTGTAGATATCACAATGATCCTATTTGACAGAAAGGCTGTCCATGGACTTAGAAATTCACAGAAATCTCTGTATTTTTAACAGCCGAGGAGATACAATTCAAGTTTGAGTTTCATTGCTTTTTATCCATAAACAAAGTTTCTACCCTTGGACTAAGTAAATTTCATTTATTTTTTAAAATTCAATCTTTTCAACATCTTCCATCTGCTTTTCAATATTTGTTCTTCTAAATGGTATCCAGTCTCAAGATTTGCTGCTGTTATAATTTTTGTCTCGTTTATAGGAAAACACAAAATTCACATTATTTCCACGTTTCTCCGGGGATCATTCCAAAACGTCCCCGCCTCTTTATAGTATAAAGTCTTGGAGTAGCTCCTTTGTCCCAAAGGCACCATATTTGTACGTATTCTGCCCGATAAACAAAATTTGGAAGTGTGAGACATGACCTTCTGTAACCTGCCTTTCTCGATAAGTTGAATTTGAACTACATTTGTTTTTTTCATTTTATTGTTACTCTGCACTGAAAAAATGACATTGAATATCGAAGATAAATACATCTAGTGACCTGTAGAAAATAACATTCCCTTCGAGTAATACATGTATACACGTCTCTAGTTGTGCTATTTTTTTCTTCAAAAAAATATTTAAGGATCTAATCGCAAATTCGCTTTAGTAGGTAAATGAACTGAGACCTATGAAGTAAAACGACTAAATATAAACCATACAGGCCATATTATATAAACCGTACAATACGTATTTTCCAAACACGTACAGTCACAGCTCCAATATATCCATTTTTGCTGCTAATATTGGAGTATTTTACAAACGATTTGCTAATGCAATGACTTTGCTGTTATTTCTAAATATTAAAAATCTTATTTTGATATCAGTGTTTGCAATTTGACTGAGATTAATGCAAAATTTTCTGGAAAATAGCACGTTCAGTGTGACTTTGGATACATTCTGCATCAAAGTTATGTGTTTAGCTTCAATAATTCAGTGGATCTGATCAGACATGTTGTTGTAAAACAAACTTACATCTCTCCTTGTACCATCCATACAAAAAATTCCAAACAATGTTTTGGGGAAACCAACTTAAAATGAGATTTTTACACCTGAGTACTTAAAATCTCCGCTTCAAAGTGAAACCGGAAAATGAAGCGAAACATCCGTACCCGTAGTGGATTGGACACAGTGATAGCGCTCATCATCCATCTGTGTTTAAAGGATTGTAAGAAAGTCTTTTCAAACATGCCAATCATTGCATACCACAGGCATAGATTTGAGTGATATGCTCACTTCTGCAAAAATTAAATAATTATGCAAATGGACTCCTGACGATGGCGGATTTGCAATATATTAAAAAATATATTGTTTGAAATACAGAGAAAACTGTGTATATTCATAATTAACCTCGTACGTATCACACCGCCGAAACACAAAATTAGTGTCGAGTCTAAGTGAGTTGAGGTACGTGGCTGATGGGAGCCACTCTTTAAAATATTTTTTTTTTTTTGCGAAATGGAGTATTCGCTGTAGTCTGCGTTTGTGTTGGTTGTAACTTTCGTGCAGGGGTCATTTTCACCATAATAAAACAAGAGCAACAAGCGCTAAAATTATCACACGCTAAAATGTCCATGTATTTAGTATCATCTTCAAATAGAAAGTGGAGGAGAGGGAAATATCTATCCATTAGAAAGTCACAACTCAGACAACAGACAAAGCCTCAAATAATTACAAAGGAGCAGGTTCGGTTACATGGAAAATCGGCCCTTATTTTAGAATGTTTTAGATTTCGATTGTATTTCGTATCAAGGAAGATAATGTGTGGTTGTTTGAAATACAAAATAGATATTTTGATTTACATGCTATACGCCGAAAGATATGGCTTCAAAATCGGCTTAAAGTCTTAAAATGCTTAAAAATTGTAACACATTGACTTCGGGTCAAAATCTATGAAAACAAATAGGGCCAAAATAATTTTCATATAAAAAGTTAAATTTGCAATTTGTCTTTTGATATACATAAAATTTATATTGGGTGTGGGTTGGCGCCTTTACTAATTTTAATGATTTATGCCAAAAATATGTCGATTTTCCTTCATTTCCGTCATGCAGAGCAAATGACGTCAAAATGTGACGTCATAACTAAAGCACGTGACGTTTTGATAATGAAAAATATCTACTTTCTATTTCGGCAAGTATTTGAGATAAATATAAGAGATGCTGAATCATCATTTACATAGAATTATTTTTCGCAAAGCTTTAGAGCCGATTTTGAGAGTTAGTGAACCTACCCCTTTACTTGCAAAAAATACTATTTCGACAGCCTTGTTAAAGAGTTGGATTTACATTAGACACTTGGAAATTCCACTTACACCCCAAAACACCTTTCTGCATCTGAAATAATAGATTACCACAAATCAGCTTCCACTTCCTTTGGCTTTGACCACAAAAAAAAATAGATGTAGATTCACCATGCGTATACTGCATACGTAAAATCTCTGAAGGGAAAAATACTTAGCCTCTAACTTTAACTTCACCTACAGATATATAGATGATGTGCTGTCCATCAATAATCCGAAAATCGCGGATTACCTTAGGAGAATCTATCCGTCAGAGCTTGAAGTAAAAGAAACTACATTGACAAATATTTCAACATCATATTTGGACAAAATGCTGTCCTATAACACTGATGGTCACACGAAAACCTCACCCTATGACAAACGTGATGACTTCAGTTTCATCATCAAAAACTTCTCGTTTCTGATTAGCAACATACCTTCATCGCCTGCTTATGGCATGCAAGCGAGAGATGCTGACTATTCATGGGCACCTGCTCTCACTCCTTATTCGGAGTTCGCTTCTTTTCATGTGGAGGAGGTTTTGTTGGTTTGCTTTGGTTCCTGTTTTATCCTGATTTTATATGCCTTATGTTTGTGATATCCTTGATTATCAATGTTGCACTGTGTATTGGACTATAGTCATTATACATATTTGTCACTCAACGACATCGATGTGTTGGCGATCAATTGTTCGTCATCAACATCATTTTGATTTGTTCCTACTTAGTTGGCATTGAAACGGGGACATTTCTGCACAAGGGTACTTTTTGCGTTTTTCGTGATTGTATTAAAACCGCATGAGAATTACAAAAACTCTTAAACACTACATGAAATACTCCTGATTTCGCCATAATTACCACCACGCGTTCTATTGCAATGGTCATTTTACCCAGTGAAAACAAACATGTTGACATTATATATGATCTAAATGAATTTTTTTATTCTGGATGATATGTATTTAATTGTGTAATTTTTACATCCCAGAACCTTAGCAAAGGGATAAAACTCACATGACGAGTTTCATAAATTTCGTGCTTACACATCGACGGCGGGTGCGGCTAGCCAACAGGGGATGCTTACTCCTCCCGGGCACCTGGTCCCACCTCTGGCTTGCTGGGGATCCGTCGATGCTTAATTCTTGCTCTATTGTGAGTGCTGTTGAGATTATCGTCAGGATCTTCTTTAACTCATTTGTGTCACACTTATGCCCTTTGCCGTGTGGAGCTCATAAAAAAGTTCCCCGCGAGGGGTTTGACAGTAAGTGTTTTGAATATATTTCCCTTACATGGTCGCTATAGCACTTTCTATATAAACATAACGTCAGACATTGCATGAATTTATATATTGTTTTCATTTTCGTGCTTACACATCGACGGCGGATGCGGCTAGCTATATATATAGCCAACAGGGGATGCTTACTCCTCCCGGGCATCTGGTCCCCCCTCTGGCTTGCCGGGGGTTCGTCGATGCTTAATTTTTCCTCTATTGTGAGTGCTGTTGAGATTATCGTCAGGATCTTCTTTAACTCATTTGTGTCACACTTATGTCCTTTGCCGTGTGGAGCTCGTAAAAAAGTTTCCCGCGAGGGGTTTGACAGTAAGTGTTTTGAATATATTTCCCTTACATGGTCGCTATAGCACTTTCTATATAAACATAACGTCAGACATTGCATGAATTTATATATTGTTTTCATTTTCGTGCTTACACATCGACTGGCGGATGCGGCTAGCCAACAGGGGATGCTTACTCCTCCCGGGCATCTGGTCCCCCCTCTGGCTTGCCGGGGGTTCGTCGATGCTTAATTTTTCCTCTATTGTGAGTGCTGTTGAGATTATCGTCAGGATCTTCTTTAACTCATTTGTGTCACACTTATGCCCTTTGCCGTGTGGAGCTCGTAAAAAAGTTCCCCGCGAGGGGTTTGACAGTAAGTGTTTTGAATATATTTCCCTTACATGGTCGCTATAGCACTTTCTATATAAACATAACGTCAGACATTGCATGAATTTATATATTGTTTTCATTTTCGTGCTTACACATCGACGGCGGATGCGGCTAGCCAACAGGGGATGCTTACTCCTCCCGGGCATCTGGTCCCCCCTCTGGCTTGCCGGGAGTTCGTCGATGCTTAATTTTTCCTCATTTGTGAGTGCTGTTGAGATTATCGTCAGGATCTTCTTTAACTCATTTGTGTCACACTTATGCCCTTTGCCGTGTGGAGCTCGTAAAAAAGTTCCCCGCGAGGGGTTTGACAGTAAGTGTTTTAAATATATTTCCCTGACATTGTCGCCATAGCACTTTCTATATAAACATAACGTCAGACATTGCATGAATTTTATATATTGTTTTCATTTTCGTGCTAACACATCGACGGCGGGTGCGGCTAGCCAACAGGGGATGCTTACTCCTCCCGGGCACCTGGTCCCACCTCTGGCTTGCCGAGGGTCCGTCGATGCTTAATTTTTCCTCATTTGTGAGTGCTGTTGAGATTATCGTCAGGATCTTCTTTAACTCATTTGTGTCACACTTATGCCCTTGCCGTGTGGAGCTCGTAAAAAAGTTCCCCGCAAGGGGTTTGACAGTAAGTGTTTTGAATATATTTCCCTTACATTGTCGCCATAGCACTTTCTATATAAACATAACGTCAGACATTGCATGAATTTTATATATTGTTTTCATTTTCGTGCTTACACATCGACGGCGGGTGCGGCTAGCCAAAAGGGGATGCTTACTCCTCCCGGGCACCTGGTCCCCCCTCTGGCTTGCCGGGGGTCCGTCGATGCTTAAGTTTTGCTCTATTGTGAGTGCTGTTGAGATTATCGTCAGGATCTTCTTTAACTCATAAGTACCGTTTGAAATGGAAAGTCATTTGAGACTTTTTTATTTACATGAAATAAAGTTTAATCTATAAAAAACAATATCATAATGTTACAATTTCGACTTCATTTCTTGTAAATAATGCGCAAACGGTGCCATATATATTATTCCTATTAGATATGAAATAAAGTGTACATTATTACACATAGATTTTAAGACATTTTGCATGAAAGTGAAAAATTTTACAACAAAATTGATGTTTGAAATAAGAGGGTATACGTATTCAATATGCAATTGTACACAATAACTTTGGGTAGGCTTCTTCAAGTAAGTCTTTTTATATACCTAAGATATATATTTCTTGATAATAATGCAAATTAAAGTTACAATTTCGACTTCATTTCTTGTAAATAATGCGCAAACGGTGCCATATATATTATTCCTATTAGATATGAAATAAATTGTACATTATTACAAATAGATTTAAAGACATTTTGCATGAAAGTGAAAAATTTTACAACAAAATTGATGTTTGAAATAAGAGGGTATACGTATTCAATATGCAATTGTACACAATAACTTTGGGTAGGCTTCTTCAAGTAAGTCTTTTTATAGACCTAAGATATATATTTCTTGATATTAATGCAAATTAAAGTATACCTTAGAACCGTAGATTTTGAGAAATTCGCAATCAAGTAAAAAATTATTGCTTTTTTCAATGAACGTTATGGGTTAAAAATACAAAAATTTGATATTATCATGAGAAATTCCTGCATTTTTTATCTATTGAGAATGTATACTGAGTTATTTTCTATAAAACTGATGTAAAAGAATATGTTTCAGAACATTATCAATAAAAAAGAGTACATGTTATAACTATTGTTCTGTATCTGTTGAAAATGGTCCATTTCGTAATTTCAATGGGTGGCCTTGAACTGTATTTTTTAAGAAAATATGTGGATAATCTCATAGATAAGGGTTTCAATTGCAAGATATTTTAAAAGTTGTTCTTTCAATTTTAACCTAAAAAAAATATACAAGGTAAACAGTCCAATTTCAAAAGTATCCATCGGCCCTAATGACAATGCGCCCAAAGTTTATTACATTTCATGTTATCATAACACATATTTATAAAAAAGCATTATGTTACTGCATAACGGGTTTATCATATGAGAAAAATGCGTCTTACAACTTCGTTTGCGTTTTTGTTGGGTTTTTTTTTCGGGGGAGGAGGGGGCTGTAACGTATTTCTTTGCTTTACTCCAATTTTGTTTGTTTATACAAGTGTCTAATCTAAAGTAAACGTGCTTTCCAAATAAGCTAGTTCAATCAGGTATATTGCATGCAGAATTAGTTCAGGGATACATGTAACTATCTCTTCATTTTAAGTAGATGATAGCACTTTACCTGTCAAATGAATAAGGCATCCTGACAAACAAAAATAACTTTCGCAGGAAACATCATATTTTCCTTTGAAAAAAATTACTATTAAAACGGACAATGAAAATATTCGAATGACAGAAATACGTTTCCGCTGATATGCTGACGTGTCCAAGAAGACATAGCTGCAGCTCCCAAAGCAAAGTAATAGAGCTGTTCGAATAAGCGACGTAAACCTACCAACGAACTTCGTACTACGTATTGGTACGTAAGGGAACAAAATAAGGGTGGTCTCAAAAGTACATTATTAAACATGCTAAAGAATACATCTCACTACAATGCATCGATATAAGAAATCAAGCTGTACATGTATTCATAGAGTTGTGATGAACCAAAGACGGACTGAAAGACTCTATAAACAAAATACCCTAAACCTTTGATTGCGGGGTATGATAAGTTGTTAAGGCATCTTTACTACAATAAAAAATGAATTGTTCTTTATTATATGACAGGTGCAAAGCTAGATTGGTTTCGACGTTGTTGTGAAGAGGAATAATGTGAAAGCCGGTGGATTCTACTTTGGAACGCTATTTTTCAGCATTATTTCTTCTTAATTTTATGCTACTTGTACTATGATATGTTTTGATTTTCTTTAACGAACGTGTTCATTTATAAGTCTTCAGACTAGATACAAGACGCATAGGCGGATCCAGGGGGGAATTGAAAACTAAAATATCTGAACAGAAAATGGTTAAATTTATTGTGTGCAGTTTTTTAGTCGATAATGTAAGAAAAGGTAAGAAAAATATTTCTAGACTATTCATATTCATCCTGGGATAATGACGCCTCTGTCATAACTTTTCTTCTTCCAAAACGCCCTTTTATATAGACAAGTTTTCTCTGTTTCTCTAAATTCTCCTTTTTCGGTCTGATCAAAGGGAAAGGAACGCAACCTATCATGCGCTTGAGACGATATGGTATTTTGTAACATCAAAGTGGGTTTTGGGTAGGGCTTTCTGGAGGACGTCCCTCCCTCCCAAACAGAAATTATCTTGCGGTGAATGACCGTATTGTAGGCTGCAGAAAGTACTGAAATAGAATTTCAGCCTTTTAAACGAAAGCTTGGAATTTGAATCTGAGATTTTGAAACAAATCAAGGGCGAATATAGTATTTCACTTGGGGGGGGGACCTCTAGGACCATCAAAGAGGACCTAGGATGGGGGTTTCTGGGGGACGTCCTCCCTCCTACACAGAAATTATCTTGCGGAGAATGACAGAATATACTGAAATAAAATGTAAGCCTTTTCAACAAAGCTTGGAACTTACACACATGTAGTTGATAAACTAATCTAGGACAGAAAACTTTACGCCAAGCTTGCTATTAATGCAGCTAGATTTACCCTTTTGATTAATCATAGTACGATATTTTGTAACATAGGGTTAAATACCCGAAACGCGCATGCTGTATTTATCTGCCCTAAAATGATGTAATGAATTTAAAGACGTTAAACATAAGTTAATAATGTGTTTTTGAGACCATCCCTTATTTTGTTCCTTTACGTACCTATACGTAGTACGAAGTTCGTTGGTAGGTTTACGTCGCTTATTCGAACAGCTCTATTGGAACATCCCAAGTGAAAGCACAGTAAAGCCTATGTCATTTTATCTCAACCATCCATTCGATAAATCATAATAGAATAGATGCCTCAGATTTTGGTGGGCGTTCTAAATAATTGAATAAAAAGACGAAATGCTTTGTCTCATTGGTGATAACACAAAGATGTCTGTGTTCTAGAGTGTTTTGGGGTTTGCTGTGGGTGCTGCAACCTAGTGTTGTTGGAGATCCCCTCCTTTGCTAGAGATATTCCATGAACTTCTAAAGACGCGTATTTTATTTTTCAATCGTGGACTGTAAGATCCTTTATAAACTTCTCTGTCACAAATAGTTCGAAGTCTTGCCCTAATTAACTTAGTCATTATTCATTCCTGTTACAATGTGTCGGATCTCAAAATATGACTAGAACTGAATCTGATCAATTGCAATATCTAATTTTTATTTTGGCGATTCTTGTTCTTGCGTTTATATAAATCAGCACCATGGCCATCTACACCTCTTTCCAAACTTACAATGGTCTATTTTGATTATTCAGTAGATAAAGTTGTAATTTGTGTTTCTATGGAGCTGCATTATTGTCTCCGTCTATTTATCTGATTTTTCTTTTGCGTGAGAAAGTTCTATTTTAGAGGGGGCGTTGAGATTTGGTAAGCCTTGTATTTGTAATTTTGGGATTCTTATTTCGGATTAGAAGAACGATTACTTAAATGAAATACATGCATATGACTTACCAGCTGGATATCTTTGGTAATAAAGCCATCCATCTTCAACAATAAAGGTACATCCTTGTACCATAAAATCCTCGTGTAAATTACAAGTTTTATTCACTATATGAAAGTAAGTAGACTTGCAGGAGTGATATTTCGCGCAATGTGAAATGCAGTCAATTTTACTTCTAGTTTCAATGCTTAATATTCTCTTATTATAATAGATTCGATTGCGTAAAGGACCCACGAGTTTCATAACAGCAGCATTTTGTGTTCCAAGTCTAAAAAATGATGCAAACATCAAATATATAGTTAAGGTATAAATGATAATTGGTGAACACATTTTGTTTTCCCAAGTTGTTCGTATCACATTCAAAAACAAAACAATCTCTCTATGATTGACTCCTTTGCTTAAATTCTATCTCATTCATCAGGGTTATCAAGTAACCAATATGATTATAATTTGTTTTAAAACGGGGTAGCACGCAATGCTGAACTATCAAAACATCACCCGTTCCAGCTGCAGAAACCTACAGGTATTGATGATATGTTGATGTATAATGTCAAGTGATTGAATTGAAATTAAAGTTAAGGTAATCAATGGGTAATGAGAGGTAATTGGGGCCCCCATTTATGGAATCGATCACGTGATAAAAAAGGCTAATTTGCATATCGACGCCAAATTGGATGCCGCTTGTATCCTGTTTAAGGAATGATTCAGCTGCATTGTTTTCTCACATCCTATGGAAATTGCAGTCTTAACTTCGTTAAAGCATTAGAAGCGCTGATTGATATACAAATTTGAGTATCCAGATGAAGTTTTAAAAATAATGTCCGGCGTCATTTGAAGAAATTAGGGCCATTTTCAAAATTGTGGACTTTTGGGATTTTATCAACGACCAAATTACGACGTCAATTTGAACATCATAACTTTCACACTCTTTGGTCATATAACAATTATTAGGTTAAGGATCCCTGACGAGGGTTAAGTAACCGAAACGTGTAGTGTCTGGTCCATGCTGTAAATTTATCTGCCTTAAAATGATGCTAATGAATTTGAAGATATTAAACACTTGTACCACTTGGTGTGTGTCACTGCTAGTGGACGAGGAGTGCCCGAGAGCACATGTAGCCCTCGGGTAGATGTTTATATAACGAAATCTATTTCTGATATACAATGTAGATATATTTTATGTCTTTAAGCATATATTTATCAATTTTTTGTAACATATTATCAAATTTTTACGTTTTTTCGTCGATTTTATCAGTTTTCCTACCCAAGTACCCCTTCCTCTTTCGACCTTAATTTCAGAATCTAATGCTAGGTTTACACTTAGCCACGCTCGCCCCGATTGCCTCGATTGAGGTGAATCGTAGAGATCGTAAGAGAGCGTGGGGTTGAATCGTAACGATCGTAAGAGAGCGTGGTGGAATCGTGATGATCGTAGGAGATCGCGGAGATCGTGGCAAAATTTTTGATTCTCAAAAAGTTTGCTACGATTGTCCCGATTGATCCTTACATCGTGAGAGAGCGTAGTGAACGTGATGGAGCGTAGTAGAGCGTAACAGATCTTGACAAAGCGCAACAGATCGTAAGATGCGATCGTATGAGATCTTGGTGAAACGCGTTCTCCTACGATCTACTACGATTTCACTCACGCTCTTTGACGATTTGTAACGGTTTCCACGATTCAGTCCACGATCTACAAGATTCGTTGCGATTCAAATATTCCTATAATGAAAATTATAATAATACAACCCGTTTTTGGTGGATTACAAGAGTTTTTAACATCAGCAACACTTTCTAACATATCAAGAATACTAAGAAAAGAAGTCTTGATAATCAGTGAGGTGCTGTATTAATTGTCTTCGAACGAGTTAAATATATACACGCAATCAAAGATTTGAATTGCTCAACAAAAATGTTACCTTTAATAATATAAAAAAAGAAAGATCAAATAAGGTTCATCAATGCAATTTCCAGCGTTTTGTGATATAAAATCTTCATCTCCTGGATATTAAGCTTAATCTTGTTCGGATATTGCAAGTGGCATTGAAACTGGTTGTCTATTTCATATCAAATCGTGTTAAATCGCGGCAAATCGTAGCCCTGCATCGTAACAGATCGCAACAAAACTTGATAAGCGTAGGGAACCAGTGATAAAGCGTGGCAAAGCGTAATAGCTCATCGTGGTAATCGTACGGGATGCAAATCGTTACAGATCTTATCTACAATCGTAACAAATCGCTACAGCGCGTATCAGAGCGTGATGGAGCGTCGGAGAGCGTGTGAGGACCAATTTTATTTTTAGAATCGTGGAGCTCCACGATTTTGCTCAATCGTGGTCATCGTTGGGCATCGTGGCTAAGTGTAAACCTAGCATTAAGAGTACTTCACCAAAATGTAAAAACCTATAAGAAGTCTTCAATTATATCATATTTCAATAATGATTTATTTTTTTCAACATGTGAATCGTCATGCAGAAGAAATGCAGCACGAGATTCAGGGCTAAATGCGTCCCTTGTCTTAACAGCTCCTTTATCTGCTCTTAAATGATGCTAATGAATTTGAAGACGTTAATCATTTGTACCACTTCGTAAGTGTCACTGCTGGTGGACCAGGAGTCCACGAGGGCACATGTAGCCAAGTTCGATTTACTTCGGTTGATCGTTTCTTCAACTCATTCGTCATATGATATGGTGATATGTTCCTTTCATTAAAAGCGGGGCACATTCATTATATCTTATGTGATATATCAAGTATTTTTTATAAAGTTTCATTTCAAGGAAAATTACAGGGCCGTCTTAGGGACTTCGTGGCCATATCCCTTTATTTTTTCTGATTTAATCATGAAATCAGTTCTGGGCATTGTTCATCATTTTGTTAGTTTTTGATAAATATTCAACCACAATATTCCTAATAATTACTTACATCCAATTCCATTTTCAGCTGCATTGCAATCTTTTATTTATCTATAATGCCTTTGTTTAAAAGAAAGGAGGGGATCTCCAACAACACTCGGTCGCAGCATCCACAGCAAAACTCCAATGCAAAAAAAAAAACCCACAGAGCAGATATCCACAGAAAGAGACGTAAAAGGGACAAGGAACACCAACTCACACCATAGACACATGAACACAAACGACCATACATAAACCAACGAGACCAATGGGCAACCGGTGCCGACTTAGGACGGTCATCTAGACGGCCATACAACCAGACATGTGTCTAAAATCTTGTCCACATGTAAGTGCAATAAATGTATAATTATATTGGAAGTTATGTTAAAATTAATTTCCGATAGCATAACGAGTACCGAAATGACACTTTCAATATTATGACGTCATCAAATATTCCCGGTTACGTTGAAAATGCATATTTCAATGTCTCGTAGAAAATTTTCCTGTGGACAGAATAAAATATAAGTTTGTATAATCAAGGACGGGCAAAAAATAAATAATATCAGAAATTTTGAGAAAAATTGAATTTGGCGTCCAAGTGTTCAATACCTCCGTATAGGGCAAAATATAGGTATGATTTTTTTAATAATATATCGGGAGACTATATATTTGCACTAGTCAAAGGTACGACCAGACATGTGTCAATGACAAATATGGATAATGGCCATACCCCTGTATACAGCACAAAATCGATAATTCATAAAATCAGAAACCGAAGGCATACAAAATCAGGATAAAACAGGAACCAAAGCAAACAAACAAAACCTCCACAATATGAAAAGAAGCGAACTTCCGATATGGGAGTGAGACCAGGTGCCCAGGAGGAGTAAGCATCTCCTGCTTGCATATTGTATTGGTTTGAAATGTTGTTCACGAGGGCAATAAGATGGAACGCTTCCATTTTATTCACCTAGCAGTATCGTTTATTTTGCAGACGGTATCTTCACCAACACAGCTATATAAACTGATTTCCTATAAATATTTTCAGAGATAAAGATGTCCTAGCTCTTGTCTTGTACAGCAGATGTCACGATGTCAGGGTATGACAAATATGGACAATGACCATACTAGAATCCCAATACACAGTACGAAATCGATAATTCAGTAAATCACAAACCGAGGGCATACAAAATCAGGATAAAACAGAAACCAAAGCAAACAAACAATAAACTCCACCACATGAAAAGAAGCGAACTCCCAATTTAGGAGTAAGACCAGGTGCCCAGGAATAGTCAGCATCCCCTGCTTGCATGCAACACCCGTCGCTTCAATTGCAGAAATATCACATCCGGTTACTTCCATTTCGGAAGTTACAAGTAAAGTCTGTGGTCTAAGATAGAATATCATACACCATTCTGCACAATGGGACATCATGGTGTATGACAAGTTCCCCGTATCGATCGTAGAACTTCCTCAGTGACGTTGCTAGTCGATCACAAACGTATCCCTGACTGAGAAGCTTATCTGAAAGACGCCTACACAGCCAATTGAGCCTCACATGAAACTCATATGAAATGAGCATCATGTTAATTTCACATTGAAGTTCATGTGAATTTCATATTAATTTCACATAAGATTTACATGAATTTTATATGAATTACTTCACATGAAGTTTACGTGAATTTTTCTAGGTGACATTTATACAAAATTTGATCCATACGAAATTCATGTCAGAAATTCCACATGAATTTCATGTAAACATTTCAGAAGTACCCATCAGTTATTCAGTCTCACAGTCGAGAAGGCAATGCAAAATATTAGATCTTCCACAAGAACGGTTGCGAGCCTCGGAATGAACAAAATTCCGAAGTGAGACCAAGTGCCCGGGGAGAGTCAGCGTCTCCTGATTGCATGCAACACCTGTCGCAACAGCTCCTTGGAAACCTGTCAAATTCGGTGATTGTATCTATGTACATTTTGATGTACATATCAGGTAAGTATGTCTTGTTTGGTGATGATGACAGCGATTCAATCACAATGTAGAATGTCACTGATCATTCTGGAAAGGGGGATCTCATATGCCTTTATTAGCGACCGACGAACTTTCTCAATGATGATTTCAGACGATGTGTAACATAATCCTGAACAAGTAGCTTACTTGCAAGCCGTCTGGCTGTAATGATGAAATCGTCATATTTGGAACATGCCCTGGCGTACCGTATCAGTTGAGAAACAAAACACCATAAGCAGGAGAAGACAGAATGTTGCTACTCATGATGTTTAATTTCGTGCTCTATTGTGAGTGCTGTTGAGATTATCGTCAGGATCTTCTTTAACTCATGAAAGGGAAGCTGAAATCGTCAAGCTTGTCATACAGTGAGGTGTTCAAATGGCAGTTTGCGTCGAAAGATAGGAGTATATCCAAGTACGAAGTGGATCTGTCACTCTCTGTTGTTTCCTTGATCTCTAGTTTATGAGGATAGATTTTTTGTACTAGATGATCCGTAAAGTTCGGATTATTGATGGACAACACGTCATCTATGTATCTGAAGGCATCCGAGATGCGAGATGCTTTCGCCCAGTCGAAAGCATCATGTAAAAAATTTCATGTAAATTTCATGTTCATGTTCATTTCACATGACTTTTATGTGAACTTTTACGTAACGTTCATGTACATTTCACATGAATTTCATATGAGGCACAATTGGCTGAGTAGCTCTCAGACCAAAATTTGTATATATGCTACTTGTGCTTGCATAACCTATCAATTGGGATATGAACACGCCATAAGCTTGCAGGCGATGAAGGGATGTTGCTACTCAGAATACACTGTCACACTAACCATCTTTTCTTAAATGATGTTATTGAATTTGAAGACGTTTAATACTTGTATCATTTGTTGAGTGTCACTGCTGTTGGACCAGGAGTCCCCGAGGGCACATGTAGCCAAGTTCGATCAACTTCGGTTGATCGTTTTTCAACGCATTCGAACATTTCTGCTATCAAAATTTCCTAAAATTTTAAAACTTGGGTCCTAGAGCATCATATCTCACCCATCGTGCTACGTCTTTCAGTATATTTTTTGACATAAATTCCACACTTTTTGGCCATATTACATTGTTTAGAAAGAGGATCACTGACGAGAGTATAGTACCCAAAACGCGCATGTCTAGTTCATGCTGCAAATTCATCTGTTCGTAAATAATCCTATTGTATTTGAAGACGTTTAACCAACAGGGGATGCTATTACAATAGCATAAATCTTTTACCTCAACAACGAGTGTTCTACACCCAAAAGCTGACGTCATTTACCGACTAAATATAAATGGCATACATAGAAAGTGATATATCAAAAGAAAAATAATTTCCTGTAGATTTCATTGGTACTAAATGATACATACCTTTCCGATACCATTATCACTCTATAAACGAAAGTGAAAGTGAAAATAGGGAAAGTTTGACATGTCATTCAGATGGACTTTGGTCCCATTTTGACCATTGTTCCAAATTATTTCTTAAAATAAGAATTATGCTGATTTGAAGGCAATGTCTGTCTAAATAAGAAATGAAATTTATTTAGGGATTCGCCGCTCCGTTTTTGAGAAATCCACGATACACCATGAAGAACCGAATTTCACAAGTCCCCATTCTGGGCCCCTCGCCGGAAATCACCTCTGCGTTGTGACTCCTTCCAGTTTATTTTTAAATGCATATCCAAAAATAGAACCGATGTTAATCTTACAAAAATCGTACAGAATCTGATGATACCTTAAAACGTGCCTTCATTTTAATTATCATACACACTAAAGCGATATCAGTCTCTGACTCTTGATATATAGAAAATTCAATTATCTTCGAGGCTATATGATTTATGCTATTAAAACCTTACTCCTCCCGGGCACCTTGTCCCACCTCTAGCTTGCTCGAGGTCCGTCGATGCTCAAGTTGGTGCTCTATTGTGAGTGCAATTAGGATCTTGTTTAACTCATTTATGCTAAGAATTTAATTTTTCATTTTTTTATTAATATTGATCTTTTGTAAAAAAGAAAAAGAAGGGGCTAATGTTCATACATTTTCAGCTTCTATTCCAGAGCCACTTCTCGGATTTTCATGAAACTTCGTCGCCATAGCACTTTCTATATAGACAGAACCATAGACAGTGCATGTATTTAATATATTTTCAATTTCGTGCGTGAACATCGATGGCGGATGCGGCTAGCCAACAGAGGATGCTTACTCCTCCCGGGCACCTGGCCCCACCTCTAGCTTGCTATGGGTCCGTCGATGCTTCATTTGGTGCTCTATTGTGAGTGCTGCTGAGATTATCGTCAGGATCTTCTTTAACTCATCCGTAGGTAAGAGGTACTCATGATCCCCTACATGTGCTGCTTTATCGTTCGGATCCGTCAATAGGTGGCGCCATCACAGACAAAAGGAGGTCACGGTGGATACCCTCCTTTGACAAAGTTCTTCAGAACCGAAGTACGTAACGACAAACAGAAAGCATCAGGATGATCGAGAGAGATTCTTAAGGTGCGTCATTGGTCACGATTTTATACCATGTTTGCGCATTTCTTATTACAGCACGCATTGAGCTTGAATTTCATAGATATTTCAATTTATAATTTCAATGTATAATTTCTGACTCTATTTAAGACTTTAATAAACACTTAAAAGCGGACAAGTTTGTTAATTTGATCTAAACTGAATGAAGTATGCGTAAGATTATGCTTCTCGGTAATTTCTATAAAAATTGAGGTGGAGGTACTTTTTTAACTGTTCGGGTTTCTCTTACATAAGTGTTAACCCATGAATTTTGTTTTACGTATGGAATATTATTGATTTAAACTGTTTTATAAGGTAAAGCTGATGGGTACCAAAGAATTATAAATCGTTTAATTTCCACCAAAACTAAGCCAAATTTTACCACTCTGACACTTTTTCAGGAAACCACAAAATGGCACTATTCATGATCATTTGTTCTCTCTTATTTGAACACGGGCATATACTTTTTCTCCAATATTTTTAAATGTCGTCCCTAGGAGCACGAGTTACTGTGTGTTTGAAAAAATCGTTGATATTCGTTATCTGTGAAATTTTGACCTTAACTTGGATATTTTCGTTATTTTTGTTTAAAATCGAGGACATTTGAAATGATCGTTGAAGTTTCTAACCTTTTTTATTGTATATTAATAAAGAAAACTGAAATAAAAATCAAATGAGGGTATTTTGACCATTTTTGTATTTTCTTCACAAATGTGCTATTTTTAGCAACATGATTCCGGCATTTTTACCTCGTTTTTCAAACAGACAAAAATCTTGATTTTCATCACGAACCTACTAATTTTCCTTCATAAAATGCTTAATTGACACAAATACTACAATCATATGGTTGTCATAAAATCGTTGAAATTTCTTCATTCAGAAATGACATGCCTTAAGATGTGTTGCTATTTAAGTTCCACTTCGCAGTCAAGTTTTTTTTTTCCTTTGACAAACTTCTTCCTGATCGATATGCTTTGTAAACTTAGTTTAAGGTGAGCGATCGGGGCCCTCTTGGGACTCTTGTTTTTTCAGCTGCGAGTTCAACAACCATTATAGAATAGCTTCACGGAAGAAAGGAATGTAAGAATAGCAATAAAATGTACCTTGTCAACGACTTTATAATCAATATTTAATGTAGACGATATTTTATTGTTTTGATTAATTTTTTTACAAAGACTTCAAAAGTTCCTTTGGGTACAAACAAGTATAAAGAGATGCTTGTTAAATTACTGATGAATGAACTGGTAAACTATGACGATTTCAAACTCTTCTGTTCTCACATCATGTCACAATAATCTGCGCAAATTATAAAGAGGAAATAAAAGTCCGAATATTTATAAGCTACATAAAAGATGTCCCTTGATGTCACCACACTACAGTGATCATATCATAACGCGTACATGAGCGTTTAACATTTCCCCGCGAGGGGTTTGACAGTAAGTGTTTTAAATGTATTTTCTCTGACATGGTTGCCATAGCACTTTCTATATAGACATAACCTCAGACAGTGCATAGGTATTGTTTTCATTTTCGTTCGTGAACACCGACGACGGGTGCGGCTAGCCAAACAGGGGATGCTTACTCCTCCCAGGCACCTGGCCCCACCTCTAGCTTTCTCGGAGTCCGTCGGTGTTCAATTTTGGGATCTATAGTGAGTGCCATTAAGATTGTCGTCAGGTTCTTCTCTATCTCATGAGACACAAAATACGACGTTTGTTGAAACGGCAAAGTCAAAAAATCAGTTGGACACAAAACACCAAAGATCAAAAACACAAAAATTAGATAAACATGAAGAACAACGACTAAAATGAGCATATTGTACACGATGAACTGAATCAATTATTGATGGTGCAACCAAATAAAGCAGCTAAAGATTTAACAAATGTATTTCTTTGAACAGGTATAGACACAAATTATATTGTAAGATAACATAAGAAATATAAATCCTTTGAAATCCAGTTATGTGGTTTGTCGCATATTTGACCTTACATGTCATCTTGACCTTGCACGTTACATCGCATCAAACCTGACCATCTCGGCATGTTTGATAAATTTGCAATGTATATCGATAGTATTGTCTTCCCTGCTCCCATAATAATTTTATTAAGGAAACCATGAATTCGCGGATTTCCCAGGCCAGAGAGCAGTAGAATACGAGATATGATACATTATCTCTGAGAAGTCGAATGGTCAAATTCCTCACAGCTACCCTTGCATTTGTAACTCTACATCCTAAACGATTGTAAAAAGTTTCCAATGAATGACATACATCGTCTTCGGAGAAATAATGAATCTGTATTAAATCTAACAGAGACTGATAAATTGAAAAAACGCTGTGAACCCAATTAGTCTTAATTCAGTGTAAATGATTTTGATAGAAAAATAGAAGACATAAATATCTGAATTATTAGTGGAAAGGAAAATTATCCTATAGCGTCCATGCCCCCAAAAACGAGGCTTCTAAGAGCCATATTCTCTGTAATGCCACCAAATTTCTGGTGACACGGCATGTCATGGACTTTCATGATTTTCTGCGTAACTGGTATATATTATGCTCTGAAATCCATTGCAAAAAAAAGGTTCTGGGTCAATGACAGTTCCAGTTGCCATGGCAACGAGATCAGTCTTTTTGTGCTACTATAAAGACTGTGAAGTAACCTACTTTAATATACTTTGTTAGCATTGATACCGTTGTAGCAGATATTTCATTTCATACCTTTTGCGCTTCCTTTCTTCCTTTCTAACAAAGCACTCAGTTTTATGATAGATCTTACAGATCTTTACAGCCAAAATGAGTAAAATTCAAGTCAAATATCAAGATAAACTAAAAGGTTATTTTCGTATAATTTTGATCGTTTTTAGGTGTCAGTTCAATGTCAGTTCATAACTGCTGATGGACCAGGAGTCCCCGAGGGCAAATGTAGCCAAGTTCGATCAACTTCGGTTCATCGTCTGTCTCTTCAACGCATTTGAAATTTTCTGTTACAAAATTTCTTGAACTTTCTAAAACGTCGGTCCTGTAGCATCATTTCCCACCCTTTCTGCTACGTATTTTGGTACATTTTTGGACATAATGATTTTCACACTCTTTGGCCATATTACATTGTTCAGATTGAGGATCACTAACGAGGGTTTAGTACCCGAAACGTGCATGTCTGGTCCATGCTGAAAATTTATCTGGTCTTAAATGATGCTATTGAATTTGAAGACGTTTAACATTAGACCAAAACTATCGATATATATGTGACTTTTTTGTGGCGTTTTCTTTTTGGAATTTTCCAATAAGTTGTATAGATTTTGAACCATGATGGATTTCAAAAATACATTCTCTGAATTCATTGACTTTATATATTCAAGTATAATTCTATAATCATATCCTACCCAACCTGCTTTGTCATTTTTGGACATGATAACTTTCACAATCTTTGGCCATATTGAATTGTTTATACTGATGATGACTACCCAAAACGTGAATGTCTGGTCCATGCTGCAAATTTATCTGTTCGTAAATGATGATATTGATTTTTTAAAGACGTTTAACAACACTCGTGAGTGTCACTGCTGATGGACCAGGAGTCCTCGAGAGCACATGTAGTCAAGTTCGATCAACTTCGGTTGATCATTTCTTCAACGCATTCGAAAATCTCTGTTATCAAGATCTCTTCCTGTAGCATCATATCCCACCCATCCTGCTACGTCTTTTGGTACATTTTGTACATGATAACTTTCACACTCTTTGGTCAAATTAAATTGAATAGATTGAGGATCACTGACGATGGTTAAGTACCCAAAACGTGAATGTCTGATCCATGCTGAAGATTTATCTGTTCTTAATGATACTATTGAATTTGAAGACGTTCAGACTAAAAACCTAAGAATTTTAATCTGTATGATTTTTCTTATCGATATCCACACCTCAATTAAGAAGATAAGAGAGTCGATTGAACTCTTTAAGGTATCCTAAGAAAAATTATTATATTCATTATTTTGTTGCATTTAGCCGTTTAATTTGTGTCAAATGGCTGTGTCTAGTCCTGAGCCTTTTCAGTTCACCCCGACGAAGTTGACTGAGCTAATGCTTTAACCCCGCGCGTCCGCGTCCGCGTCTGCGTCAGCGTCTGTCGTCCCCGTCCGCCAAAGTACTGATGCTACAGTAACCAATCTTTCAAAAGAGATTATCGTCAGGATCTCCTTTAACTCATATTGGGATGCTGAGATGGACCGATGCATCGATCGGACGCGGCATCTGACCTACTTTATTTCGCTTGAGTAACTTCGCATTTAAAAGCCAATATTGAGCAGAGTATACGTGCAACATGTACCAAACTTGCATATGGAATGTATCTTTGATTTAACTTTCAAAAAATGACCTAGACCTAATTTTTCTGCTTGAGTGATTTCGCCTTTAAACTCCAATATTGATCAACGTATAAGTGCTACATGTACCAAAATTGCATATTGCATGTATCTTTGATCAAACTTTCATAAACTTACCTTGACCTATTTTTTTCCTCTTGGGTAATTTTTTCCTTTAAAAGCCAATTTTGCGCAAAGCATATAAGTGCTTCATGTACCTAACATACATATTGGATGTATCTTTGGTCAACTTTTCAAAAAGTGACCTTGAACAATTTTTGTCCGCAAGATTTTTTTTTTTTTTTTTTGTTTTAAAAGACTATTTTGTGCAAAGTATAAGTGCTACATATTCCAAACATACATATTGGATGTATCTTTGGTCAACTTTTCAAAAAGTGACCTTGATCTGTTTTTCCGCTTGAGTAATTTTACTTTAAAAGCCTATTTTGTGCAAAGTATAAGTGCTACATCACCTCCCTTCTCTCATATACCAAACTTGCATATGGGATGTATCTTTGGTCAACTTTTCATAAAATGACCTTGACATATTTTTCCGCTTGAGTGAGTTCGCCTTTAGAGCCAATATTGAGCAAAGTATAAGTGATACATCTACCAAACTAGCAAATTGGATGTTGCTTTGATCAAACTTTCATGAAATGACCTTTACCTACCTTTTCCGCTTGAGTTATTTCGCATTCAAAAGCCAATAAAGTGCAAGTATAAGCGTTTCATGTGACAAACTTGCATATTAAATGCATCTTTGATCAAACTTTCATAAAATTACCTTGACCTACTTTATCCGCTTGAATGGTTTTGCCCTCAAAGCCAATATTGAGCAAAGTATTAGTGCTACATGTACCAAACTTGCTTATTGGATGTATCTTTGATCAATCTTTCAAAAATGACCTTGACCTCATTTTACCGTGTAAGTGGTTTCGTTTCGAAAAGACAATATTGAGCAAAGTATAAGCGCTACATGTACCAAGCTTGCATTTTGCATGTATCTTTGATCTAGCTTTCATGAAATGACCTTTACCTAATTTTTTTCCGCTTCAGTAATTTCGCACTTAAAAACCAATATTGAGCAAAGTATAAGTGCTACATGTACCAAACTTGCATATTGGATGTATCTTTGTTAAACCCCATTAAATGACAATAACCTACTTTTTCTGCTTGAGTGATTTTGCCTTGCAAACCCAATATTGAGCATAGTATAAGTGCTACATGTACCAAACTTGCATATTGGGTGTATCTTTGATCAAACTTTCATAAAATGACCTTGATTTCACTTGAATGATTTTTTTTTCTTTAAAAGTCAATATACATGTACTTGGAAATATTTTCAAATTGAATTTTGCTGCCACGAGGTAAGCTCCGTAATCTGTGCTTACCTATGTTTTTCTACGAAAAAATAACAATTTTGGTAAAATCTGCTCGATTGCAATGTAGTGACCTTGAAAATAAAACGTATGTTCTTGGACAAGTATCAAGGTCATCTCTGTATAGATTTCTCTCTAGTCGATATATGACGTTCAACGAACTTTTGTTTCAATATCAGACATTGACAGTTTAAAATAGACTCATAACATACCCAATATAGCATAACCGTCGTGCTAAATGTTGCCATGGTTAACATATCTAGTGCAGTTTGCAGTGAAAAAGATACAGTTAAGATCCCAACCAACTTTTTTACATTTTCTTGTAGTTCAGGCACAATATATATTGAATATATAACATACAAATTCCAAACAATTCTGCACTTATGACATTTTTAATCATAAAAATACACGAAAAACTAGCAAAATAGGGTCTCTCCGAGCCAATAACTGAAGGTTTCAAAACGTGATTGAGGCATTCTCTTTGACCCCTCGTACAAGAGGCATCGCGATAAAGTGTGAAAATCAGTTCAGATATTCAAAACAAAGATGACTGAAAAAAATGTTGGTTATTGCAATTGATATATGTAGTTTCTGAATGATTTTATATGTATATGAGTTTGAGGAACTCTTAGATGTGAAGACTCAAAATTTTGGGTGCCGGATATGTCCTTAATAAACCAAGTTTTGCTGATTACCTTAGCACAATCTATCCGTGTGAACTAGAGGTGAAAGAAACCACTAATAAAAGCATTAACTCTGTTTCACATTCAGCTATGGTGTTTTTTTTTTGTTTTTTTTTTTGGTTTTTTTTTTTTTTGGGGGGGGGGGGGGGGGTTGTGTGTGTGTTTCTTTGACGAAAATGGTCACCTGCAATTTCAATACATGACAAAGGTGACGACTACAAATTCCCTTTCCTTCCAATACTTCTCATGCTCATGGTGTATTATCGCAAATAATACGCTATTCCAGAGCAAGCTCATAGGCGGATCTAGGAATTTTTCAAAGGGGGGGTTGAAGATTTTGAAAGGGGGGATGTTGAATGCATACTATCAAAAGCTTCTGTTTCGCAATAATACCTTTAAGGGTGCATTATTGACTACACAAAGATAATCTATATCTGTTTTATTATCTTTTAAAGCAACGGCGTAGCTCTACCTGAAAAAAGTGGAGGGGCACAACATCCCAAAAATTCTAACAAGCAAAAAAAAAAAAAAGGTGGCGGTAGGAGGACGAGATTTTGAAAAAATATGGGGTTTCATGCACAAATTTTTAATATTCTGGCGCAATTCTAAATTTTAAGTACATGAATAAATGTCTGGCGAGCAGTAGCGAGCCAGGAAATTTTTTTAGCAAAATATTGACTTATCAGAAAATATTTTCTATACCCTCTATCATTAACAAGTACATATAGTCGAGTTAAAATTTAATATTATGTCTTCGTGTACGATGAAGATGGATCAGAAATCTATAAAGAACTGGCGGGCGGTAGCGAGCCAAAGACAAATTTTGAAAATTGACCGAAAAATTGTAGATTTATGGTACAGAATGTTGCTATTTTAAACAATGTTGATGCATCATAAAACCTTGTGATTGAAAATGGGGGAGGGGGGCATGTACCCCCGCTGCCCCCCTTCTCCTACGCCCTTGTAAAGTAAACACAATTTACTATTTATAACTAAACACGCATCGGAGCAAATATTATACAAATATGGACTTGGTCGAGGTCATTATGTCATTATAATGACCCGATGATATTTGTAATATTGACCGAGGCCGAAGGCCGAGGTCAATATTACAAATATCATCGGGTCATTATAATGACATAATGACCGAGGCCAAGTCCTTATTTGTTATATTATATAAGTAATAGTAAGACTATATATGATTAGAATAATTATTCAAAACAATATACACATGTATACACAAAATCTTTCATCAAGAATTCAACAATTAATTGCACTTTTTTTGTGAAAAATACATCTAAACTTTTAATATTTAACAAAATACCTAAAAAAAAATTTTTTTTCGAAAATACTGAAATCAGGACAAATACCACACCGAGTCATTATCTTCCGTCAGCGGTCATTATCGGAAAATAATGACTCTCGCGTCAGCCAATCAGAATCGACGTTACATCCTAGTTATATAATATTATTTTATAACTTATAAGCCTCAAATCTTCAACATTATAATATTCAGACTTCATGTCACAAATGTTGTACACCTTGGTGTCGAAAGCTTGTTAAGGTCAGGGTGGCGACTTTTAATACAAATGAGGAAGAAGAAAGATGGATAGGTTCATATGTAGAGGAACATCTTCTCGAAATATTTAGACCAAAAAATCAAAATTTGCCCGTCTCTTTTTTTGGCTATAAACGTCAAGTTTTGGCCTATTTCAACATTTTTGTAATTTAAGAGAATACCACCACATTACTTTACATACCTCTGAAATGCATGAAATTTCAAAAATTCATATATATCCTTATTTTTCGAGATTCTTATAGCTTGTGGATGAATTAAAGGCTATTTTGAGAAATTCTGATAAAATGATCAGTTTTAAGGAGAGTATTTTCTTATAAAAACTATGTTGCTGAACCATGGCAACAACTCATTATTTTTATTAATAGCTAGAAGGGCGCCAGCTACACAATTTTTTTTCTACATATATATCTATGGTATTGCTTTCACCTAAAGCAGTCAAATCAATATGTACCCGAATTGGTTTTTGAGCAAAATGACTGTTTATTTAAATAGCACAATAATTTATGCAAAAAATAAACATTTTGACCCAAAAACATAGAGTTCAACTTGAAGTTCGAATTTCTAAATATCTCACTTTTAAAGAGTATAATGATTAGTAAATATTCTGATGTTTGGATCTTTGGTAGCAGAACTTTTGCGAAAATGACAATTTTTTTTTTTCCTATTTTTGGCGACTTTTCATTGAAAAATATGCATTTTTCCCAAAAATATCCAATCAGCAATGAAAGTTTCAAGGATGATTATTTTAGTCTAAAATAATGTAATAATCTGAGCTTATATCATGTATCGTTTATGTCGGTTTCAAGTATTATGCAATATGAAAATAGAGTTATCTCCCTGTAGTCGCAACCCTAACCTTAGGTAAGAAGGACAGAGATTAAGTTTTTTAATATAAGCTCTCTCTCTCTCTCTCTCTCTCTCTCTCTCTCTCTCTCTCTCTCTCTCTCTCTCTCTCTCTCTCTCTTTGTTTTTGATTTTGTTGGTCCGACCAAAGGGGGGGTTGCAACCCCCATATCCACCTCGCTAGATCCGCCAATGAAGTTCAAACAATGTTCAATGATTTCGTTCTGAGGGCAAGGAGACTAACAGAAAAATGTAAGTGACTGACTTTGTCAATAAAAAGAAATACAATAAAAATATCGAACGTTATAACCTCTCGCTATCCTTAATGTTGGAAGATATTTTAGGTTAGAACCATCCAAAACTGTGAAACACCGAATTTTGCATTTGTTCGAAGGTATGTTGCTGTATAGTACGAGTGAAAAATGTTATCTATCTTTATTCATCTTTCGAAATTCATGTGCTAGTTTTTAAGTTTGTGAGAAATGATGAGAATGCATTTTGTAGACGAATCTCTTCTTCCATTTAAAATATTTAATTCTTATAAGTCCTCTACCGGTTCGCCGGAGAGGGCTTTTAGTTTCCACCCCATGTAAATTGTCTGTCTGTCTGTCACACTTTAATTTTCCGGCCATTTTTTCGCTGTCTTTGCATATATTGAACTCATTTTTGTGTCGCCTGCGAAGCATAGCGACACTTAGGGATCACTTTGTCCGTTGTCCGTCTGTCAGTCCGTCTGTCTGTCTGTCACACTTTGGGTGCCACAGCCCATAACTTTTTATTGGTACGTGATTGGGCTTTGATATTTCACATGTGTATTCCTTGTGACAAGACCTTCCTACACATAGCATAATTTTTGACCTAGTGCCCTTGACCTACATATTTGACCTACTTTTCAAAAAAATTAAGAATGGATATATCTTTTGATTGGTAAGTGTTAGGACTTTGATATTTTACACGTGCAATTCTTGTGGCTAGACCTTTCTACACATACCATATTTTTTTTACCTTTTGACCTTGACCTAGATAATTGACCTACTTTTGTAAAAAAAAAAGATCAGATTCGCTATATCTTTTAATTGGTAAGTGATAGGGCTTTGATATTTCACATGTTTCCACACATACCATAATTTTCTACCTATTGACATTGACCTACATGTTTTACCTACTTTTAAAAAAATTAAGATTGTATATATCTTTTGATTTGTAAGTGATAGGGCATATGTATTCCTTGTGACAAGACCTTTCTAAACAGACCATAATATTTGACCTTGTGATTTTGACCTAGATATTTGACCTACTTTTCAAGAAAAGTAAAATTGGCTATATCTTTTTATTGGTAGGTGATAGGGCTTTGATATTTCACATGTATTTTCCTTGTAACAATGCCTTTCTACACATACCATAATTTTTTACCTTTTGGCCGTGACCTAGCTATTTGACCTTCTTTACTAAGAAATTAAGGTTGTATATATCTTAATTGGTATAGGTGATAGGTCTTTAATATTTCTTATGATGAGACCTTTTTGTTACCAATTTTCACGTAGTAACCTTGACCTAGATGATTGACACTTTTCTCTGAAAATTTAAGAATGACCATATCTTTTAATTTGTAATTAAGAGGTCTGATATTTCAAATGAATTTCATTTGACAAGACTTTTCTAATGATACCAAAAAGTTTGATCCACTTTCTAGAATAGTAATCAAGCCGCTTCGCAGGCGACACAAGCATTCCTTGGATTGCTATTTTTTTGGTATGTGAATACATCTCAATGTGAGACAGATCAAGCTCAAAGCTCATTGTTTGAATTGACCTATTTTCACAATAGTTATGGCCCTTGGGCTTCGTGAATTTCATGAATTTTACAGTTTTCCAGACTTTAATTTGCTCTTATTTCAGATAATGAACTGCTGCCTGGTCACAAAAATACTTAATACGAACAATATCAAGAATTTTCGTAATTTTTGATTGCTCAGTTCTTCTTATTTACTTGAATTTGAGAAGTTTTGTTTTTGAATTTACATTGAGTATGTAGAATTGGTATTAGAAAACACGATACAATCTAAATAGAAAACATTTTAACCTTTTATTGAAGGAAGAAAGTTACGAAAATTCCTTAAAATTTTCGTAAGAACTTTTGTGAAACTGGGCACAGGTTTTTGGTATGTGAATACATATTAAAGTGATACATGTACATGTATATCAAGCTTGATTTTGATTTATCTTGTTTTTTACAAAAAAGTTAAGTTCCATGGACAGCCTATTGAATTTCATGAAAGGGGTAGGGGCAAAGTCTGCTGTTTTTGGTCTCATTTTTTTTTCTTTTGCTATTTTCAAAAGTTGATTTTCTTATTGATTTTCATCTTTTAAATAGGGGTTTAGAGATTGATGTTTATTGAAATTAGATAGAAAAAAATATTTTAAACGTATATGAGTTTTATATTCCGCCAAAATTGCTCACTATTACCAAAATTAATGGTAAAATGATAACTACCAGCAGAGATCTTAACATTATAGTGTAAAGTATATATGGAGCAAGCGCGTGTAACAAAGTCATACCTTTCACATTGGCGGATCTAGCGAGGTGGATATGGGGGTTGCAACCCCCCCTTTGGTCGGACCAACAAAATCAAAAACAAAGAGAGAGAGAGAGAGAGAGAGAGAGAGAGAGAGAGAGAGAGAGAGAGAGCTTATATTAAAAAAACTTAATCTCTGTCCTTCTTACCTAAGGTTAGGGTTGCGACTACAGGGAGATAACTCTATTTTCATATTGCATAATACTTGAAACCGACATAAACGATACATGATATAAGCTCAGATTATTACATTATTTTAGACTAAAATAATCATCCTTGAAACTTTCATTGCTGATTGGATATTTTTGGGAAAAATGCATATTTTTCAATGAAAAGTCGCCAAAAATAGGAAAAAAAAATTGTCATTTTCGCAAAAGTTCTGCTACCAAAGATCCAAACATCAGAATATTTACTAATCATTATACTCTTTAAAAGTGAGATATTTAGAAATTCGAACTTCAAGTTGAACTCTATGTTTTTGGGTCAAAATGTTTATTTTTTGCATAAATTATTGTGCTATTTAAATAAACAGTCATTTTGCTCAAAAACCAATTCGGGTACATATTGATTTGACTGCTTTAGGTGAAAGCAATACCATAGATATATATGTAGAAAAAAAATTGTGTAGCTGGCGCCCTTCTAGCTATTAATAAAAATAATGAGTTGTTGCCATGGTTCAGCAACATAGTTTTTATAAGAAAATACTCTCCTTAAAACTGATCATTTTATCAGAATTTCTCAAAATAGCCTTTAATTCATCCACAAGCTATAAGAATCTCGAAAAATAAGGATATATATGAATTTTTGAAATTTCATGCATTTCAGAGGTATGTAAAGTAATGTGGTGGTATTCTCTTAAATTACAAAAATGTTGAAATAGGCCAAAACTTGACGTTTATAGCCAAAAAAAGAGACGGGCAAATTTTGATTTTTTGGTCTAAATAGTTCGAGAAGATGTTCCTCTACATATGAACCTATCCATCTTTCTTCTTCCTCATTTGTATTAAAAGTCGCCACCCTGACCTTAACAAGCTTTCGACACCAAGGTGTACAACATTTGTGACATGAAGTCTGAATATTATAATGTTGAAGATTTGAGGCTTATAAGTTATAAAATAATATTATATAACTAGGATGTAACGTCGATTCTGATTGGCTGACGCGAGAGTCATTATTTTCCGATAATGACCGCTGACGGAAGATAATGACTCGGTGTGGTATTTGTCCTGATTTCAGTATTTTCGAAAAAAAAATTTTTTTTAGGTATTTTGTTAAATATTAAAAGTTTAGATGTATTTTTCACAAAAAAAGTGCAATTAATTGTTGAATTCTTGATGAAAGATTTTGTGTATACATGTGTATATTGTTTTGAATAATTATTCTAATCATATATAGTCTTACTATTACTTATATAATATAACAAATAAGGACTTGGCCTCGGTCATTATGTCATTATAATGACCCGATGATATTTGTAATATCGACCTCGGCCTTCGGCCTCGGTCAATATTACAAATATCATCGGGTCATTATAATGACATAATGACCTCGACCAAGTCCATATTTGTATAATATTTGCTCCGATGCGTGTTTAGTTATAAATAGTAAATTGTGTTTACTTTACAAGGGCGTAGGAGAAGGGGGGCAGCGGGGGTACATGCCCCCCTCCCCCATTTTCAATCACAAGATTTTATGATGCATCAACATTGTTTAAAATAGCAACATTCTGTACCATAAATCTACAATTTTTCGGTCAATTTTCAAAATTTGTCTTTGGCTCGCTACCGCCCGCCAGTTCTTTATAGATTTCTGATCCATCTTCATCGTACACGAAGACATAATATTAAATTTTAACTCGACTATATGTACTTGTTAATGATAGAGGGTATAGAAAATATTTTCTGATAAGTCAATATTTTGCTAAAAAAATTTCCTGGCTCGCTACTGCTCGCCAGACATTTATTCATGTACTTAAAATTTAGAATTGCGCCAGAATATTAAAAATTTGTGCATGAAACCCCATATTTTTTCAAAATCTCGTCCTCCTACCGCCACCTTTTTTTTTTTTTTTTTTTTTTGCTTGTTAGAATTTTTGGGATGTTGTGCCCCTCCACTTTTTTCAGGTAGAGCTACGCCGTTGCTTTAAAAGATAATAAAACAGATATAGATTATCTTTGTGTAGTCAATAATGCACCCTTAAAGGTATTATTGCGAAACAGAAGCTTTTGATAGTATGCATTCAACATCCCCCCTTTCAAAATCTTCAACCCCCCCTTTGAAAAATTCCTAGATCCGCCTATGTTTCAGGTACAGAATATTGAAAGGAATGCCTAGTGTAGGTTTGAACCTGTTACATGACCTTGCTCTAGGGCCTACAGTTGTAGATCTGTATGTTTTTCCCTTGCCGAAAAATATGAATTTGCTTTTGAAAACATACATGTAGAGCTAAATTTTCAATAATTTTGCCCTAAAAGGTAGTGTTTTAGTGAAATCACATGAAATATGTGCTTGTTAGTTTACAGGAAGCATGCTAAATGAGAACATATGATTTTTTCAAAAATTTTGAATGGGGCCAAACATTGTCACTTTTGACCCTAGACCGAAAGAGGCCAACTTGATTTTTTCAACCAGGAAAAACAACAAGTTGGCCTGTTTCGGTCTATTTTGCCCCTATCCCTTTACAATTTTCTGGACTTTTTCTTGACTGTTGTTGAAGATACTGAACTGAGTTTTGGTACCTTTGATGCGTTATAGTGTGATACAGATCCAGTTTGGGTTTGGGTTTGGTTTTGGTTACCTATTTCTACAAAAGTTACGGCACCTTGACTTAACGAATTTCTTGAAATTTCCACTTTCCAGACCTTTTCTGTTCATTTTCATATTGAACTGATTTTTGTGCGGGCACTCATGTTTTGGTGCAGGTACAGGTCAAATTCAAATTCATTTTTAAATGAAGCATTCTTGGCAGAATTGCAGCTAGGACATGGATTTGTGTCGGTAAGGGACTAATATATCGCTCAGCGATCAAAGTTTTATTTTTGATAAATATTCATGAACGTTACTGATGTTGACCAGAACTTAAACAAATCATTTTCCATAGATATTTGGTCAATAGCTGAAAAGTAAGCATTAAACAGACTTTTTTGTTTTGTTTTGCACTGTTTTAAGAAAGTGTCTGCTTGTAAGAATTTCGAAGGGGTCAACACCTCTTTAATCGTCATTTCAAATTCAGAAATATATTTGAAACGGTGCTTTTAAATGACGTAAACATGGATGAATTACTTATCCGTTGCTGGGCGTGGATATAAAATGTTCACAAAATATCTGTGTCATTATATTTAGCCTGCAGCAAGATAATTTAATGTAAAATTTTTGTTGCTGCACATGGTCTTGTAATAAAATTCTAAGCGTTTACATGTATATTCAATGTTGTTTTTTTTTCTCGAATTCATTGAGTATTTAGTTGTACACTAGAACTAGATCGCATTCTTTCAGTTTGTATCAGAAATTGATAGATTTAATTGTTGATATTGATATATATAATGATGAAATTACAATTTTGCTCTTCATATAAATATCCCTCTGATTGTGCACAATTGATATTTTTGATATGAACTCTTGTTGAAAAGAAATAAACATTCTTATTTGTAGTGTGTCCATTTTATTTATGTTGTAGTACTGTAGTGCAATTTAATGGGATCGGGGTCGTAGTTTTTACCTGTAATACGTCACTGACAGGTGACTATTAACTCAGTTGTGAGTTATACCTTGGATCGTACAGACGTTGTATTCGTTGCTCCGATCTTCCACAACTCATAGGGCCAGCTAAGTATTTTATTAGTTGTACTTGGCTAATTTATAACATTTACATACCTGCACTTCACAACATTGACGTCGCCGGTAGGAAAGTCGAACGTCCGTGAAGTGCAGATTTGAATTTGTATTATTTGTTCATATTTTCTCTGTGTCAATTTTGAATTTCGCGCGTTTTTTCTTTGTTCTCGGTGACATTTTGCCGGGAATTTTCGCCTTCTTATACATACGTTTTCGGTTATTTGATTACCGAATTTGCTTTTTTTTTGCACATTTTTGGCAGAAATCTTTGATCTGATTTAGGGTACGACTTAGGCTTTTTTACATTTTGGCTACATTACCTAAAATTCATTTTGTTTACAAGATTCTTTTCTTTCTTTCACATTTTTACACAAACACGGTGTTTTCGGATGTTCTGATTGCACCAATTTTGCTTCACACTCTCGGTTATCGTTCGGATGTTCTGATCGTTAACCAATTAATCACATCTTTTTCTTCTATCTTTTTCATCAGATCGTTTCAAATTTAGGTACCCTATTTTTTTTTTTTTTTCATCATGTCATCATTCATTTTCGATAAAAGGAGGGAAGTTGTAGTCAAAGATATAGAACATCAAAATGACAGATTAGAGTTTGTGGTTGAAAAGCTTGTTGAATTAGAACTAAAACTTGAGGAACAAAGCAAAACTATTCGCAAACAAGAACGGGAAATCCTTGAACTGAAATTCAATGAGATAGAAAACAAGATTAATTTTGAAAAGGAATTAGAAAAGTTACGAGATCGGGTAAATAAAGAAAATTCAGAATTGTTTCATTTGATTGATGTCCGAAACTTGGAAATCCGTGAACTCAAACAAAAAGTTAAGGCAATGACCACGACCGGGTATTCGCAAACCACAGATAATGAGAAAGAAACAGTTCCCGTAAATTCATTCTTACTGGGTTGCAAAGACAAAAAAGCGGCAGACCATGCAATAATTCAAGATCCGCCAACATTATCAGAAATTGTTGCGCTTGAGAACATGTCAGCTGTCATCTTACGCTCGACCAAGACTGACCATTCACCTGTGACGTACGATGATTGCGATCACGATAAAACTCGGTCAAATGCGCAGTTTTACGAACATTTAAACGGGTAAAGGTTGGAGATATTGGTCGATCCCCAGCCTTGAATTTCTTGGAATGGCCTAACCGTAAGTCAAATCATCCACCTAACAAAAGAAGCCAACCAATTGTATATAAATGGAACCTCGTGGTTGGCGAAATCGCTTTTAAAATTCAAATTACTTGCATTTTATCTTTTAAACGCTGACTAATTGCGACGGATGTTCTGACGCTTTTAGTCAAATTTTTATAAGTAAAAAAGTAGCGCCCGACCGATATTTTATTAGTTTTTTATAAGATCGATTTTATGAGGTTTTAATCATTTCAAATTTTCAATGAAATTTACGATTGAGACGTATTTTTAACTTTTCCTATCTCTCTAAAGAAATAATGGAGAGAAGAGTATAATGATTTAATAACTGTGATTAAAGGAAACTGTGTTCAGCCGATGTGAACTTGTATTTCATATTTTGGAATCGAATATTATTTTTTAAAATGTTGGAATCCATGTCTTTTGGGAGATAAGTTTTATCTTTTATAAACCAGGATCATTTTTAGGATTTTTATATAAGGATAAATACACTCTTGTTTTTTTTTTTTTTTTTTTTTTTTTTATTACATTTTCTGACATAAATAGCAACATATATAGACATTACAAGACATTCATACCTTTCACACTCCTTTCACACACATAGATGCAAGTATAAATAATTTTATGAGAAAAAGCATACGTATAATGTAAGTATAGATATTTTTATGAGAACAAGCATATAAAATTGCATATTTTTGTAGATAATGGTTAAGATAATGATCAATTAAATTGTATTGGCATTGATGCAAAATTTCCCCATTTCTCATGAAATTTCTCAATTTTCATATTTTTCTTCAGTATGTAATAATCCATTTCAATATAACGTTTTATATACTGCTTTACTCCTATGATATGTGGTAGGTTATAATTCATTTTTTGCTGATACATATATTTTTTAACAAGACAAATTATCAAATTAAATGTTTTATATCTCTTGTTGGTCACGAGTCGGATGTTCTGACATGTGTCCACAAGATGCTTCTTTTAATTAATTATTTTATCATTTTATGGTAAGGCTCTGGTTCTTTTAAAATGGGGAGGAATGTAGTGCAATTTAATGGGATCGGGGTCGTAGTTTTTACCTGTAATACGTCACTGACAGGTGACTATTAACTCAGTTGTGAGTTATACCTTGGATCGTACAGACGTTGTATTCGTTGCTCCGATCTTCCACAACTCATAGGGCCAGCTAAGTATTTTATTAGTTGTACTTGGCTAATTTATAACATTTACATACCTGCACTTCACAACAGTACAATGGCGGATTTAGGGGTGCGGAGGGGGCGTCCCCCCGGCACTGACCCAAAATATTCCAAAAACATACCTGTATATTTGTGCCCATTTTCAGTAAAAATCAACAAAATTAGTCCGTTGACCCCCATGTAAAGGAGGCGCTGGATCCGCCACTGTTTGATTTCTGCGAGAAGACGTGGAAAAATGCAACATTTGGTCTGACATCCATGACTGGAACATGTGACTGAGTGAGTGTCACATTCTTGAAAAGCTATTTTCAAAGTTACAAAAACATGCATGGTTCAAACTTTGATACACAAACGTATGTACAAGAAATATATCCTATGTACGGTCATCATGGTATGAAAACCTTGTGAAATGTTTCAAATTTCTTATATAAATCATAACGTGAGCACTCGACTCGATAAAATTACATTTTAATTTTATCGAGTCGAGTGCTCACGTACCCAAGCTGAACTCACTGAAGTTTCTTCCTTGGAATGGAGAAAATTTTGATTTATTCATTTATTGGAAGGTTGGAAAGAAGGGGGGGGGGTGAGATACCCTGCGTGGATTGGTCAAAATAAAATGACGTCACACTGACGAACTATAAATAGGGAAGGCGACGCCATTACAGTTGTTTTGCACTTCGGCACTGGACCTAGCCTGACAGGAGAAGGAGCGAAGTTTCCTCATACTTATATTTAAAATAAATTGAAGATATGGATAAGCCACCACCTCCAGGAGTTAAAGCAGGTACACATGATACATGTTAACGTTCCTGATCAGGAGGAACATATGTTTAATTCTACTTTCACTTTCCTTATGTAACAGTGTAATTTCACATGTACAAACACATGCATGATTAACACAGTGCAGGATGTTTCATAAATTTGAGTGGGAATTATTGTATTAGAAGATAAATTTTAAATTTCATATTAAATAATGATGCAGTGCTTTCATTGTGAGTTACGATATGAAGAAGTTTGAGGGAAAAAAGGGGAACTTGCATGTCACTTGAAAGTTTGAGAAAGCCTTTCAAATTAGGGAAGGACAGGCATTGAAATTAACTTTTTTGACCACGGGCTAAAATGAAAATCAAGAAAAAAATTCTTCAACACTGTAATATTAAAACAAGTTAGTTTGCAGTACATTCAGAATTTCACTAAATATAAAGAATACATAAACATATTACTGTCAATGTGTAAACCTGTCTGTTAATTGTCATTGTCAAGGTATCACAAACGTTTGACATTATACCAAAACATACATTATATAGCTTTTTATTGACGCAGATGCAGTCAACGTCTAATATTGTTAAAAACTACAACATGTACAACTTGTTATAAAAACAAACAGCGGAAAAAACCACTTGCAATTTTTTTCGAGTTCCTGCAATTTTCTTCTTGCAATTTCCAAATTCCACTCACATTTCACGAGTGTTACCTTCTAATTTCGAGGTCTGAAGGAGAGGGCTAATAATTTTGTGTACCATTAAGGGACTATTGTTCAGATTTTATGCAATTAAAATAAGGCCCTGCATAATAAACGAGAAAATAGTTTCACACTCCATATTCATTAGATTACGCTAAGTTATTTAAATAAGCTATAATCTTCTGCTCATTACTATGGCAGTGGCTATTTACTGGATGGTTGTGTTTAAAAAATGATTTTGTCTATATTCATGACGGTCTTGTAAATAAAATGATTTAACTACATACACGACGTTGGTGTACATGTGCTATACACCACGGTCATGTACATGAAATGATTTGTCTATATACACAATCGTTGTGTACATAACAGAGAGGTTGAGCAAACCCAACTTGAACATGTACAAGAGTTGTACGTGTATTTACACGTTAACTGTTTACACATTGACGTTATGCGGTTGAGCAGATATCATAACCGTACCAGTACGTGTACATTGTATATACGTTTTTGTGACGTAATTTGTCTTTTGTTAATACATGTACCTTTTCGTGTTTTTCAAGAACTTGGGGTCTAGACTCTAAGGGTTAGGAGCATTTAGCAAAGACGGTGAATTTATTTTTCTCTTCGAAGTAATCACATGGTTATATATACCGTACTAACATCAATTTCAAACTTCATGGATAAAATTTGGGGTCAACTTTGAGGGCTCTTATTAACAATGTGATGCATTCTATTTGCAATCCCTTCAAATATTCAAAAAATACACATGTCCCTGAATAAATTGAATACAGGTTTTCATAGGTTATCTGCATTCAGTTGCTTATAAAATCTACATTCTGTATCATAAACGTGTACTCACCGATTCACACGTTTTGCCAAACATGTAATGTGTAGCACAGGTGCATGGAACGCAAAATGTGATGATGTCATAAACAACTTTTTGACGTACGCATACACATACAAGTTCGGTTTGCTCAACCTCTCTAATCATATGCTAATAACGATAATTTTGTACTCATAAATTTACAAACGAAATGTCAACAAGACTAATATTAGCGTGGTGACTCATGTCCATGTACATTTAGAAGTTCTTTGTTGTTTTTATAAAAAATTCTTTACTTTATAGGGGATATATCTGTATAAAAATGAGGCTAAGGCCATACCAAATTAATTAAATGTTCTTCGGGCGAAAATATAATTATTTTATTTTTTTTAGGTTTTGCCGATTTTAAGGTGAGAGCGAATGAAATAAACTTATTTTTGATAAAGGTTACCCCAGAAATACATTTCTGATGTTTTCCGTACTCAAAAAGGAATCCCCATAGGAATCTGGTGACTAGAAAGCCTGGCACATAGCAGTACGGAAAAGATTTTTGAACATTCCCCCTCCTTGACTTTCAGTGCTATGTATACGAGACAACAAGTTTGCTCCCAACAAAATATTTTAAACACAAGAAGTATCATTTTCTTTGAAATTTTGCACAATCTGAGACTCTTAGAAGCTTTAAGATTTGCAGAAATCAGAACCGACCCTAAAAAATTATTGAGCCAGAAATTTAATAGTGCAGGCGAGCATTTTATTTTTATAATATTATTTTTTGAATTTTGAAAAATACGATGCGGGAAATCCAAAGAACATTAAATTAATTTGGTATGGCCTAATTAAGTAAAATTTATAAGTCTTGGGGTATTGCTAATAATTTTGGACCCCTTGAAAATCTCAGGGGGTCCAGATCCCCAGTTATATGGATTTATTCAACACATTATTCTGTTATAGGGCTGGGACGATTCAGGTATCCTTCGGTTCGGTTCGGTTTCGAATCACAAGGCCTCGGTTCGGTTAATTTCGATTCGATTCATTTGAATGAGAAAAAATACAAAATAATTGGTTAAATGGACAAAATTGATAAAAATAAAAAAAAAATTAAAATTGATTTAATCACTTCAGTCTAACATTATGGAGCATTGATTTACATTTATCTGAAGAATGAGAGGGCATATACCATCATTTAAAAAATTATCAGTTTTATATCCCAAACTATTGTGGATGCATGTGCTTCAACAATATGTATACTTTGAGAAATTAAATATAAATTCCAATTTCAACACCTCATTTTTCAACAACGAAGTACTGACAAGTCTCATGAGACTTTCACAGTAAATATTCTAGTGGACATAGTTTCCCTTACATATTTGGAGACTACAATCCCCGTTTATTCTTGTTGCTGCTTGCACTAGAGCTTCCTCTGACCAGTTCACTGAAAGTGAAAGTAGATTTACTTTCACTTTCTGTTTCATGCGAGGGGAGGGGGATGACCTACACGTAAATCGGCGCGATAAATGTAAGCTCTTTTCCTACTTTCTGGCCTTCTTAAAGGTAATTTCTAAGCTATTTAAAACATTTTCTGGTCACTATTTGGCTTCAGTTTACTCTGATTATTTACGTCTGAACCGAATCGAAATCTGCAATTCTACGTCGGTGCATCGAACCGACATTGCCAATTTCGAAGCACCGAAATTTTCGGTGCACCGCCCAGCCCTATTCTGTTATTTCTTCATTCTTACAGTTGCTCTTGTTGAGTCCAACAGCAGACCGGGTGGAGTTCAGCTTGTCAGCACACATCGTACAAATAAAACTGCCGATCCCATGGACTTGGTGGAACTAGCACAGACCATACAGAAGGTAACAGTTCGTTTTTCTGATGAAGATGTGGATAGTACAGTAATTTTCACCTATAACGAACAGGTTTATAGCACAATCCTGCTTGTTACGAAGTAAAAAGAAAGTACGCCTGTAACGAATTTGTATATATATACATGTAATGAATTATCGGCTTTTACGAAGCCATGTCTTGGTCCTGTGGTCATAGTTAGGTCTTCCGACTTCCGTCGGAAGACCTATTGTTTTCGTAACCGTGGAAAATTGGATCAGCGATTTCTCAAGAACCCTGTAAGCTAGGACAATGAAAGTTCTCTAATGTTACGTTTGGAGTAAAAGCTAGATTGGTCTTTTTTATTTTTGGTCTCTGTTATTTTTTTATCATGTTTTTTAGTAGATTCAAATATTTGACGGGAGTGTCGAATTACTCAAAAGGGCCGAAAATTTCATGTTTTGCTATTTGTAAGCTTAAATATCTCGTATTTTTCTATCTACAATTTCCATTCTTTTTGAAAGTCGACAGCCATGCAAGATATGAAATGCTAGATGCACACTGTAACGATTTATTACGATGACGTCCTTCACCGTCCTTCATATTTCCAAATTCAGAAGTTCATAGGAGGAAGACACTTTTTTGCTTATAATAGTAAACAAAAATTAAGCTTATGAAGTTTCCTAAAAATTTCAATATTATTATTTTTTATCCATATATCTGTCTTATTTAGTCTTTCTGATTTTTCTTATCTCTTACTGTTGAAAAGATATGAGCATCGAAATTTTGAGTTGGGTATTTCGATACACCTTCACGCCAACAGATCGGGCGCACACTAAAATTGGTAGTCCGAGTCCGACTCGAGAAAAGCAGTGTTGAGATTTTCAAATTCCGATTTCACGGCAATGATGAATATGCCTTTCATAAATACATTCGATATACACAATTTGATTTTAAAACAGTTGATTAATTTAGAAGAGATCAGCTACAAACCAGAATTTACACACAAAAAGTGGTAGTTTGATTCCGATTTCTAACCTACAAACCTGTTTCTAAACTTCAATAACTATATTTTGAACATCAAGTTTAATTTCTAATTCTAGCAAACGTTCGAACATAATTTTCGGTTGGTTTATTTACAAATGGATGAACAATTTCTCCAACATTCTTCCCTCCCCTCGTTTTTCGAAAACAGTTCTGTTTATATTGAACGATGTCGCCATGATGGAAATTCAAAATAACTTTGAAAAAAGGGAAGGGGGGGGGGGGGGTCCAAATTTGAACCTGCACAGCGAGAACCTCATGGTATTTATATATATATATTGAACGTAACTTGTTATTACCATTTCTCTTCTCAAGAAAATTGGTTCTACAGCTACGAGCTCGCCTTTTTTATAGGGGAAGGGGGCAGGAAGAATTTGCAAAAAAAAAAAATCCCGGCTCTGAAAAATGCTGAAAAAAATATTTCGGCCCAAAGGGCCGGCAAATTTTTTTTTCCCGGACCATGCAAAAGTAAGGATACAATGCATGATATGGAAATTTTTGCTGGCCCTTTGTGCCAGACAATTTAAAGTCAAAAAATTAATTAATATAAATACAAACTGTTCACATAGCTGTATCTACCAGAGACCTAATAGGCATAGGCACAAAAATCTAGAAAAGGTTCTATTTAAACATCATACAATCTGTCTGAAATTCGCTAATTGCAAAGAGACATCTGAAGGAACGGTTATTAACTCATACTCTGTAACAGCGGGGAGTTTAACTTACACAGACATTCACAACATTTGACAATTTGTTTAAATCCGGCCCGAAGAACCGGCGAAAATTTTTCTCCGACTCTGGTAATGGCTGAAAAAAATGGCCTGCTCAGAAAATTTTACCGGCTGGCAATAGAATTCCCCCCCCCCCCCCCCCAAAATCAAATGGTTACTCACCAACAATTATCGGTTTGAAAATTTAATGTTACTGCTATTTGAAAACTTAAATATATAATATAAATACATGTAATGTGACGTCCTTCATATTTCCAAACCAAAAATTGTATAGGAGGAAGACACTCTTGTTGCAACCGCAACAAGAAACCTTTCTAGTTTTTTGTGTTTTAGTTATTGTGTTTTAGTTTTTGTGTTTCTAGTTTCTTCACTATTTTCACCTGATGTAACGAAATGCCCTCCAGGTATTCCCAATTAACACACCTGGCGGACAGGTAATTACTAATTATCAAATAATTGCTCTCCCCGTCTGTTGTCCCCGCGCTAATAACCTGTAAATAATTGTAAAGAATGCTTACTTAATAAATCACAACATAGCTATTAAATACTGGTCTTAACTTTTCATTCATTTAGAACAAGGAAACATATTTAGCATAAAAATGCATGTAAAGAAATACGGCTATAACGAATTTGGAACAATGGTCCCCTGGGCTTCATTATATACGAAGTTTACTGTATATCATAAGTATGGCATTGGGTACCATTTCGAAGCAAGGCTTGAGACCACTTTGTTTTTAGAGCGAAAAGTCGAAAAAAAAAGAGTATGTGTTTTCTGCTACATGTGCAACCAAACTAACCCTATTTTTTCAATGCGTTACCAATTAAAGATAATTTCAGAAAGACTGCACCAAAGGTCTGAAGTGGCCAAGAGGCTGTCTGACATATACATCTTTAATCATTGAATGGACAAGTTTCTAGCAAGTAGACATGTATTATTATTATACCGCTACATTGTAACACCTTAAGACAATTAAGTTAAGGATCATGCAGTGTTTGACACATTGCATATGTTGGTGGTTTATACATTATGAGACAATATTACGTCATAATCAAATGGCCCATCAAGCAGAGTTTGACTGGTCAAGGATTGTTGTGTCATAATAGAAAAGTCTGCTAGCAGGTGCAATGTCAGACATTTTGGGGATCCCTCAATATACGCAAGATGGCAAGTACAGCTTGTCTGTTTTGATTTTCATTTAGTCACCTACCTAAACTAAATTGTTCAAAACTTGGGTAACTTTTCAGCCCAAGTGAATTGATGACGTCAAAACAATGGAGAACAATCAATTTAGAGTGCTTGGAAACATTCGTATAATCTTAATTTAGAAGTATTTGCGATCTTCTGTATTGTCTAATGAATATCTTGAAGTTCCACAAAGTTTTGCTTGCTCTGATTTATTTCCTCTTGAATTAATTTCTGAATTATGCTTTTAGTATGCTGTTGTTCAGCTTTCAACAAAAGTTGAAATCTATCATTTGTGACAGTCTTTAATTACATAAAAATGATATTCTTGTCTATAGGCAGATGAGTTCGTGAAAGCTACAGCAGGAAGCAAGCTGACAGAGATAGCCAATCAAATCAGATATCTTCAAGAGAGAGCCAGAAAGGTACAAATGTATAGTATAAAGAAAAAGTAACTTCTTAGAGAATGGTTTTCAGACTTTACTCTTTCTCATACATGTACCACAGTCTCTTACATGTATCTCAAAATGGCATTATTAAACATGGCAGATTGAAAGCTGCATTATAAACATAAAGTATAATTCATAAGCAGGTTCGGGTGGTCAACTTTAGTTCTTTCCGGAAATAAAATTGGGCATGCTTATGATGTGACTCAGTCGGACGCAATCTAGCGGAACTCTAGTAACCGTTGTTCAAAAACTTTGATCACATGTATTACCGGTATTACAATCAATAATAACGTACCGTGATAATTGAAATACTTTATTTCGAATATTATGTAAGACAAATTCATATAATCATGATTTTCTCCTATCTAATGGAAAATTGGAGTGTTAGAGTGTCTCTACGACCCAAACTTATGCATCCGCCATCTTGAACTGGACATCTAGCACTCCCCACTCAGTCAAGTTAACTAGAGTTCAACTCTGAGGTCTACTTCCAGTAGACTATTCTATGTTCGACTGTACTATAGATCGAAAAGTGGAACTATACTTGGCACCCGAACCTGCTCCATATATACTTGCAGGTGTATATATATTTGTTATAATGATCATTGAAGGTTTTGATGACACACGTTTATGTTAACTTTCTCCATGTAGGCTCTAGAGGAAGCGAAGAGAGACAATAACCTACACCATTACGCCTGTAATTTAGTTAAAAAGCCCGGCACAATATATTACCTGTATGAACGTGAATCGGGGCAGAAATACATGTCTATTTTATCACCACAGGTGAGATTATATTTTCTGCTTTATTGTAGTTAATGGAATCTAACTCTAAAAACTTTCAGATTCTGATCCAAAATCTTCTTTGTAATTGATTCTTTAAAGTACATCTATATAGTACATGTACATGTATATACTAAAACTGATAAAAGGATGAAAAATTATGCACAAATGAATATGTGCATTGATGCTTTCATAATGTGTCGCCTATTGAGAGATCGGACAACAAGTACCTGAAAAAGGTCAAGGTTCAAATTTTATTTTGAACCATGACTGCTTTCTCAATAATTTACATGATTATTTTTATCCTTGAAAATATTTACCAGTGTTTCTAAGTTTTACCCAATTCTGAGGCAAAACGTCTCAATTGAAAAACTGTGGTCTGTTCTCATTTAACCCTTTATGAGAGCCAAGTTTTAATTGAGATTGCATTGTACATTTTATTCCTCTTTATAAATTATAGGAATGGGGCCCATCGTGTCCACATGATTTTATAGGAGCGTACAAACTGGAGCATGACCAATCATGGACGCCCATTGAAGAGATGGAGGAAAGAAGTACACAGTTTGCTCTTATAGACAAAATTCTTAATACGCAAAATGCAATCCAGGATTCGGCAGGTGTCAACGTATCGGAACTAAGCGGTCAACATCCTACATGACCATACATTAGTCTTAATAGTGAAATCCTTAAACTTGTTTATCTATTCTCCATGAGAATAATTCACTTATCTGTGATGAAACAGTGTTTTATTTTGTATGATCAACATATTTTTACAATTGTTCCCTGCATTTTAAACTGCCATAAATAAATAAATATGGTATTTGAAGATGTGCACTAGCTGTTTTTGTATAGAAAATCTTCGGTTCCCATTTTGAATTTTAATGGAACAAAGATATTTTTTTTACTTATTCTTCAAAGTTTAATTAGTGAAATACATGTACTACATGTATAAGTATGGAAGTAAAGAAAAGAGAAAATCTATCCATCTTCAAGATTTTGAAATTAGAGTAGACACCTAAGAACATACATGTACTACATTATCTCCTTCATTTTGTTCATGAGACTACTTTTAAAATCATATCACAGGAGATTGACAAAAAAGGTATATGTTCTTTGTTTTACAAACTGATTTCATTTTGAAAAATTTTAATTCATCATGTTCATAGGGCATTATTTTTACAACTTCATATGATACATGTATATATCATTGAATAACATTGTTAATTGCTCTTCTTTTTTCAGATACAAAATGTACAAATTAATGCATAGTTTAAACTGGTACCTTAAGCTGTTCATGTAGAATACATACATGTATGAATTTACATGTAGGTGGATAGATATTTTAATGACATGCATACAAAATAAAGGACCAGAAAAAATGAAAATTAAATAAAAAGTTTGTATTGCTGTAAGATTGTTCACAAAGGCCAACTATATCATGATTTTGTGTATGATAATGTGTGTCTTGTCTTACAACATTTCATGCTGAAGATACAATTTATGTCATGTTATGTTGAAAAACTACTGAATGACACACAAACTTAATACACTTAATTGTACTACATGAAAACACATTTGTCCAAAGCCAATGCATTTGTTTTAAATAAATCCTTGATATTCATAATTATTATTGGTGTTTCTTTAGAAGAGAATTATTTGATTGTTCACATTTCAAGTTAAGGTTGTAAAACCTAAAAGAATCGAAGACGTACCTACAATTTCACTTTGGTTATCTCCCATAATACTATTATATATTGTTGTGTCGCAAAACTTGGCTCTTACTTTATTATGAGGTGAACTTCCAGCATGGCTGGCATCAACAATGTTTTCCAGACCTTGTCAAGTACTTGGAGATACAGAAAAGAGACCTTATACACTTGCCTTTGAGTCACTCTATTAATGGAACCAATGATCAGGGATTGGCATGGATGGTCGAGAATGGTTTCTGGATCATGATGAGTGTATTGCAACATTGATTTTTATCTCCTCGCAACTCTGTTGCGGAAGGGATATACATGTAGTACTGATGCCCTGTGTAAAGATGTGTTTGAGTGCCCAGATTATTGTGAACAGTAGAGAAGACAAAGCACACAAATGTACCCCCTGGGGAGAGGATGAACCCTATTGATTTTCAATGTCATGGATCAAAGGTCAAGATAAGGGCGGACTTTGGCTTTAAATCCTTGTGAACAGCGTAGAAGACAATTTTGAAAGTAGTCTTCATAGGATCACCAAACCTTACACTAATGATCCCCTTTGGTAGAAGATGAACCCTTTTGATTTTCAAGGTCAAGGTCACAGTAGCCTTGGGCTTCCCCCTAGTGAGAGGATGAACCCTATTGCTTTTCAATGTCACAGATTTAAGGTCAGGGCAGACTTGGGCTTTAAATCCTTGTGAACAGCATAGAAGACGACACATCATAGAAACATCAAACCTTCCGTAAATGTTCCCGATAGAGAGATCAACCTGATTGATTTTCAAGATCAAGGTCACAGCAGACTTAGGCTTAAAATCCTTGTGAACAGCATAGAAGACAAAGCAATCATCATAGAGAAATATAAACCTTCCACTAATGCCCCCAATAGAGAGAGGATGAACCTTCTTGATGTACAAGGCCTAGAGTCAAGGGTCAAGGTCACTAGGAATTAATGGCTGAAAAACATATAGGGCAATTATCATAGTAACTGAATAAAAGAAATCCAAATCTACCATGATTAATTAGTAGGTATTCTTTTTATTAAAGACAATAAGAGCTTTTCCAATATTCATTATTTTGAATGTAATTGATTTGTATGCAATTACAAAGGGATGCCACACTTGCATTGCTTTCTTTTTTCCTATGAGCTAAGGATGTGTCATATTGATTTGAGGGTCTGAAAGATAAAAAAAAACTTGATTGTACAACATTGAGTACAAGAATGTCCCCTTATCCATCTGGGCAGGATACAGATAACATGTTATGGGATCTCCATATTTATCACAAAGGACAAATATAATAAGAGAAAATCCCTATTGGGTTTCCAGGTCATAGGCCAAGGTCACAGCACGATTGAATATTCTAATATGACTTGATTCTTTTTCCCTACTAAGACAATAGACGCGAGCAGGGCTCTATTCTCCAATATAGGCCCTATAGCGATAAGCCACGCCTACCCATTTTCTGAAAGCAGATAAACCGGCAGGAACTGGTTTTTACCAAGAATCGAATGGTCTTAGTTTGATATTCATTAGAATAGAAATAAAAAATGACAAGCCGGGCTCTATTGTCCCATAATGCCCGAGCGTCCTCAGCCAATCACATTTATCACCTCGCCGCTGACGCGGCTCGGTAATAAATGTAATTGGCTGAGGACGCTCGGGCATTATGAGACAATAGAGCCCGGCTTGTCATTTTTTATTTCTTAACTAAAACATCCTAGACAGGGAATATTGATGGATTCTGTTGTCAACCTCACCACAAAGCATTCCTATTGAAATAGGTAGAAGCACAGTAATAAGGTCAAGGTCAAAGCTTATTTATAAGTTACATGATTGACATACATGTTTAAAATGCCGCTTTTTGTATTTTATATATATCTGTTTAAGAGCAGTAATATTGACTGCTGTACTGGGTTGATCCTTAATGTAAAATCTGAATTTTTTGTACAAGTAAGTTTGAAATTATTTTATATAAGCATTTTTGACCTAGTGACCTTGACCTACATATTTGACCTACTTTTCAAAAAAATTAAAAATGGATATATCAAAAGATACAGTGAATCTTATCTTTTTTTCAAAAGTACGTCAAATATCGAGGTCAAGGTCACAAGGTCAAAAATTATGGTATGTGTAGAAAGGTCTTGCCACAAGGATTGCACATGTGAAATATCAAAGTCCTAACACTTACCAATCAAAAGATATATCCATTTTTAATTTTTTTGAAAAGTAGGTCAAATATGTAGGTCAAGGTCACTAGGTCAAAAATTATGGTATGTGTAAGAAGGTCTTGTCACAAGGAATACACATGTGAAATATCAAAGCCCTATCACTTACCAATCAAAAGTTATGGGCTGTGACACCCAAAGTGTGACAGACAGACAGACGGACTGACTGACGGACGGACGGACAGACGGACAACGGACAAAGTGATCCCTAAGTGTCGCTTTGCTTCGCAGGCGACACAAAAATTAAGACACTAATTCTTTATATGTATTTGTCTACGTATGTGTATATCATGTACATACATGTAATTGTGAATCTTATAATATAAGACAATATCTTGATTTATATATTTATTATATTGTCAGCTACCTTTACATGCAGAAATCAATTTTTGTAGAATTTTTTTCTGTCCATATGCAGTGTAAAATGAATACAGTTTTCTTGTATTGACTTTGGAGGATTCTAGTGATTTGAGGAACTGTTCATCCGCCTCTAATGTGCTATTGTAACAATCCATGCATTCACTAGCGGATCTGTAAAATAAAAAAAGTATGGTTTAACAAATGAAATGATGTAAAATAGTGCTGGGTATCGCAGCTGAAAACCACATAGCGATATTATTGCAATATGACAATTTGAATCGCTATTTATTGCAATACTTTAGGATTTGATATTTTACAAATAAAATAAAATTCAAAGACAAAATTTTGCTTTCTTTCTTAGCAAGAACTGACAAAATTATTTCTGTGATGCCATCACCTGCCAGATGAGTTTTGTACTACTGGTGTATTTAACCTCCTCACTACAATGATTGCAAAGAGCAATAAAGTTTTTAGTGAAAATGACTTAAAAGTTTAATCATTCGTTATCAACAAACATGAACCAGTATTTTGGAAAAACGTATCACGATATGTATTGGTGAAAAAAAATATTGCCATATACTGGTAAACCGGTTTTATCGCACAGCACTAACGTAAAAATGTTTTATTAAATATAGCAATGTCATATGTTAATATTTATGTGACACGTATCCTAGCAACCTAATTATTTCAACATAGAGATAAAATGCCACAAAACAATTAAATTTGCTTCTGTTTCATACAAATAAAGATTCAATTTGCTAATTTTGACTTAGTATGATTTTCCTATATATTCCCTCACTAAATAGCCCTTTGCCGAGTCTTTCAGTGAAAGTCCAGCTCAAAATCACTGTTACATGTATGTTACACTCATTTTCTAATCTAAGGCACTTATATAATTTTAATAGAATGCTCTTCACAGCCAATCTATAAAATCTGCTACAATAAGATTTAGTACAGTACATGTTTCTGTATTTTTTCTTTAAACAATACAAAATGTACATTAATTTCAAAGGACCTCTAACAAGACAATAACAGTAAAACGCCCAATTACAACTTGATTATTAACATTGCATCCCAATCAGACTAAAATTAAGAAATAACAATTAACTAGCTATCCGTGGTTTATTGTCCTGTAATTCCCCGAGTCACATGAACCTATCATCACCGAGCCGTGAATAAACCACAGCTAGCTAGTTGTTATCTCTATTGCAGTATTGTTCTGCAGACGACAATGGGCAGAGCTTAGTGGACTAGAATTTTTTTGGAAATTTTTACACCAGGCGCATGAATGGGTGGAGCTTAGCGGAATGGGAGTTTGTTGGAGATTTTACACCAGGCGAGTTCTAGTACATTTAGGGAGACAATCTCAAGTAATATTAGAATAATCAATATACAAGTACCTTTGAAGTATCTGTCTCCACTCTAAGGAAAGTCTTCCTATTTTCTCTGCAAAAAATAAACAAAAAATATAATATAAGAATTGTCATATTTTCTCCGATGAACAAAGTCATGTACAATGTATTTTCTTTTTACAGTCAAGTTAACTTAATAATTTGTTATTAATGATAACATACCATAAATCAACATTTACTTAGTAAGAAACAGCACATTCAGGAGATTTCATTCATTCAAATAAACCAGAAAAGTTTATTTTAACATAGCAAATGTCAGATCTGGTATGTAGCCTCCAGTGATTCCATTTTTGAGAAATAAAAAAAAAAACTTGTCATACCCTCAGCAATAACTAACCTTTTACTTCTCCTAAAAGCTAAATGTTTCACAGACACTAAATTTAATGAAAAGTCATATTTCTTACCAAAAAGGGAAAGATTTATAATTTTTTTTTTATCATATAGCTCCTACTCATTGCTACATGTATGTTATCACTCTTTGTTAACCCAGTCCCTCTCAACCCACCTTTTAACTAAGTCTAAATTTCAAAATGTGTCAAAAACACTTTAAGGAGGTCCAGGACAGTCAAACTTAAAAAGATCCTATAATCTAATTTTCCTATAAATTACAAATGTTAATAATTGAAACATACTTTAACTATGTGCAAAGTTTCATCAATTTCTTACCCTTAGTTTTGAAGCTACTTACGTACATACATGTACATGTATATACATCTTGAAAGCCCCAAAATGGGCCGTCAATGTGACATTAAATGAACACACTTTAGGGAACAAAAACCAGTTACAAATCTTCTGTAGAGACAGAAAATTAACAAGTACTGTATTTTTCATTTAGATATGATGTGGGCAATCAGATATGTATAGAATTATAAAATGATCATTAAGACTTTTAAAAGAAATGGTCAAATAGAGATAAATTGATGTCTATTTTCAGACCATCTTTGAGTTATTAATTTCTAATAATAAAGTATCATTTATTTTCTGTAAAAACTCGATATTATTTTCTTCATATGTCAAGTTAATCACCAATAAGTTTCCTATTGAAATTTGACAGTCAGTGTTTAAGTTATTGTGATTTTGTAACCCTCTCCCCCTTATTTCTCATTACTTAATGCTGTCAGTGACTTTCTTACAAAAAACATGCCAATGTCACCGTTTTTATTATGACGTGATAATTGATCTAGAGCTTTCCGATGGGATTCTTTCGGATACTGTTCTGGACCCCCTTAAATTGTGTAGCCTCAATGAATTTCGTGTAGCCTCAATAAATAAAGGGATAGACGGCCAGGCATGCAATATCTCCTTCTAAAGGCAGACATATGAAATTCACAACTTCTCTTACCATAAGAGGAGAGGTCGTGCAGCCCCTCACCCTCCTCCTCCTCACTGCTCCACCCTTCATTTTCCTTGTAACTCTCAAACTCTGACTTACTCATGACTAAAACCTGCAATAATAAGTACATATAGAGGTTATGATAGATTTTTTCCTTGTAAATTCACATTGGAGCCAAATCTTTATTGATGGAAATCAATTATTTATTGAAATCATTAAACAAGAGTGTAAACTTTGGCAATCGGTCTCTTCAAAGTTACAATTCACAATCTTAGCTAGACTGAGTCTTAATTCCAATAAACCACTTGCTGAAAGTTATAACGGATGACAACATGATGAAAAATGTCCGACGAAGAAACTTTTCTAGTGTTAAGTTTCAATAAAATTGTCTTTTAACAGTGACATCATAACAAAAGCAGCACCATTAGACTCGGAATCTGCCCAGGACATTTAAGCTGAATAAAAAGATCAGAAAATGGTCTATTGGAAATCATGTCTTACATGTATGCTAAGCTCTTAGCTATATATAGAAGAATTTCAATCTTTTTGTATTTCAATAAAGAGGAGATAACTCTATTTCCTTAATGGTACATTTAATTAAGTTCTAGAAAGAGAGGATTATAACTGTCAACCATATGTTGTCATGTGGGATGAGAGAAGCCCACCCGAGGGTCTGGTTTCTGGTCAGGGAACGAGGCTTGCCAAGGGCATGTGGGATACAGTGACCCGACATGATGCATCGCTATGGGAAAACTCTCTCCCACATTGGGCAAATGGGAGAAAACACTGTAGCCTTGGTGGTACAGAAACTACATGCATCTCAAGTCCTTAGGTTACGCCCCTATTACACTTTTTTGTATCAGCTACGTAAAAGGAGTATTTCTACCAAAATTCATTACACAAGAGAAACCAAAAGGTCTGCTGCGTATTTAGTCTGTCTCAAAAGTCCAAGAAGTTCGACCTTTATACTGCGTAAGAGGTGTTTTTAGCATGTACAAGTGACGTATCAATGCATCCCTCCAATACGTATGTGCGGCATTCCGCAAGCCATGTGGTGTTCAATGCGTTTCAACTGCGTAAGCAAAAAAAAACGTTGGTCCTATGTAGTCTTCTTATTGTCGACGTTTCTGCTGCATTGCCATGGCGCTCATGTTCATATTAAATTCATTTGCCTAATATATTCACCTTTGTTGACCATTTCGTAATTACAGGTATCATTGTTTACCTTCAAACAAAATTAACGCCGTACAAACAATTGAATCCCTGTATTAATCCAACCTTCTTATCAGCAATAAATGCAACTGGTACTGCAATGACCATGCTCGCATTGGAAAGATTACACACGGGGTATCATTTATTGAGAGGTAATGAAAGTGTGAGGTTTTTTACTTTTGACTTTCGGCTTGTGGATTGTGACCGTAAATTTATATCTGTATGGTCACTGCTAAGTTCTCTTTTAAAATACAGTGTCCATAATTGTGATGTATAAACGACTTTTTAATTACATGTTTGAACAGCGTCTATTATATTTATGAATTAAGCACCGAGGTTTCTGTTCATTTTATGTTCGTTTAGGTTGTCATAAAACACTTATACGCCCATGAATTAGACAATAATTATAATTTTGGCAGATGATCAAAACAATCTGCCAATTTTGAAAGCGCCAACATTTCCAACGCCTAATTTGGACCAAATTTGCCAAACTTCCTGACGCTAAAATTACCTGATATACAGTAACACCAACATAGCTCTTACGTAGCATGAACGAAAAGAACGTGGTTCGTACGCCATACATACGTAGGAGTAAATTGAAGAAACAAAAAATAAGAAATTGAAATGTCTAACATACCTAGTAGGTCAGAAAAGAATGCCGCAGGTACGTATCAGCAAAGCCTTGTACGCAGCACATAGGCCATATGGACATTGCTTGCATTTAGGATTCGTTCATACTGCGTAGTAAGAGTATTAGCGATGTTCTTGCTACATTGATACTGCACTGCATTCATACTATGTACACATGACATATGGAAGCTGCTACGTATGTGCTATGTAATTTTAGGTGCAAAGTTAAAAAAAAAACGCTGCCCTCTTTCACATCAATAAGATCGTGCTATGTTTCAAAGAGTACTCGCTACATAAGCTGACTTTGCTACTGCGTTGCTGTGGCATTCCTTTCTTACGGCCACGTATCCTGATACGCCGTAGATTACATAAAAGTGTGATAGGGGTTTTAGGTTTAGGTTCTCATTGATGCTTTAACCAGCCAGAGCTAGATCTTTACATTAACTGGTATATGAACACACATAAGGTCATTACTGTAGAATTACCTTTACTGTAGATTTGAATTCTTCATCAGTAAGGATACCATCCATACCCAGTATGTAACTACATTCCTCACCCAGCAAACCCTGAGAAAGAACAAATCGAAAACGGAAAATCATCCCTGAAACAATGTCACAATATTCTAATACATGTGCAGATGTTTCCATACTCTTTTAAAAATCTTCTGAAAGTAAGCAATGCACACATTGCAGTATACAGTGGCTTGACAAAATATTTAACAGTGCTTCTGGCTGTAACTTTAAAAATTCACTCAATTGATTGATTCATTATTAAAGTTTATCAAAAAAATTGTGTGATATGAAATGGATTTGATTTTCCTTAATGTCATGAAATTAAAAAGAATTAGACAGAATGCAGCTGTAATTAGGGGTTACCATGCGTGTGTTTACAAAAACTGATAGGGTTTCGGTGAATCCCCTCTCAGAAATTGAGTTAACCGCGAAGCGTCAGCCAAGCGGTAAAACGGATATTTCTGACAGGGGATTTGCCAATACCCTGTCAATTTTTGTTAAACATCAGTACAGTAACCCTATTCTTATTCAAATGGTCAGTTATGTGCTAGAAAATATCTGCTTTTAACGATGTCGCTATGGGAACATATGACTTCATAGCAGAAACTGCAGTGAAACGTGAATCCCCTTGCAGTTTTTTAATCGCTCAACCAAACAAAATGCGCGTTACAAACAGAGTGCATTAGAATATGTATTAATCTGAAATAATCTAATTGATATGGACACAAAAAAAGACATTCGGAAAACTAACTTTAAACATATCTAAACATGTAATAATAAATTAAAATACAAGTTGATAGATAGATACATGTATCCTACCATTTCTTTCAGGTATTCAAATTTCTCATTCGTCAGGTCTACATCATCTTTATTTACTTTACACAGAGAGGCTGCCTTTTTAATACAATCACATGGAATGTCAACCTGTAAGGAATAATTTTTAGTTGTATGTAGAGTCCTGTATTGTGACAAAACCTACGCATTACATAAACTACTGTTAATGTGGTTATTTTTGCTGGGGGGGGGGGGGGGTCTCATAATTTTAAAATCCACACATTACGCTTTGGGGAAATATTTGCAATATGAACAACTCTGCCTTTGTAAGAATGCAGCAGGGATATTTTTGTGAGGGGGAAATTTTCTCGAAGTCAGTTGATTCATGAAATAGGCGAATATAACCCCCCACGCTAAAATTTCCACTTGTATATTTACAGTATCAGAGATATTTGGAGAAGTCAAAATTTACAGCCTATTTGATTTCAAAATTCACTCATCCACAAATATTGAACAATGACTAAAAGGATCTGAAGTTATGTTTAAGGTAAAATGATATGTTAATACATGTATGTCAGAGAATTATTGAGGCGTCAATCATTGTCATGTGACATTGCACTTTCAGCAACACATGGCAGGACATACATGTACATGTACATATACTTACCGTATCGTAATGGTTAAGTGGATACTCCTCGGCAAACCCATACATGTGTAGTAGATGCCAGTTTGCCAGTTCACCGTATGTATTATATACCTCCTCTCCCTTCCTTATATCTTTTGTGGCCACCATCTTTAAAAATTCTTTCTCAAACGACAAATGGGTGTTGTTTTTGGCGACATGGTTGAGTATATCTGCCATAGGAACCATCATAGGGGGTGTGGCCTCAGTTTGCCCCTCCCCCTCCTCTTGCTCCTCCCAGTCTTGGCTATTCTCTGTGAAGCTGTATGCCATTACAAAGGCCACCATCTGTTTGTAGAATTTCAGCTCCTTGTGTAAGGTACCATGCCTGTGAAATAGATACTTTCATCTACAAAACAATTAATATGAATTGTATTCATTTGAATACAGAAGAAAATTAGATTTTTTATATGTAGTGTCTGTCAGAACCAATGATGTGGCAGAATCCAAACAAAGCATCCTGCATGTGGGACCCTTATGACCATTTATCTTATTTTCACCCTATTAATTTTCATGAGTTTTTGCCTATCAGTTTCATGAGTTTGCTCTTCAATGTCACAAGTTTTAGGATTACATTTTTAAACTCATTCTGACATTAATCACCTACTTTTCATGACATACCACTGTATTTCCTTGTGTCTGTTGATATATGGCAACACAACGTCATGAAACTCGGTAGATATGTTATCTAGATCTCTGTTCACGGCCTCTGATACTCCTGTACCCCTAAGCAGGTCATCTCTATCATTTCTGTGGAGTATGAAAATTTAGAGATTCATCCTATTAATTTTTTTTTAAATTTATATTTAGACATGTGTGTATTATTACAGGTTCCCCTTTTTATCACTCTTTCTTTAAAAAATCACAAAATTTATGAACATTCAATTTAAATATTTCCATATCAATAATTTAATATTTTTCATTTATAATAAGATATCTATTAAATAATTTCTTTACCAACAATCTGCATCTTGCAAAACACTTTCATTTCTGTCATTCAATAAATCATTCCTCACTTAAAAATCTGCCCAAATTTACCAATTTGTGAAAAATTGATCCAAGTAATATAATTACTTAGGCCAGAACATTGGCAAGTCCAATTTCTTGAAGTTTGGTACCAGCTCAAAGTAAGGCTTCCATTTTGATTCAGGATTTGTATACTCGTACATTAGGGCAATGAGAAGCTCTGCCCATCCACTTTTACTTTTCAATGGATCTACAAATAATATTGTTAAACATGTAATCTTTAATCTGTAAACATTTATCTCTAAAACTGTTCAATCTGTCACAGGTTTTCATGATATTTTGGGTTCAATAGAGAGGTTGAGCAAACCAAACTTGCGCGTATCTGAGAGCTTGTATGTGTACATACACATACGTTATTTAGTTAAGCATATATCGCCACAAGCACTGGTACGTTTGAAATGTACATAGTATTACTCTTTTTTCGAGACATAAACTGCTTTTTGTTGAAGATTGTGTGTTCATAAAGAACTTGGCATCTAGTACCTGAAGGTCTGTGCACGTGCCATTTAGCGAAGATGGTGAATTAATTTTTATGTCACAGTATTCGAAGATATTTACCACCAAAATCAAATTTCAAGGGTGAATTCTGATTATCAACTTTTAGGGTTCTTCTTGACAATGCTATTCATGTAATAAATTTTCATTGCAATTCCTTAAAATGTTCAAATATTCAGAAAGTATTATATGTTCCCAAATAAATTGAATATAGGCTTTCATAGGTTATCTGCATCCAGTTGCTTATAAAATGTAAATGCCATTTTACATGTTTTGCCAAACATGTGACATGTAGCACAGAATTGTGGAACACAAAATGTGATGACATCATAAACAACTTTTTGAAGTACACGTACATGAAAACGTACAGGTTGGGTTTGCTCAACCTCTCTAATGTCTGATATATATTGTTGAAATAAAATAAATATTCAATGATTCTTAATTTTTCAAAATTTAATGTAGATGAAAAAAAGTTAGCACAGAATACATGAACAAACATGGATAATTCCTTGGGATTTGATTGCTATTAATTCAGTAAGAACCCTGATACATTGATGAATAGAATCTCCTCAATGATCAAACCATGAGTATAATCAAAATTTGGAAATAATTTCTCCAAATTATATGAGAAAATATTTGCTTTTTCTAAGATGCAGGAAAATGATCACAAGGCTACATTTTGGTCTTGATTTGGTTTTGAATCTATGAGAATAAACAAACAAGATGTCAGCATGATGTGGTAAGTGGTTTAGATCTACTTCTATTGCATTGAAAGAAAAATAAAGCCTGTGTTTGTGAAACACGAATGCCCCCGGTGGCATCTTTGTTAGTATAAACGCCATTTTCCGTTGAGTACGTGAAAGGTCAAAGTCAAGGTGACGAAGTCAAAAGTTTTTTGCTATCAATGAAATGGTCTTCTCACAAGGAATACACATGTGAAATATGAAAGCCCTATCACTTACTATTCAAAAGTTATGCCCAATGTTAAAGTTTTTGAAAAGTAGGTCAAAGGTCAAGGTCACAAGGTCAAAATTGTTGGTATCAATGGAAAGGTCTTGTCACAAGGAATACACATGTGAAATATGAAAGCCCTATCACTTACCATTCAAAAGTTATGCCCAATGTTAAAGTTTTTGAAAAGTAGGTCAAAAGTCAAGGTCAAGGTCACGAGGTCAAAAATGTTGGTATCAATGGAAAGGTCCTGTCACAAGGAATACACATGTGAAATATGAAAGCCCTATCACTTACCATTCAAAAGTTATGCCCAATGTTAAAGATTTTGAAAAGTAGGTCCAAGGTCAAGGTCACGAGGTCAAAAATGTTGGTATCAATGGAAAGGTCCTGTCACAAGGAATACACATGTGAAATATGAAAGCCCTATCACTTACCATTCAAAAGTTATGCCCAATGTTAAAGTTTTTGAAAAGTAGGTCAAAGTTCAAGGTCACGAGGTCAAAACTTTTGGTATCAATGGAAAGGTCTTGTCACAAGGAATACACATGTGAAATATGAAAGCCCTATCACTTACCATTCAAAAGTTATGCCCAATGTTAAAGTTTTTGAAAAGTAGGTCAAAGGTCAAGGTCAAGGTCACGAGGTCAAAAATTTTGGTATCAATGGAAAGGTCTTGTCACAAGGAATACACTTGTGAAATATGAAAGCCCTATCACTTACCATTCAAAAGTTATGCCCAATGTTAAAGTTTTTAGTTCGGACAAACAGACAAACAGACGGACAGGCCAAAAACTATATGCCCCCAAATCTGTGATTCCGGGGGCATAAAAAACTGTAGCTGAATTTTACATGGCTCAAAAGATATGGTCATGCAGTTAATGTTTTTCAAAAGAAGGTCAAACATCAAGGTCAAGAAAGTCAAGGTCTCAATGCAAGAAGTCAAGTTCTGATCACATTCAAGGTAAAATAAAAGACAATTTCGGTATCTGGTGATGCACTTAAAAGATCATGCCAAAGATATACATAGATTATGTAAGATATGAAAGATCTCATTCAAATCAAAATATGATTGCAAATTCTAAATAAATTCAATTTGCACAGACAAATGATATACTAGGCAAATACAAATTATAGAAAATATGCCCCAAATATTTTATTAAAAGTCTTAAAATTTACAATTTTTACAAATTTACCTTTTTCGAAAACACGAGATATGGAGCAGTTTCCAGGATGTAGAAGCATGGATCTTGGGATAGCAAAAAGACATTCTCCATGTGTGATGTCATCAGTGGCAGTCATTCCATACTCTGAGCAGGAACCGTCTCTCCCTATTCGTACCTGTAAAATTAAAAGTCTCTGTGAGATAATCTCAATTAAGTGATGCAAGTTATGATTAATAGCACTTTATTTTGCAATTTTTAGAATCATCATGAAATTCAATAACTTATCATATCATACCTGTCTGAACTTTGAAATCTTAAACAGAGGGAGATCTCCCTTCCTTGACACTTGAAAAAGAGGATATTATCAGATTGTGCGTGAACCCATTTTGATACATCTTAAATGAATCACAGCATTTTGTGCAAAGCCAATTTTCAAATAATTTAATTGTGCTGACATTTCATTGCAAAAACATTTATTTTTTTCTAGTTATTTGTATTTTAACTATTACTGTACAATACAAACTTGCTATATAGATCAATTATGACATATTCTGCCGATTATATACGTTACATATACGATCAATTTGATGCCAACATGTAAAAATCGCAAAACTTGTCCCTTTGCTAAAAGTTTACTGTCATTCTACTGTTCATTTCCTATACTACATAATCATGTTGTTAGTTTTAATTTTGTTTTGCCTTGTTCACTTAGTTACTTGTTTTGATGTATGCCAACATGTTTGGTGCTATCAATAAATAATTGAATTGAATATTGAATAAACGATGAATCAATAGTTTTGTCATCCAATTTATCATGAAATGCTCTGAATGTCGCTACCTAGAGTTATTATTCTGTGGTAAATATGGCAAAAGAGGGAGAAAGAGGGTGATTGGGCCAAAAAGAGGGAGATTTTGGTCTCCCTTGAGAGAGAAACGCCAAGGAGGGAGATGAGGTCAAAAAGAGGGAGTCTCCCTCCAAAAGAGGGAAAGTTGACAGATAGTCATATGCAATGCACAAAAATGTTGTTCCTTCAGTCTACTAGTACTAATTACATTAAAACAATAGTACACGTTCATTTTCATTATGTACATGTATTTGCATACTTGAAACTGTTTACGAGGGGGTAGACAGGGTGAAATCTGAGGTCAGGTAAACAGGGTAACTGGAAAACAGAATGCTACTTGCCCATTGATAAGTGAATTTGAAGCACAATTCCCATTACACTCTCCATGTATATGTAGCAAAACAGAAGTAAATAGTCACTCCAAAGTACAAGATCATATTTTAGCAGCCATCTTGCACACATGTATTTTCAGTGTGACAATATTTCTGGATATAATAATTTATTTTCATGGTAATGGCTAGGATGTGCCATGGCTCGAAACTTACTTTTTTTAGCATTAGTCAGGCGGACTAACTGGATTCAAAAACCATTAATCCGCAAGAAAATCTACTAGTCCTAAAAAAAAACTAAAGTTTGTCATCCAGACTCTTTCAAATATTTATTTAGGTTCCGAGTCTGACACTCTCCACCAACTCTTTTAAATTCTAATAAGTGAATCAATATTGTTTTCCAATACGGAAGATTGCAAATACTTCTAACCAAGACTATACGGATGTTCTCGCGCACTTTTTGATTGTTGTCGATTGTTATGACGTCATCAATTTACTTGGGCAGAAAAGGTGCCCAAGTTTTGAACAATGGTTTAGGTATGTGACTAAATGAACCAGAAGTCTCTGACGAGACTGTAGCTCTCCTGGTTGTTTTTTTTTATTCACTCATTGACAAGTGAATAAGATTCCTATACATAAATAACAATTTCCATTTTATTTTAAACCAAAGACCATAGCGAACAGGCACTCTAACAAATTATGAGTAGCACAACAAAATAAATAAATCCATTAGACTGGAACTAGAATATCACTCATATAATTTTTAATATCAGAGATTAAGGATTTCAAAAAATAATGCCATACCCATTTTCCTAGATCTTAGGGGTCAGAGGCTGCTAGCTCAAATGAACTATCAATGATACAATAAGACTACAGATCCATTAAATTGCATAAACAACTAAGTTTCCATCATTAATAGCTTCAGAAGAGTTAAGAGCACAACTATATATGAGAAAGTGACCACACCCATTTTCTAAGACCCTGGGAGTCAGGGGCTCAAACAAAATATCAGGTGCACAAACAGACCACAGACCCATCATATTGTAAAAAGAATTAAGTCTCCATTATTTATAGTGTCAAAGGAGTTGCTAGCACAAGATTACATAGAATTATATAGGAGAAAATTACCTCACCTATTTCTTAAGACCCTGGGGTCTTGGGCTCAAAAAAAAAATCAGGTGCACAACTAGACCACAGACCCATCATATTGCATAAATGATTAAGTCTCCATCATTTATAGTGTCAGAGGAGTTGCGAGCACAAGATTACCTAGAGTTATAGGAGAAAATGACCACACCCATTTTCTAAGACCCTGGGGGTCAGGGGCTCAATTTAAATATCAGGTGCACTTCTATACCTCAGACCCATCATATTGTAAAAGGAATTAAGCCTCCATCATTTATAGTGTCAGAGGAGTTGCGAGGACAAGATTACATAGAGTTATATAGGTGAAAATGACCTCACCCATTTCCTACGACCCTGGGAGTCTCAGGCACAAACAAAATATCAGGTGCACAACTAGACCACAGACCCATCATATTACAAAAAGGAATTAAGTCTCCATCATTTATAGTGTCAGAGGAGTTGCAAGGACAAGATTACATCTATGACCAGTAGAGCTAAAAATCAGAGCGGACATGCTGCACACGCTGCATTTGCGATCTTGCCTATTAATAGGTAGTGTTTTGGCCAGTATTTACCCCAGAAAATTTAGATAGCAGGGTGATATTAGTCTTCAGTGAATCATTGTGCACCTTGCATTTCGGGCAGCATATCATTGCATAGCCTACATGTCATTGCATTGCACGTAGTTGCGCGATCAAGATTCTAGTTTAGTAAAAACAAAAACTGTTTTGTCTGACAAAGACGGCGAGGAGGGGAAAATGTCGAATAATAAAGACAGATTAAATAAAATTTAAAGAACAGTTTATTTCTATTTCTGATTTACTGTTAGCGTTACGCTGTAAACTTATATGACACTTGCCGGTCAACGCGATAGCGATAACATGAATACGTGTAAACATGTCTCATGTGTATAAAATGGTCATCTTTTGACGGTCACTCGTCATACTAGTATATGGTGACAACACAAAATGTACTATCAATACATAATTTTAGAAGAAACTTGGGTTCTGCAGGTTAAAAGTATGACAGATAATGAGATTGACGTGCGCCGTAGAAGCCATAAAAACAGTAAATGTATCTCTGGTTAATACAAACTTGCTTGGGGCTACAAGACGTTTGACAACTCGGATTGTATACAGAGGGGACTACAGAGGGGACTAATTAACCAGGTATGTGACAATTAAATCAATTAACTAAGCATGTTAAAGAAAATAATTAATATTCAAATTTTTGAGACAAAAAATATAACATGGCGGTTGTCAAAAATCCCAATAGCTGCGTGGGGGTAAGTCCTGATAGCGTACTTGACGGCCGTGATCAAACATAATTACGAGTGTGAAACATACATTTAAGACACATATCCCCAAGTAAGAAATCTAGTGGTATAAATTTTTATTAGTCCGGCAGACTAGTGCATGGAATTTTTCTTTATTCCATAGCAGAATCTATTCGTGACGGACTAACGGACATACGTTAATTTCGAGCCCAGTGTGAGCAATAAGTCTTTTTCACGTAACTGTGTGACTAGCATTTGGTGGACGGCAAGTATCGACTTTCGTTACGTCACAGTGAAAGATTGATTGTCCTTGACGTCATATTGCGGGAAAAGTAGTTTTTTTGCTGTCCAAAAAAACTGGACCGCAGTTATGTGAAAAAGGCTTATAGAAAATTAGCATTCCCTTTATCATGTTTATATTCTGACATTTTGATTTGGGTAAGTGCATGAGTTTCCTTGCTGGGTAAGCACATTTTTGGTGGGCAAGTGGTTTTTTAATAGCGAGCGGAGCTCGCTGCAAAGGCCCGAAGGGCCTTTGCGAGCGAAGCTCGCCCTTATGGTAACGCGTATACACATATCTTATTGAGAAAATATGCTGAATCAAAGAATGAGAACGTACTACTATGCTTTCAAAAACTTTCGTCCCCTCGCAGACAGAGTTGCTGCGGAGATGCTGGATATTGCCATTTAATTTTTTTTTTCGACTCCAAGTAGACGTATATGTTATACTCAATTTTTGTTTATAAGTTAAATTTATTGAAAATATTTTTCGTACATCAGGTAACGATAAAGCATCAACAAGGTGGCGTAACCACGGGAAATCCGACATTTCCGGTTTTAAACGAGACGTTTCGCTCTGATTGCTTTTCTCGTCTCGGGTGGTTTCGTACTGTCAGAAGTCGGAATATGCTTGTTTTTTCTTTTGTTCTTAAGTAATTTATTTTCAGCTAGCCTAAACATTATTCTTACAAAATAAAAATGAATTATAAAGAACCATATTTTTAATTAACCATATTTTAAGCCCCTCCCCCCCCCCCTTTAAAATGTTCATCTGCTGGTCTAGATCAATTTTACAAATGCTTCCGTGTTTCCACTCGCCTTATACTACATTTTTTGGCAATCATCAAACAGAAAGTTTTGTAGGATAAGATAAACCATCATAGTCAAAATAGAAAAGAAAGATCTTTTTTATTTTATATAATCATATCTATTTTCTCTCCGCTCGCACAAAAAGGCTTTGCCTTGATTCATATTAAAATCCTAGAACACTGCTGAAAGGGAGCAGGAGGAACGGGCAGGAGAAGGGAGAGAGGGGTGGGAGGGGAGAGGAGGAGAAAGGGGGCGGGATGAGGGAGGGACGGAGGGGAGGGGGAAAGGGAGGGGAGGAAGGAGAGAGGAAAGGGGCAGGAGGGGAGGTAAGGGGACAGGAGGGGGAGAGAGGTACCCGTTCGAGTCCCGGACTAGGCACCTGTAAACTCCTTCACAGGATATATTGTGTATCTGAAAAGGATAACAATTTGCACGTCGCAGTGCAATTTACCTCCAAAATATCAAACAACAATCCTACAGACAATCAGGGAAAATACTAAATTATACTCTTGCACGAGTTTGGAAGAAAATTATCAGAGGAAATTCGCGTGTTCATCACCTTTGCTGACAGTTTAAGCCCAGATTTCTGACACCATCTTAAGAAATTAGCCAATGTAGTATTGAATGCTTCTGACATCCAATGCTGAACTTCAGAAGTTTTAGTGAAATTTTCACAATGCTGCTTGGGCGCTTCCATATTGAAGGTACGGGCTTGACGACCTTTAAAAAAGTGTTTACTTTCTAAATTTCCATCAACTGTCTAAAGTTAATAATTTCATTTTTGATTAATAAGATGGAGAATTTTTTCCTGAATGATTTTTGTCATAGACGTATACGTTTTTGTATAGAAATTTAAGAGACATCGGACTTAAATTATTCAAACAATTTTACTCGGACGTATCAGGGAGAATAACTGGTAACTCTACACCGAGGACAGGCCAAAATTTTATTCTTGAGTTGGTTTACCAACTGAAGAATAAAATTTTGGCCTGTTCTCGGTCTAAGGTAACTCTGGCTGCGTTTGATTACACGTGTTTGACTTTTGTAAAATCGAACGTCAAGTGTTGGGGTCCAAGTGTTAAGGTTTTCCCTCCCATTTGTGGGGGTTCGGGCGCCCCCCCCTCCCCCTCCAGAGAAAATGTTGAAAAAAAATGTGGTATCTGAAGCGTATTTGAACTAAAGGGATTATAAATGCGCATATAATTCAGTTACAGCTAGCAACGATTATTCGTATTTTTTTTTTTATTTTTTTTTTTTTTTTTTTTTTTTGACATTTTCTAATGCTAGATTCTTTTTGCACGGCAATATCAGTCCCCTCAATGGCTTGACATCACGGCCCCCTTTAAATCTCTTCTTGATCCGCCCATTTCCTATGGAAAACTTGAAGTTGTTGACATACCAGCATTAATTGAAGGTGGTCCAGTCCACGATTTAAGAAAAAAAATCTGAATGATATACGTATCAGCATTTGGGGAAGGGATCCTGACTTTATAACCTTCACTCTAGATCCGCGCTAATTTGTTATTATGTTTTAAAAATTGTAAAGAAAATTATATTAGATGATACATTTAAATTCCTTGAACAACACGAGATCACGGGTGTCCCATTCCCTGCATCAGTGCAGATAGAACGTTCTTATTTCTTTATTGGCATTTCAATCTTTGCTGACTGAAAATATAGAAAAACATGGCTTTTTCTTAATCGGAGGGGGAGGGGGCATCTTTCTAACTTGATTCTAGATTCACATACCAGCAAAAGTTCTTACGAAAAATGTCAGGAATTTACGTAACTTTCGTCATTCAATAAAACGCTCAAAATATTTTCCATTTAGATTACAATATGTTTTTTAACATCATATTCACATACTATATATCAAGTGAGAAACAAAACATTGTTATTTTTATTTCAAAAGAAGAACTAAGCGATCAAAAGTTACGAAAATTCTTAAAATTGTTCGTACATGTAAGTATTTTTGTGAAACTGGCTGCAGGTCTGTCAATTAACCAGTGTACAACGAGGCTCATTTACCTGGAATATAGTTTGTTTTGTATCTATCTTAGATTTTACTTCAAATTTGTATCGAAGATTTGGTAAAGAAGGCTTTGATTAAGCTTGTTTTATGCCTTGCATAGGATTTTATTCCCGATTTATTAAAATGCATCTCTCATATGAAGAAAACTTCTTGTCTGAACACGATTCTATGCTATAGTCTTTTCACAAAATGTGTATGGACCGAGTGGCGGATTCAAGGGCTTGGGAGTGCGCCCACCTTTACTAAAAGGACAAGACGTAAACGACAAGACGTAAAACTGCCATAGAATAAATATTTACATTACTAGTAAATTCCCCATGTTGAACGCCCATTAGGCAACTAGAATTATATTCCAATATTATATAGCTAGGATGTAACGTCGCTTCTGATTGGCTGACGTGCGAGTCATTATTTTCCGATAATGACCGCTGACGGAAGATAATGACTCGGTGTGGTATTTGTCCTGATTTCAGTATTTTCGATTAGAAATTTTTAATTATTTTGTTAAAATTAAAAGTTTAGATATACTTTTCACAAAAAAGTGCCATTTATTGTTGAATTCAAGATTAGAGTTTAAGTGTATATATTGTTTTGAATCATTATTTCAATCATATATAGTCTAACTTTTCCTTATATAATATAACAAATAAGGACTTGGCCTCGGTCATTATGTCATTATAATGACCCGATGATATTTGAAATATCGACCTCGGCCTTCGGCCTCGGTCCATATTACAAATATCATCGGGTCATTATAATGACATAATGACCTCGACCAAGTCCATATTTGTATAATATTGTATAACCAGGATGTAACGTCAATTTTGATTGGCGGGAGCGCGAGTCATTATTTTCCAATAATGACCGCTGACGGAAGATAATGACTCGGTGTGGTATTTGTCCTGATTTCAGTATTTACGAATAAAATTAAGATAGTTATTTTGTTTAATTTCAAAAGTTTATATAATTGTAAACCAAACAACTATGATTTTTGAATAAAATAAAAATAAGTGATATTTATGAAAATAAAGTTTATAAAAAGGGTTTTTGATTCACCTAGGGGCTTAACCAAAAATGTAATCATGATAACTAGTGTTTAAATAATTGTTTGATTGGAATGGTTTTGATGATTTTCTTTTGGCCTTAGTCTTGTTCTTATTGTCTGTCTATCTGGGGAATTACGCTCGGTAGAGCCTCTTGTCCAGGAATGTCCTGCATGTTACTGCCTAAATTGGCAAGTAACCCCAGCCACTATACTCATGACTGCCCTGTCTTCTTGTCCCAGGAATGTCCTGCGTTGTTACTGCCTAAATGGGCAAGTAACTCCAGCCACTATACTCATGACTGCCCTGCCTTGTTACTGCCTAAACGGGCAAGTAACTCCAGTCTCCTGACTCATGACTGACCTGCCTTGTTACTACCCGAATGGGCAAGTAACTCTGCAAAACGATGAAAAGAAGTGTAAAAACACCAAATGTCTTTTCTACGCTATATTCTGATCAGTAAGAGTGCAATGAATTATATTCTACAAACATGTGATGCATAAGTCACATATGCACAGATAAAACATGTCAAATATAATATAAAACATAAATATAAATTGAACAAAATACCAAAAATAAAACTATTTCTAAGGGTTTGATTTCTATGAATTTTGAATATGTATAAAATGTAAAATTTGTCATTATGTACGGAGATATAAATAAAACAGACGATAGTTTGACATAAATTTTGACCAGAAACAATATTTAGTGAATATAGTTTAAAATCGTTGAACAAGTAAGACTCCAATAATTACTTGATAAAGATACATATAAAACATAATCTTAACTTTTCATTTAAATAATCTCTAAATAACGGAGAATGTAGCGCACTAAGAATTTATTTATTTGTAGTAAAATTTAAGTTATATTTTCTTTGTAATTTTGAAATCTAAAAACCGTAATTCGTGCTTACATGTACCTGCAAAACGATGAAAAGAAGTGTAAAAACACCAAATGTCTTTTCTACGCTATATTCTGATCAGTAAGAGTGCAGATTCGCCGTCAGGATTAGATATTTATTGCCCGACGACGAATATAGCGTAACGTTTACAGATAGCCAATCAAATTTTGAGTAAAACTAATTTTGAATTGCGATATGCGCAGTAATTACTAAAATGTTTATTTTGTCGCGCAATTATCCGGTCAACGTGTCCGAAACGTGGCAATTAACGAATTATTCTTATTACGCTACGGGGGAAGAGTTCCGTGATTACTATGTGTTTGAAATGCGCTTACGGCTATTAATAATTTTACGAAATTGGGCAATATTTCACAAGAACAGAGTATAATTTCAAAAGAGTGTTATAGTAAGACCTTGTATAAAAAGCAATTTTATCGCCGTAACATATATCTATGGGCAAGATTCATAAATAAATTTTCTGTAAAGTTTTCACTATGACATCAAAACAAGAGACGTGTTAAATAAAAATTATGAATGAATGCATGATTGTAAACCAAACAACTATGATTTTTGAATAAAATAAAAATAAGTGATATTTATGAAAATAAAGTTTATAAAAAGGGTTTTTGATTCACCTAGGGGCTTAACCAAAAATGTAATCATGATAACTCTTCCCTTCCCCAAGTGGAATTGGTCCCCAATTCCTAATAACAAAAATTAAAATATACACCATGTATACACCATATGAATATGTAGCATTTGGCGATAGTCAAACATACACAAAATCATATGAGAATTATCAAGTACCATATACACCTCTTGATATGAATTGTAGCTATCGGCTATAATCAAACATACATATCAGTATTGACAGTAATACATATTATGATAAGGTAACAGTATGAGAAAAAATTCAACAATTTAAATCTGAATATATAGAAGAATGAGAGAAGGGTGATTTAAGTCGACAAATATTAGGCAAGCCTACCCATTAAAAGGGTCCAACTGCGGGATGTAGTTGTACCACACTAATAAATTTCTACTTGCAACCCTATTTCCCCCAAAAGAAGTTGAATCCAAATAATATTTGTACCGTAAATGATAGTAAATACAAAGGTTTGGTCAAGGAAAAAAAACCTGCATATATTAGACCCATCAGAGATTAAAGATATTATTCCACCCAATTTACTTAAAAATGAAAAGAAAACACCCAACTTTCATACAGTTGTTTGCTAAGAATTATCGATATATATGAGATAAAGTCAAGGAGTTTGCTCCAACTTTTCCTACAAAACCAAAACGATCCAGTGAGAAAGTGAATTTAAAAAATGACAATATGCTGATCAAACAATATCATCTAGCACTAGTAAACTCACTATTCTCAATTTCAAACTAAAATTTTCAATAGTATAAATTATTAAAAATCCAAAATGTTTTAAAAACACCCGGGTAAGGAACAAGTCCATGACTCCTATACTCAATATACTTTCAAAAGATTTGGTCGATTCCCAGCTTACCCTACATAGTATTAACAATAAGTGCTTGACCCTCAAATAATAACTTTCAAAATTTATACTTCATCTCGAAAATGAGAAAAAAAAAAATAAGAAAAAAAGTCTCTGAAGTACTAGTTACCCATAACAATGAATCCAAAGAGAAATGAAATCTGACCTAACCCATTACAATGAATCCACTGAGAAACGATCTCTGAACTAACCGATTACAAATTACATGTGACCCACAGAGAAATGATCTCCAATGTAACCCAGCTAAAAAAAACCCACAGAGCAATGATTTTGAGAAGCATATGAATTTCAACATAAAACATGATAAAAAATTGAAATGTTCATTTCATTTAAAGTTTCAATGTCACATAAAGAATCCGCCTAAAGTTCCGAAATGAAAAATATAATGATATGTCCTCGAAATGATCCATTCTGATTCTGATTCTGTGATTGGAAATTCCATCTTCAATTTTCTGATTCCTAGTCCTATTTCGAATATTAATTGTTCTGTTTCAAATCCAAAATGGCCGAAATATGGTGTTTGAAATTATCCGCCCGGGCATGAAAAGTAATCAATGATCCTGGAATTGATCTGTTTGCCGAATATGAATTCCATTACTTCAATCCGAACATACTCTTTGTCCAAACTCGGGATCTTTTGGTCCTCCACCAGTGTTTAAATAAATTGTTTGATTGGAATGGTTTTGATGATTTTCTTTTGGCCTTAGTCTTGTTCTTATTGTCTGTCTATCTGGGGAATTACGCTCGGTAGAGCCTCTTGTCCAGGAATGTCCTGCATGTTACTGCCTAAATTGGCAAGTAACCCCAGCCACTATACTCATGACTGCCCTGTCTTCTTGTCCCAGGAATGTCCTGCGTTGTTACTGCCTAAATGGGCAAGTAACTCCAGCCACTATACTCATGACTGCCCTGCCTTGTTACTGCCTAAACGGGCAAGTAACTCCAGTCTCCTGACTCATGACTGACCTGCCTTGTTACTACCCGAATGGGCAAGTAACTCTGCAAAACGATGAAAAGAAGTGTAAAAACACCAAATGTCTTTTCTACGCTATATTCTGATCAGTAAGAGTGCAATGAATTATATTCTACAAACATGTGATGCATAAGTCACATATGCACAGATAAACATGTCAAATATAATATAAAACATAAATATAAATTGAACAAAATACCAAAAATAAAACTATTTCTAAGGGTTTGATTTCTATGAATTTTGAATATGTATAAAATGTAAAATTTGTCATTATGTACGGAGATATAAATAAAACAGACGATAGTTTGACATAAATTTTGACCAGAAACAATATTTAGTGAATATAGTTTAAAATCGTTGAACAAGTAAGACTCCAATAATTACTTGATAAAGATACATATAAAACATAATCTTAACTTTTCATTTAAATAATCTCTAAATAACGGAGAATGTAGCGCACTAAGAATTTATTTATTTGTAGTAAAATTTAAGTTATATTTTCTTTGTAATTTTGAAATCTAAAAACCGTAATTCGTGCTTACATGTACCTGCAAAACGATGAAAAGAAGTGTAAAAACACCAAATGTCTTTTCTACGCTATATTCTGATCAGTAAGAGTGCAGATTCGCCGTCAGGATTAGATATTTATTGCCCGACGACGAATATAGCGTAACGTTTACAGATAGCCAATCAAATTTTGAGTAAAACTAATTTTGAATTGCGATATGCGCAGTAATTACTAAAATGTTTATTTTGTCGCGCAATTATCCGGTCAACGTGTCCGAAACGTGGCAATTAACGAATTATTCTTATTACGCTACGGGGGAAGAGTTCCGTGATTACTATGTGTTTGAAATGCGCTTACGGCTATTAATAATTTTACGAAATTGGGCAATATTTCACAAGAACAGAGTATAATTTCAAAAGAGTGTTATAGTAAGACCTTGTATAAAAAGCAATTTTATCGCCGTAACATATATCTATGGGCAAGATTCATAAATAAATTTTCTGTAAAGTTTTCACTATGACATCAAAACAAGAGACGTGTTAAATAAAAATTATGAATGAATGCATGATTGTAAACCAAACAACTATGATTTTTGAATAAAATAAAAATAAGTGATATTTATGAAAATAAAGTTTATAAAAAGGGTTTTTGATTCACCTAGGGGCTTAACCAAAAATGTAATCATGATAAATATACAATTTTCACAAAAAGGGCAATTAACGGTTAAGTTCTGAACTAAAAACTATCTGTTCATATTGATTTAAATCATTATTTTAATCATATGTAGTCTTGCAATTCGTTATATAATATAACAAATAAGGACTTGGCTTCGGTCATTATGTCATTATAATGACCCGATGAGATTTATAATATTGACCTCGGCCTTCGGCCTCGGTCAATATTACAAATATCATCTGGTCATTATAATGACATAATGACCTCGACCAAGTCCATATTTGTTTAATAACGTGGGTTGTTATCGTGACGCCACGTGCAAGTTTTGCATGTAGGGAGAATTTACCAAAGCGAAGATTCATTTGACGTTGTTACAGGCAAAATGTGCGATGTTCATGCAAATAAAAATGACCGATAATTAGAATAAATGTAAATATAAGTAATGACTGTCTTACTTTTGGTGTTCATGGGTGTATAATTCTGGTTGGACACGTGCAAATTTTCCGAGAATCGCTTCGTGACCAACCAGAATTATACACCCATGAACACCAAAAGTAAGACAGTCATTTCTTAATTAAATTTCAAAGTACTTTGAAACATTTCATTAATCAAGTTGATGCAAGATTTTAAAAGATAAAACCTCCTCAAAATATAGCGAAATATTTTCATAGAATAGCTCTAATAGAGAGATATTTGAGTATCAATGTGCTACATATAATTTTAGATAGAAATAAATGAAAAACGAAAAGTTTAATACAACACCCCCCCCCCCCCCCCCCCCCGCTGACGTGAAACGAAACACCACTTCTACCTTAGATGTATTTCCATGGTAGAAATTTTCTGTAAAAGAGGAGTTGTGTTTCTCGGGGTGGAACAATAGTCAATTTACGATATCAAATGTGATTGGGCGGGTAGGGGTGCAGGAAAGATGTTAAAAAAACCAAGAAGTAATAAGTGCATGGCATTTGATTCGCTTTCGTCAAATAATTAACTTATTCATTAATACAACGGAAATAAGAGTGAGTGTTCAATCATATATATCTGTGGCCACGTGTTTACGGTGTGATAAATGCGGAATATAATATTTGGTGAAAATCATGTTTTAATGGTATATCTTACTGAATCTTCTTATTGTAGAATAGTCCAGTTTGACATTTAGATCAATAAAAGCGACCGATTGCAAGAATGTTCGGGTTCCTGTAAAGTGCGAAACGAAACAAAAACGAAACGAAACGAAACAAATCGAAACGAAGCGAAACAAATCGAAACGAAACAGATCGAAACGAAACGAAACAGATCGAGACGAAACGAAACAAAACGAAACGAAACGAAACAAATCGAAACGAAACAAAACATAAATCTTAAAGAACTTGAGAAAAATTGATGTAAATGCAGAGAACTAGCACGGATGTCAATATCTGCATGTATTATTGCCTTCAACCATTAGTTCTTGTGGCTGGAGAGTTTTTTAAAGGGTCAAAGTTGACGATTAAACATAATGTATGCGGTATATAGCACAATTGCATTTTAAAGGATTAAAGGAAAGTGAACGGGATGAATATACTCGTCATAGGCGGAAAAAATTATTATCAGCAGGGAGTAGTACAGAGGAAACGGAACTGTTCCGTTATGTGTATTTAAAAACTTTATCAGAAAAATGAGAACAAATACTGGGGGGGGGGGGGCACATTTCGTTTGAAAAACCGTTAACGATAAGATTTTATGATCTCATTACGGTGTCATAGTGTGGTTTTCTATCCCCTCCCCTCTATTCCTCTTAAATATGAATGGCATTTGACATTTACTCTTTTTATTGTCAACTTTGACTCTTTCAAGAAACCCTCTCGGCACTTGTTACAAATGTAGAACTCTTGGATTAAGGCAAAATTACATGCTGATCTTGTCTCTAAATATTCGATCTCGGCGATTTTTCCTCTTTTTCTCATATCCTTTAAGTTTTATGTTTTGTTTCGATTTGTTTCGTTTCGTTTTGTTTTGTTTCGTTTCGTTTCGATCTGTTTCGTTTCGTTTCGATCTGTTTCGTTTCGTTTCGATTTGTTTCGTTTCGTTTCGATTTGGTTCGTTTCGTTTCGTTTCGTTTTTGTTTCGTTTCGCACTTTACAGGGACCCAGAATTTTCTATAAATCACTTATATCATTTGTATCATCAAAACTCTCCCATCCCGTCAAAATATAGATTATTTCTCATAGTTATGTTAAATTTTTTTTAATAAACATGCTTGAAAAGAAATATTTTCATATACAGAATTTATATTGTAATTCATAATGGTTAAGCTGGTCAGTGCTGCAAGTACAAAATGGGCAGACTACGATGTCCTTTGCAAATTACATGTAAGACTATCATTTTCCATTTGCATAAAGAGAAAATTTTAGTGCATATTTAAAACTATCTGTTGGTTCATTTAATTGTCAAATAGTTATTATACATAAATTTCCATTTCTTCAATATTTAAATCTACTGTAGCTCTTAGGTTTCAAAGTAATAAAGTCTGAAATGCAGTCCACAGCCAGGAGTGGGGTATCATCGCTTGGTCACAAACCCTTTCCTCAATACAAACCCTTTCCTCTAGATTTATAGAGGAAAGACCTCACCCCTGTGACTACTTCTGACAAATTTCACAGAAACGGAGAAGTGCCCCTTCCTTGGGCACTGCCTGGGGGGGGGGGGGGGGGGGAGGGGGGGGGGGCACGTGCTCCCGAATGAATCCGTCACTAAACAGCAGAAAAAACTCTCCTAACGAGTATTTCTGTTAATTTCCAAATACGTCTGTGATATATTTTCTAGATTTTCTAGTCCAGTATTCTGTGCGTGCCTGTTTAGTTTACATAGCAGACAAGGAGATCGTCAAAGTAAGGTAGTCGAGTGATATTAAAAACAAATATTTAAATAATACAGACTCCTTGAGTAGACTCTTGTTAAATTTATGGATTAGAGATTGAAAGATGCACCATTTGATGCAGCAAACAATTTCGCCAAGACCTCAGAGTGTCGTTTCCTCCATCACTCAGGTCTCGGATTTCAGTGATAATGCAAATCCACGCACAGGTCCATACTTAGAGGGGAATCTGAAGCTACAAGGAACTATGTAAGTAAACCATGTCAATGTCTTTAGCCGAGGCATGTGGGCCAAATGCGCATCCCTACAGGTCAGGCAGGGATGCAAATAAGCACTCGCCTAGTCCGAAAAAATTCTGGAAAGTCGTCCTTTTTTGACAAATTCCAGTCTCTTCAAGCAAAAACTAACTCACCCAGTCCTTCTCCCCCTAAAAAATCCCCTCTAGGCCTGGTTTCACCTCTGTGCACATGAAAAACTGTCGTCGATCAGAGGAAAATCGGAAGAGAAGAAGAGGTGAAACCAGGCTTAGAGGGGATTTTTAGGGGCAGGAGGATTGGGTGAGTTATTTTTTGGTTGAAGAGACTGGAATTTGTCAAAAAAAAGGACGACTTGTCGAAATTCTTTTTTCGCACAGAAATTCTCAAGTTTTGCCTATGCATAGCAGTCAGACCGAAGATGAAAAAACAGATAACACCGTCATAGGTCTGCAAGTCGGACTAGCACTCGCCCACTCGCCAATGCGACTAAAAATTCAGTGAGGACTACCAAAAATGTTTTTCTAATCGCCCACTTGGCGACCGTAAAATTCCAATCCTCACTATCAAATTTACCAGTTAAAAACCGTCTCCCGCAAAGAGAGACAACTCATACGTTTTTTCGTCTTCTCACAAAAAAATTGATAAATCATACACTTGAATTCTCCAATAAAATGAAGAGACTGGATTATTGCAAGATAAAATGGGATAATTTCTACTGAAATAAAAATTCTCAACATTTTATTACACAGATTTAGCCTAAAAAACGTCTGTCATTGCCAGCATTAGTATTTAAAGCAGTTGACACCATCGTTCCCCTTTCTGACACCTGATGAAAAAATAGACAAGATCCGTTGAAGTGTCAAGGTCACTCATGATTTTTTTCATCGTCATCAAAAAATAAGAAAAAACTCAAAAAAATTAATTTATGACACGAGGCAGATGGTTTCTATGCAGCTAAAATGTCACTTCCGGTCTGTAAATATGCATAAAAATGAACTTACCTTGATCGTTTCAAAGGAACTATTTTTTTATATCAACAGGAAGAGTCACTTGATATTAGTACGCATTGATAAAAATAAATCTTTCTGTTCGATGCCTCTCTTGCATCTACTTTAGTCAAGTGGACAGTACACCAAAGATTTTACTACAGGGACCCCATGGGGCCCCTGCTGAAGCGCGGGAAACCCCAAACATTGGAATTTCGAGGAGACGGTAAATTTGATAGTGATCCTTATTGTTTTCTTGTTTCATAGTTGCCGTAACTCGTGTTGGGAAACAAAAACTCATGGGTATTTGACAAATTTTCGGTTTGCTTTCTCACGGAAAATGAATAAATCTCCCATTAACTTGAAACTACGTACCGTAATTTTAAATCAGTATACCAAAACTAACTAACGTCTCCAAAAGCGCACAAGTCACTGTCTGGAGACCGACTGGCGTATACTTAATATGTTTATAAATGGATTTATCTGTATTTATTGATTTATTTAAAGGTACTTATACTTGAGATGACCGAAAACAAAACCCTATTTTAATATTTTTAAAAAATTAGAAACATCTAAAATCTTAAGTGAAGTTAACGCAGAAAAATTACTCAAACTGACGGTGTTGGATAATAAAGAATGCTGACCTCAAACGACTGACTGCAGTTATTCAACGTCGTCAAATAACTCAAACATGTACACTGGTCTCTCTCTCATTTTTTGCGTTAATTTCGTACATTGTTCACCTGTACAATGGCCATGACTTGATATTGAGAAGGAGAGAAGGGGGGTTGGGCTTAAATCAAAAAAAAAAATTTACATTTTGATGTGGGCTAATTGTTTTTTACATGTGTTTTATGTGGGCGCCTAAATTTATTGACTTAGGTGCCCACTTGGCCCCTGAAAATTTCAACGAATTTTCATCCCTGTCAGGGCAAGTTCCAATGGCGGATCTAGCGCCCCCTTTGCCGGGGGATGAAGGGACGAATTTTTACGGAAAATGGGCCAAAATATACCTGTCTTTTGAAAATATTGGGTCAGTGAAGGGGGAGGGGGGACACCCCCTCTGCACCCCCTGAATCCACCACTGAGTTCCCAGCAAAGACCTGGTTACCAGCTAAACCTAATTTGAAGGACTTGTCAATTAAATTTTGAGGAGAAATTATACAAAAACGAACATTTTAATCCAAATATCAGTATTGTTATTGATAATTTATTAAATCAGACATTAGATTCAGATATGCATTTAGCATGTTTAGTTAATTGATATTTCTACTGAAAAATTTCTTCAAATAACCCATTTTGAAATTTCTTCTTTTCAGGGCAGATTTTATGTCTTATCGTTACAGCTCCTTTAATTTTGTTAGAAATTGTTACAAAGGTGCTGAATTAAATTTCCTTTCAGAAATTTGTTTAACTTTAAATTGATAATAAACTGGAAAGAATTAGCTGGGAACTGGTCCAGTAGAAATGAAAAATGGTGTTTTTACTTGTCACCCAGATTGACCCAGAGATTTGTTTGGGAGGAAGAACTATAATGAAAATTAGATTTAATGATAGATCATGAGTACGCCTTACTTTTGTGCAAGTTTCAAGAAAATATTTGGTTTAATATGGTAAGTGCCAAAGAAACATCTGACACAAAAACTCTTAAATTTAGCCAGGAATTGGCCCCTGACCAGTATTCCCTGTGTGTATGTTGTGTATAACATTGATTATAAGAAGAAAAAGGGGGGGGGGGAACTTAATTCCAATGTTGATCCATGGTTAAACTTTAAGGAAAATTCATTTTGAAACCAATCTTGTTGGAAAAAACTGTATTATTATTTCTTAAATTGTCAAGGCTACTTAAATTAAACTCAATGTAGATACATTTAAGACATGCAAGATGGCATTCCAAGCAGCAAAGACCTAAAAATATTTTGTCAACAATTCACTGGCCAATGTACCATCTTCTTCTGCATTGAGTGCATCCCTCAGTTCCGATTATAATCGCACTTCGTTAGGGTGTTACAGTTGAAACGAGGTTAATCCAGGTGTTCAGGAAGTAATAACTACCTTTTATATCATGCAATAGAAACTAAAATTAAAAAATGAATGAAACTGTCCATGACTGCATTACATGTACATCTATTTGCTTCATGTATTCCTCGGATATGCACAAAATCAGTAAATGCCATCTTTCAAAAGGAAGTTACATTCTCCTACAAACATATAGATGCATATATTCTAGTGTTAATTCTTGTGTCGTTGTGCTAATTTTATTGTGTATCAAACATTCAATGTGTTGATTTGTCAGTGTATTAATCTGTCTGTGCGATGACTTGTTGGTGTGTTGATCTGTCATTGCGTTGATCTGTCTGTGTGTTGATCTGTCTGTGTAATGATCTTACCACGTGTTGATCTGTCATTGTGTTGATCTGGTAGTGTGTTGATCCGTCTGTGTGTTGATCTGTCTGTGTAATGATCTTACCATGTGTTGATCTGGTAGTGTGTTGATCTGGTAGTGTGTTGATCTGGTAGTGTGTTGATCTGTCAGTGTAATGATCCTACCATGTGTTGATCTGATAGTGTTTTAATCTGTCTGTGTTGATCTGTCAGTGCAATGATCTTGCTAATGTATTGATCTGGTAGTGTGTTGATTTGTCAGTGTGTTGATCTGTAAGTGTTGTGATATGTCAGTGTTGTGATCTGTCAGTGTGATGAATTGTCATTGTTTTGATATTTATGTATGATGTTTGTCACTGTTGTGATCTGTAAGTTTGGTGATCTGTCATTGTGTTGATCTGTCAGTGTATTGATCTGTCAGTCTGTTGATCTGTCAGTAGACATTGTCAGATGTTGATCATGTTGATCTGTCAGTATGATGGTCTGTCAGTAGACATTGTGTAGATCTTTCAGTGAAGTGATCTGTCAGTGTGTTGATCTGTCAGTGTGATGATCTGTGAGTCATTTAGTGAGCTCAGTCAATGTGTTGCAGGGATTTTTCAAGTCCGTTTTTGGGTCCGATTATCGGACCCATTCCCAATGCCAAAATGGCCTGTATTTTCCCAATTTATGGTTGAAATTTCCCAATTTGAACCTCATAATTTTTTTGAAGTGTTCTTCAATAAAGAGCAAAATAATGACGACTGAAATACATTGCAGAAATACGACATTGACGATGGATGTGTAAACTGGTCAGAAATCTTATATCCGGTATAGGTTTACGTTTTAATCATCAAATCGTATCTCCAGTATTGGGAACCCATGACCATGTCGTCTTACAACAGCATCTTTGTAGAGGAGAGATACGTTCTTCAAAGTAAAATTTTGGATAGTGACTATAAAAGAAACAACAGAAAGTAGTTCATGCTCAGTAAACAGAATAGGGCGACTCGGACAGTGGGAATGTCCCCTGTCAAACACTGACTTTGAATCTGTTGTTGATATGTCAGTATGTTACAATGTTGATTTGTTTGTGTGATGATCTGTCCGTATTTTGATCTGTCAGTGTAGTGATATGACAGTGTGTTGATCTGTCAGTACATTGATCTGTCAGTATGTTGATTTGTCAGTACTACTATCATCACACGATATGACAATGTGTTGATCTGTCAGTATGTCGTTCTGTCAGTCAGGTGATCTGTCAGTGTGATGATCTGTCCTTTTTTTGATCTGTCAGTGTGGTGATATGACAGTGTATTGATCTGTCAGTATGTTGATCTGTCTGTGTGTTGATCTGTGAGTCACTTAGTGAGCTCAGTCAATGTGTTGATATGTCAGTATGTTACAATGTTGATTTGTTTGTGTGATGATCTGTCCGTATTTTGATCTGTCAGTGTAGTGATATGACAGTGTGTTGATCTGTCAGTACATTGATCTGTCAGTATGTTGATTTGTCAGTACCACTATCATCACACGATATGACAATGTGTTGATCTGTCAGTATGTCGTTCTGTCAGTAAGGTGATCTGTCAGTGTGATGATCTGTCCTTTTTTTGATCTGTCAGTGTGGTGATATGACAGTGTGTTAATCTGTCACTACATTGATCTGTCAGTAAGGTGATCTGTCAGTGTGATGATCTGATAGTATGTTGATCTGTCAGTATGATGATCGGTCTGCATGATAATCTGTCAGTGTGGTGATCTGTCAGTGTGATGATCTGATAGTGTGTTGATCTGTCAGTGTGATGATCTGATAGTGTGTTGATCTGTCAGTATGATGGTCTGTCAGTGTGGTGATCTGCCATTAAGGTAATCTGTCAGTGTGATGATATTTGATCTGCCAGTGCCTTGATCTTTCAGTGTGATTATCTTTCAGTGTGACAATCTGTCATTCTGGTGATCTGTCAGTGTGGTGATCTGTCAGTATATTGATCTGTCAGTATGATTATCTGTCTGTATGTACTATTTTGATCTGTCAGTGTGTTGATCTGTCCGTTTGATGAATTGTCATTGTGTAGTGATCTGTCAATAAGGTGATCTGTCAATAAGGTGATATGTCAGTGTGATTATCTTTTAGTGTGACGATCTGTCAGTGTGTTGATCTGTCAGTATGATGATCTGTCAGTGTGGTGATCTGTCAGAATATTAATTTGTCAGTATAATGATCTGTCTGCATGTTGATCTGTCAGTGTGGTGATCTGTCAAGGTGGTGATCTGTCATTCTGGTGATCTGTCAGTATATTGATCTCTCAGTATGATGATCTGTCTGTATGTTGATCTGTCGGTTTATTGATCTGTCAGTTTGATGATCTGTCAGTGTGGTGATCTGTCAATAAGGTGATATGTCAGTGTGATTTTCTTTCTGTGTGACAGTCTGTCAGTGTGTTGATCTGTCAGTATGATGATCTGTCAGTAAGGTGATTTGCTAGTCAAATATTTCATGCATGGAAAGAGCTAGAGAAACCTTCGTAGAGGGGTGCATCTTGGGCTTGCATGGTCCTTTTTATTCCGGCTCTTTTGTCGTAATAATTTTGATGACAAAATTTCTAGCCAGAGTTTTTTTGGGCAAAATATCGTCCTTCCACGCTAAAAATCAAATGGTTGCTCCTTAAGACATAAATTCGACGCAATCTCACGATCTATCTTCTATTCTTAGCTGAAGATTGTGATATTTTCTTTCAGAGAAACAAGTTGCGAAGTATTGTGCTGCAAATTTTCCAACCAAGGTGAATTTTTGGCAGTTGGACTGAAGGACGGTTCCATCAAGGTAAGCTATTTGCAATTTGAAAATGACAGAGAAAAATTGTGGTCGACAGCGAAATTGAGGGAAAATGGCAATTTGAAAAGGATTTCCGAACTGGCATTGTCCAATCCCCTCTCCTTCCCCTTGGCCTTCCCCTCCCAATAAATGATGATCCGACAAGGATGTTGCATGCTGTTTAGAGAAATAATATTCATGAGAAAATGTCTCACAATGTGACATGGTAGTATAACGCAAAAGACTCGTAGTATAAGGTATACACTTAAATTTTATTGCTTGATTTGCGTAAACATTGTGCTGTGGAATATTTGTTAAAACATTTAGACAAAGTATTAGCGTATAGAGATAATATTTATCTATCAAACAACTTTAGGATATACGATGTGTATTTAAAACATTTCAAGGCCAATTTAGCGAGTATATAGGATGACTTCACTGTTTTTGGTCTGTTTTGAATCCTTGCCATTGATGGAGTCTTTATTGACAAGTCAAAGGTGTAAAGGGGGTCTAAGCCACCGTGTTGACAGTTCCTTTTGTTTTCTGGATTTAAAAGAATATAAACTATTAATTTAAGAATTAAACTAACTAGATCATAACGTGATCTATAATGTTGTTACCCTTGAACGCGTATTTTGAAATAATTTTTATGGTATTTACCAAATTGACACCATGATAAGACAGGTTAACGGTTGTAAATAAATTGGGTTTTTAAATGCATGCCCCTGGCCCTACCCTTTTCTGCCGTTTTGCATTCCACGATTCGCAAACTACATGAATTTAAAGTAAAATATTGTTTGTCTTAGTGTTCAATTGCAATATTTAATTAATTTATCTAAGTTAAGATCAAGATTCTTGTTTATTTTATAGGTCAAAACTCATGGCTATTATGCTTATTGGTAGTGTGTTTCAAAAACAGAGGTCAAAGGTCAATGTCATATCCGTAAAGGCGCATGGGACACTTTTGTTTAACACAAACTTTACAGTTATTAAAGCCCGTTTTAGTTAGCTCTTATTTCGATGTGTATTTGTTGTGAAGCTGTTTTCGTAATGAGCATTGAGTATCCTTTCGTGCGATGTTGGGAGGTGATTTATCACAAAAGGCGTTTGTGTATAAAATTCTAAAAATCGAAAGTCTTTCCTTTCTACACGTAATAGAAACTCCTTCGAATTCATATATGGAATGCAGATCGATAGATTTTATGATAGAGTAGATGCATAACAAGTACGCTAAAAACAGTTACATTTTTCTTAGGTATTTGAACATTTTGAAATAGGAGATTCAATGTTACATCAACGAGGCTTCTGCAGATATTTCCGAGGCGTAGCAAAACGTTTTCAGAGACTATACATGCTATACGCTCCACCTTTCCGCCTTTCCGTCATGTTATCCACAACTATGATATGGTCTCATACTTAAGTGCTATTCATTCATTCATTTGAAAGGTGAAGAATAGACAATGTGACGAAAAAATACACCAACCATTTGAAGGTACATGTATGTATTTTGCAGAATTCTTCTCTGCTCAGACTGTTGTACCGATCGATCTGCTGAACATGAAAAAAGTATCTCCTTATAAAACACCTGGAAACAACACTGTACTTTTATATAGTCTCTTCACCTTTGATGTAATGTTAATGCCATAATGTAAGAAAAGGATTAACTTAATAGTGTCAAAACGTTATATGAATTTGAATTAGGTGTACCATTGGCGTAACCAGTCGCTGGACTAGGCTAGTGATGATCCAGAATCCCCTAATTTATTTCACATTTTTGTTCAAAAAAAGAGAAAAAACAATGAAAAAAATTGTCAGAATTCGAGTCGACCGTAGCTTTGGAAGCAAAACTTTTACGTCACCTAGGGTTAGGCCCCCCCTTCCCTGCCCTTTGTCAAAGTTAGATCCGCGTGAAAGGCGAGAGATTAACTGTGAGTTTATGCAGTGTATTGACAGATTATATTAAGAAAATATTTTGAATTTAGATACAGCTCTAGGTGTTAAATCTACATGTAATAAGTTTAAGATAATAAATAAAAGTTTAGAGCCCACATCATGTTAATCTAACCTTCTTGAATCTATAGAGTAGTGAACTCTTCTCTTTGTAATCCAAAAGGTCATGCTAAAACGACTAATTTTTTTTAAAGAAATGAATGCCTGTACGCAGACACATCAATGTTCCAAGAACGGTACCAGTCGAAGGTGTAGCGATGGTCCAAAGTTGAAACTTTTGGTATATCAAAGTTTGACTTTGTTACCTCGACTTTTCTTGAACTTATCCTACATATTTATTAAGCTACCCGCCAACGGGGGCATGATGTTCATAAACGCAATATATCTTCGCTACTCTGAAAACTGCAATTTCATTTATGTCAAGTTCATACACAGGCCTTTCTTCCATCACAAAATAATAAATGATATGCAGAACTGTAACCATGGTAACGCTATACAACATGTCATATTTTTTGCTGTATTTTCAGATTTACGACCCTCGTACTTGCCAGTGTGTTTTTAGTTTACAAGACGAAGACACCAAATTACCAGTCACACAGATCCGCTTCCGCCATTTCTCAGAGGACGAGAAACCCGAATATGCTCACATTCTCATAGCAACATGTAAGTTATTGAAAAGAAGGTAACCATGGTAACTACATCAAACGGTCCTTAAACTGACTCTTGTGTATACTATTATGTAGTTTGTGGTCTGTATGAATGTCTGTCTGTCGGTCGGTCCAATTGTATGCAGAAAATTAAAATTGAGCATAACTAGTAAATGATAAGTTTTTGGGCTTTCGTATTTCACATGTACATTTAATGTGTAATGACATTTCTTTTGATACCAAAATTTGTTCACCTAGTGAACTTGAACTTGGTTTTCGATTTCGTCTAGAAACTGTATAGTTTTACTTAGATATTTACATAATTAAAAACCATGGAATAGACTCCATGTCAGATTGTTACCGTATATCATTCTATCATTTGATCTCAACATATACTCTTCAAAAGAAGAAACGCATATAACAATATTACAATGTATTGTTATTATTCGATATGCACAAGCTATTGATTATGTGACCTTATTTGTTTGCATTAATGATGGTATAGAGATAGGACAAGCAGTTTAGGGCTTAATTACGATTTTTTGATTATCATAAAATCTCTTTTTAGGTAAAAACATGAAATTTTGAATTTTCGACATTTTATGTTTTTATGCATTTTACATGTTTATGAGGAATTTGAATTTTGCCCTAAGTCAAAGTTCATTGATGCCCATAAAAAAAAATTGGCTTGTAACTTCTTCGGGTCACTTCCGCTTTAATGCAATGCATGCTTACAATGTCCGATGCCATGCGTTTAAACATTGCGACGTGATCGAATGACTCCCATTTGTGAGTAATGCTCAGTAAAAAAGTCAAATTTAGAAGATTTTCCTCCTTATGAAACAAAACTGATTCGCAAATTCAAGGAATGCGACGAACTCTGGATGACGTCCTAGAATAAAACTTCACCATGCGTAGTAATGCCGCCAAATGTTATGAGATTATCGCTGTTAAGTATGGTGTATCCGTTTGTTAATCGAATGAAAACATTTTCAAATGATATTGAAAACAAACGCATCCGGATCTCCGAAAAATACACAATTTGGCCTCTAAAACAACATCGAGGGCATATTGTTATTGGGACATTTTAACTAACATTTTAAATCAGTAAAGAGGTTCTCGTTGAAAGCTTAGGATCTGAAAATACCATTTTGTACATTTTATTTGATTTTGTCTATTAAAATGATAAATGTGATCATTTTATATGTGCACTAAGGATGAAATGAACAAATACTATGCGTTACTTTTTTTGATGAGTATATTAAATGAAGTTTTGCAAGAAACGAACTGGAAACAAGAATTGAAACCATCAATAGTAGACTAGTGACGAGAGGGCACTCCAACCTCTTATTCTATGGAATGTTATGCCTCGATGGCCTCGTTAATTCGGTCATGGTTGGAACCTTCTATAGAAATAAGAGATAATCTTCCATTTTCCATAATGTACCAGAATTTTATGTGCATCAATTATTCATAACCCTCTTTTCCTTACGAAGATATCCATTATAACCTCCGTGACTCTCTAACAAAAGATTATTGTAAATGATTCAATTCGTTATAATTGATTCACTACCGTACGGGATCAAGAGTAAGTTCTGTCCGTCATTCTGACGATTCGTCACACCATCTGTATTCAGGAGATATCTCAAAACACTTAAGCCTCCCTTGATATGCTTGGGACAATGTCGTTTTCAATCAGAAGTAATGACTTTCTTGAATATTTACTTTCCCCGTGAGATAGGTCTGAAGGTACATACATTTTGTAAAGATCTGTCTTTAACATGTTTAATACGACCGAGAATGATAAATTGTTTCTGTAAATTGATCTCTAAATTGGTTATTGTCCTATTCAAGTCAAGTGGCTATTAATTTCATTCTTGTTAAATTCAGACATCAAAAGAACCGTTTGTAGTGTATAAACATTCGGTCCTCTGTCCAGGTAACAATATATTCCGTATAACAAATACAATTGTGATTTATTATAAGCAAGTCACTGCGAGTGTCAAAAGCAATGTTTCCACGACTTGCACAAACCTTTGTTTGATTAAAATATCGTCTAACCATTTCAATAGCATCCTTCATAAGTCCTTCCATCCGTCCGCCCACCCACTCCCAAGTTCTATATATATTGTATATCTATTTTCGAACCCTGTTTTAAATTGATTATCATGATTATCGCTTGAAAATACTTAGTTCATTTTTTGGTACTACATGTAACTTTTGAAGTAGGCAATGAACCCTTCTTGTCTAAGACGTTCTTAATCAGAAATAACTACATGTATTGTACAACGATTGATCGGATGTTCGCGAACATGAGCATCTGTGGGGAAAATGTTGGGATCCAGGGGAGCGGATTCAAAATTTGGAAAATAATTTTAGAAAACATGCACTTTGACAAAATCAAAAATGGATTTAAGGGTGGCCAAATCCTTTGCGATCTATGATTTCGCACATTTGTGAATCTAATTGCTCTATTCTGAATTGTCTCGCAAAATTATCAATATATGAAACAAATATCTGGGGATTTTCAGCTCACCTCGACGAAGTTAAGTCAGCTTATTCTATAAACTCCCGCGCGTCCTCGTTCCTGTCCGCGTCCGGTTAAGATTGGGGTAGCTCAGTATTGGACAAAGTACTGATGCTACAGTAACCAAACTTGCAGAAATGACTCATCTTGGGATGCTGAAGTGAACCCATGTATCATACACAATCATACTGCATCTGACCTACCATTTGCATTTTGGATGTATCTTTGATCAAACTTTCATAAAATGACCTTGACCTCCTTTTTCTGTCAGAGTGCTTTTGCTTTTGAAAGTCAATATTGAGTAAAGTATAAGTGCCACGTGTACAAAACTTGTATTATTGATGCATCTTTATCAAACTTTCATACATTGACCTTGGAAAAATGTTTTATTGAAATTTTATGCTGTGTAATGATAACTTGCTGCCACGAGGGGATCTTCCTAATCTTTGATTACCTATGTTTATTGCACAGAATAATCGACATCAGTGAAGTGGAGCATGTGATCCTTTTTGTAAAAAAATTAATTGTAGATGATTGTAAAACATTACTTGGATGGATTGAATGTCTTAAATGTCTGAGATCCCAGTCTTGTTTTAATAATATTAATGAATGATTTTTACGAGTTTCAATTTGTATATTATAGTACATTCATTATTACAGATGCATCAGGCCATGTAAAGTTTTGGCACTTTACATCAGGAAAATGTCTTCACACTATAAACGAGACAAGGCAGACCTTGTGTATGGCCCTCAGTCCATCAGGGAGTCGATTTATGACGGGAGGAGATGATAACATGCATATATATGATGAAGAAACTAAAACAAGGATCAGTACTCTGGGACCTAGGTATTTATACATGTACTGACATGAATGAAAAAAAGCTAAGCTTCTATTTTGGAAATTTGAACTTTCTTACAAGTTAATCAACTTACTATTTCCTTTTTAGCTCACCGGGACGAAAAAGTCTAATAGCTAATGTCATACCGTCAGTGTTGTCGGCGTCGTTGTCATTTTAGACAAAACATTAACCTTGTCTCTATCTCTTGAACTATATGGGGTAGGGCTTTGATATTTCCCATGTAGATACCTTGTGACAAGACCTTTCATTTGAGACCATGACCGTTGACCTAGTGACCTTGACCCCAGACTTTAAATTACTTTCCAAAAACTTTTACCTGGGCTTTATCTGGTGAACTATAAGGGGTAGAGCTCTGGTAATTCACATGTAGATACCTTGTGACGAAACCATTTATTTGAGACCATGACCTTTGATATAGTAACCTTCACCTTGGACTTTGACCTACATTTCAAAATTTTTATCTTGGCTATACCACTTCTGCTATAAGGGGCAGGACTTTGATATTTCACATGTAGGTACTATGTGATGAGACCTTTCATTTGAGACCATGACCTTTGACCTTGTACTTTGACCAAGTTTTGAAAAAAAAATTAGTTTGGTCTTCATCTCTTATCTACATGTATAAGGGGAAGGGCTTTGATATTTCATGCATATATTTATTATTACTTAGACTCTTCATTTAAGACAATGACTTATTGACCTTGTGACCTTGACCTTGGACTTTGACCTACTTTTCAAAAACTTTATCGTAGGCTATATCTCTTGAATTTCAAAGGGGTAGAGCTTTGATATTTCCCATGTAGGTACACAGGGGTATCATCGCTTGGTCACAAACCCTTACCTCAATACAAACCCTTCCTTCTATATGTCTATGTTAAAAACCCCAAGGGAGGACACTTCCTATATAATAGCTATATAACTCTTTTGTACTCGATCGTGGCTTCCACTTCTATCGGTCTGCATTCGACCAGTGCATCTTTTAGAATGAATTTTTCAATTTGGATATGTTTTATAGATTCATCTTGAGATAACAAAACCAAAAATCGTATCAAATGGACCGTGGGTTTAGCCTGAAGGAAGGAAAAAAAGAGGAAGCCACGATCGAGTACAAAGCGATTGTCCGCCCTTGGGGTTTTTAATATAGACATATAGAAGGAAGAGTTTGTATCGAGGAAAGGGTTTCTGACCAAGCAATGATACATTACCCCTGTGTGTAGGTACCTTGTGACGAAGTCTTTCATTTAAGACCATGATCTTTGACCAAGTGACCTGGACCCCAGACTTTGACCTACTTTTCAAAGACTTTAACCTGGGCTATATCTTTGAACTACAAGGGGTAGAGCTTTGATATTTCCCATGCAGATACCTTTCATGAAATACCATGACTTTTGTCCTAGTGACCTTGACCCCTGACTTTGACCTACTTTTCAAATACTTAAACCTGGGCTATATCTGGTGAACTATAAGGGGTAGAGCTGTGTAGATACCTTTTTAACGAGACCTTTCATTTGAGAGCATGACCTTTGACCTAGTGACCTTGACCTTTGACTTTGACCTACATTTCAAAATTTTCATCTTGGCTATACCACTTCTGCTATAAGGGGTAGGGCATGTAGGTACTTTGTGATGAGACCTTTCATTTATGACCATGTACATTGACATTGGACTTTGACCAAGTTTTGAAAAAAAATCAGTTTGGTCTTCATCTCCTTATCTAGATGTATAAGGGGAAGGGCTTTGATATTTCATGCATATATTTATTATTACCAAGACTTTTCATTTGAGACAATGACCATTAATGGGTGACCTTGACCTTAACCATTACCTTATTTTAAATTAACCATACTTTTGCTTTATCTTTAGTTCTCTTAGGGATAAGACTATTATTAGATGCATCGTCTCTTCATGGCATACCTTTTTGTATTATAGAAATTATTTGATTTTTGACAAAAAACGTGCTATGGCAAGCTATGTAATCTTTGATTACCCTATGTTTCCATTGTAAATGTGGGGAATATATATGTATGGACTTAAGATTTTGACCATTACATTTACTGTTTTGAAAAATTTTAAGTACACTAGTGACATATGAATAGATATATGATATTTAGCAAGGATTCTACATGTATGATATATAGGCACCAATTTTATATGCTTCACTGCAAATATGAATACAATAAGTTTTCATCTATTAATATGTGAAATGAAAAAGACCAATTATTGAAAAATTGATTGATTGAAGAGTTGATGGTCCTTTTATGAATGTACTTTTGAATATAAGTACCAAAGACTTTTTGTAGCAAAATGTGTTGTGGTCTGAATAGGCCACTTTCCGAAATTCATAATGGCTGACAAAATGACGAAAAATGTCTGAGGTAGGCAATTTAAGCGGACTTTTTCATTGTTACGTCACTATGGAATTGCGTCTTTTAACAGTGACGTCATAATGTGAAGAAACGCCAAAAGATGTTGACTCGGACATTTTGTGCTTTCTAACAAGATCGGAAAATGGTTTATTCATGGTAAATTTTCTTTTTTTCAGCGATGCAAGGGACAAGATGGATGGACATAGATTTCGAGTATTTTCAGCACAGTATCATCCAAATTATCCACATGTATTTATAACAGGAGGATGGGATAACACAGTACATGTAAGCTGGCTTTAATCATAAAATACTTTTAAATTCATACACATGTGTGGCTCTAGATGAGATAGTTTTCCCCATTTTTAGCTCACCTCGACAAAGTTGAGATGAGCTTATGCTTTAACCCCGGCGTCCGCGTCCCCGTTCGCGTCCGCGTCCACGTCTGGTTAAAGTTTTTGGGGTAACTCAATATCTGACAAAGTACTGATGCTACAGTAACCAAACTTGCACAAGTGATTTATCTTTGGATGCTGAGGTGAACCCATGCATCAGATGCTGCATCTGACCTACATTTTCCGGTTGAATGACTTTGTCAATGTCTGGTTAAAGTTTTTGGGGTAGCTCAATATCTGACAAAGTACTGATGCTACAGTAACCAAACTTGCACAAGTGATTCATCTTTGGATGCTGAGGTGATCGGATGCTGCATCTGACCTACATTTTCTAGTTGAATGACTTTGTCAATGTCTGGTTAAAGTTTTTGGGGTAGCTCAGTATCTGACAATTACTGATGCTACAGTAACCAAACTTGCACCAGTGATTCATCTTTAGGTGCTGAGGTGAACCCATGCATTGGATGCAGCATCTGACCTACTTTTTTTTCGCTTGAGTGATTTTGCCTTTAAAGGCCAATATTGAGCAAAGTATAAGTGCTACATTTACCAAACTTGCATATTGGATGTATCTTTGATCAAACTTTCATAAAATGACCTTGACCTACTTTTTCCGCTTGAGTGATTCAGTCTTTTAAGGCCAATATTGAGCAAAGTATAAGTGCTACATATACCAAACTTGCATATTGGACATATCTTTAACCAAACTTTCATAAAATGACCTTGACCTACTTTTTCTGCTTGAGTGATTATGCCTTTAAAGGCCAATATTGAGCAAAGTATAAGTGCTACATGTACCAAACTTGCATATTGGATGTATCTTTGATCAAATTTTCATAAAATGACCTTGACCTACTTTTTCTGCTTGAGTGATTTGCCTTTAAAGGCCAATATTGAGCAAAGTACAAGTGCTACATGTACCAAACTTGCGTATTGGATGTATCTTTGATCAAATTTTCATAAAATGGCCTTGACCTACTTTTTCCGCTTGAGTGATTTTGCCTTTAAAAGCCAATATTGAGCAAAGTTTAAGTGCTACATGTATCAAACTTGCATATTGGATGTATCTTTGATAACATTTTCATAAAATGACCGTGACCTACTTTTTTCCACTTGAGTGATTTTCTTTTTAAAGCCAATATACATGTACTAAGAGATATGTATAAATAGAACTTTGCTGCCACGAGGTGAGCTTCGTAATCTTTGACTATGTTTAGCTCTTAACTGGACATAGACCAGTCAAGCTTATGTGACTGTCCTGCTTTCATCTGTCTGTCAATCTGTAAACAATTCTGGGGTATTCCTTAATATTTCTTTGAAAACTGCAATGAAAATAAGATTTTACGCACTCATTCATCGCATACTTTTGTCACATTTTAGTTATTCAATTAAGTCTTTCGTGTTTATTAGTCTTTTTTTTTTTTTAATTCATCTAGTTTTCTTTTTTTTAATTTCGAAATAGAGGGAGAAGATGCCCACTTATTTTCGTATTTAGTTTTATTTTCTTATTGTGAACAACTGAAGACTTCGTTAAAACTTGATAGAGAAGAATGACTTGTAAAAAGTATCAGAATGTCCTTGAAGATTCTTTATCTTGTAGAAATGTACAAATCTCAGAGTGCCTCTTGGTAATCTGCCAGAATGCTAAGAATGTACATGGGAATCAGGTTTTCAGGAGAGCTAAATTGTATCCCCTTGGGCCTCTTGTGAAGTAAAAACTTCTTCAAATCAAAGATTGATTGAATACTCCTTCCCCAACCCCTAGCTAATAGGAATTATAGATCTATGCATGTGCATAACTTATACACGTATATAAATAAATGATCATTTTGATTTTTGAGTTAATTAGAAATTCATCATTGATTACACATTTACAGTAACTTCATTTAAATTGTATTTGAACTATTGCATTATTGTAATAATCAAGTTGATTTACACTCATTTTTTGTTGGTTTTTTTTCAGTTTTGGGATGATAGGCAGAGGCATTCAATAAGGTAAAATTTAAATAAAAATGATATTGAAGAAATAATAAATTCATTTCTGTCTTTTTAATATACATAGTTATTTCCCATGAGGGACAGCTAGTATCTAAATATTAGGAATATGTATTACTTATATATACATGTTATATTCACATACTTGCCATAATTTTTCGGAGTTTTGTCATTGCAAAGAGGGACAAAAAGAGGGACAAATCATCAAAATGCGGGACAAATATAACGCCATTGAGGGACATAAAGAGGGACACTTTTAGGAGATTGAACTTCAGATATTACAATCCAAAATTGCACTAGATCATTGCCCTCTGCAAACGAAAGAACGTCAGAGTAAAAAATAAATCTTATTATTGCGCGCCGTATACGTAGATGGCTCCGCGTCGGACGCATTTCTAAAAGTGGCGCTTCATTGAACTTGTCTACCCTATTTAATTTTCCTCTGTGAAAATTTTAAAAGTCTTTTACTCCATTGTTCACGTTTTATATTCACAACTTTCTGAACATAAGTATTGAACATCTGCGCTGTTGCCTGTGTTGACGTTGGCGATTTAAATAAAATACACAATCGATAACTTAACGACTCGGGTATTAAAAACGACACTAAGCAAACGTACTTTGATTGATACTGAGAGTTTTTTGACGTGATAATAATAAAGAGCATATTACAGTTACTCTAGAGCGTTCCGGGGTTGCGTATTTTCTTTCCTTTTTTTTTTTTTTTTGAAATCTTGTTTACATGTTTTACATCACGTTGTTTCCTGTCATAAAAATAAATTCATATCTTGGCTTACACATCGTATAACTATTGCTATTGCTTTATTTATTTATTTCAATGATCGAATTTTTTTGTGAGCAAAAAAAAATATCAACAAGAGAAAGGCTGCATGAATGTATTTAGCGACGTTTGTGGGACAGCCGACCTTTAATCAACCTACATTGTATTACTCTCAAAACATAGGTCGATTATCGGCTGATTACTGTATATAGGTATATAGCGTAGATAATTGGAGACGTTTTAATAGACAATGAAAGTTTAAGAAAAGACGGAACGACTGAAATCGACAAAGAATAATCAATATTAACATGATTACGCCGATTTTTTTTTTATGAAACGTCAAAAAATCGGGATTTTGCGTGTCCCGGCCGGGACAAATATTTTCGGTCGAAAATGCGGGACATTTTTTGTCCCGGCCGGGACAATGGCAAGTATGTATTCAACTAACTACGACATTGTTATATTTCCATTCTAAAGCATTTGACACATTGACCTCTATTTTACAATTAATTTCTAAAATTACCAGTTGTAATGCTACAAGACTCCCTTGCACAATTTTATGGACAATTTTTATACTGTTTTCTGTTTTCTGATACATTTGTGTGTTTGAATTTTGGAGTTATCTCTCTTGATATACAGCAGTAGTACTTTTGTAATTGGAAATCTTTAGTGCACAGAGGTCAGAAAGTGCACGGAGGTCAGAAAGTGCACGGAGGTCAGAAAATTTCGATCAGGCAGTGTTCTTAAATTAAATGGATAATTATAAATTGTCTCTTTATTTTGGCAGGATGATCTCGGACGGGCCCCACATCTGCGGAGACGCATTAGATATTGACGCCACTCACAATCACATTCTGGCAGGATCGTGGAGAAAGAACGATGTCTTAACGGTTCTTATCTCTTTTTTTCATCTCTAATTTTATCAACTGAATATGTCGCAATTGATCCAATAAGATCAAGTTTATTCAACAAACAACAGAATCAATTTTTCTGGAAAATTATAGAACTGATACAATGGAATCATTCTTATTTATTGTAACACAGTTCTTTATTTTACAGATTTATGATTTTGCCAGTGCCTCAAAGATTAAAGATATTCCAATTGACCCTATGTACTCTAGCAAGGTATAATTGAACAGAATACATGTACTTACATTATAGAAATAATTCATGATGATTTATCTCAAAGAATACGTGCACTTTGTTGGGTGTATGTATGTCCATTTCTTTGTTAAGTTGACACTTTTGGATCTTTTTGTCCAGCGATGTCTGTTTTTCTGCCTCCTCAGTCACAATTTCAGATAAATGTTTCCAACTTACTTGATATATACTCAGTCTGGACTACAATCAAACTACTAATAAAACTTTCAAATTTTACATGACAAGACCAATTTTTTCTACCATTGAACTTACCTGTGGAGTTTGACTTACTCTAGGTAAAATTTAGTTGTATCGCTTTTATACTCTGTCATCTGTGTTTCATAAACACGTCTTGTTTTTGTGTACATTATGCTATGGAGATGAATAGAATTTGACAAGCAAGTAAGACATCTCAATGTACATTTTCCATGTTATTTTTCAGGTTTATAGTTGTCAATGGCTAGGTAAGGACAACATCATCTGTGGTGGATCTGACATGAATATGGCCTGTGTCATAGATAGGGGAACACTGAATGTACGTATAAAGAGGGTTGTGCTGTCTGTATGTACAAAGAGGATTGTGCTGTCTATTTGTATAAAGAGGGTTGTGCTGTCTATATATATAAATGGGGTTATGATGTCTGTATGAATAAAGAGGGTGTGCTGTCTGTATTATATCAGGGCTCGCGCTGGGCTTCGCAAATGACGCATTTTGCGACAAAAATTTGAAATTTGCGACAGAAAATCGCGATTTGCGACAAAGAGAATTTTCTAAAAATGAGTTTTCAAGTACTGACAAACATGCGAAAGGTATTGTCAGATCGATTCTAAGTAATCCAAAGTGCAGATGAAGCGTTCAGGTGTAACGTAGGTAAGCGGGTGACCGTAAAAGGTGTGAAATACAGGTAATTAGGTAACCCCAGCAGCACAAAAGCCACTGCTAATTAGATAATTGGATTATGAAGATAAGCTGTCCAACGTTAGTATTCCTAATTTTGGAAAGATATTTTAACTTTGTTACGGCGGACGGCAAACTTTATATCTTTCGATGTCACTGAAAAGTTTAGATCATCATGAGTGTGTCATACTATGTAATTATTTTGTTTTTCAGTTCTTTGTTTCTCCCCCCAAAAAAGTACCACTGTATTATATAATGTAGATTTTTAAATTGGGAAACGTAACTTTGAAATGTCTGATTCCGTATCGGAAAACAAAATAGCAAAGTTGACGCCGTTTGTTTTTAAAACATCTGCAAGTTCTGACGATAAAACTATCAAAAATGAGCCTTCAATAGCATCTAAATCGAGGTTTTGAGATCTTTGTATTCATGATAAAAGCATACGAGCTCGACGTCGTGGACCCATAATAGCACCCCCTCTACTTTCTTTTAATTTTGTGTCATAGGCGTCAATCTCCAGTGAAACAAAGCGTCGGCGACGAAGAATTGAACAAGGAAAAATTATTTTATTTCTAGGCCATTGTGATTACAAAAACAAACCACAAATAGCTTACGTATCTATATGAGAAATATTCATCTAGATAAGTTACATGTACGTTGAGACCTTTTATTTTTTTTTTTGGGGGGGGGGGTCCGCTACACTGACCTTATTTAATCAGGTCAACATATTTTATTTTTCACAACAAGCAAAGAATGTTTAAGGGGATCGTTTTCAAGCTACATTGAATAAATGATGAAGAGCATATCTAGAGGGTGTTAGGAGCCACCTTGGAAATTTCCTAAAATGCTATTTTTCCCGTTTTTATGTCTAATGTTTTTCACAATCATATACTTGGACCCCCTCGCCATCCCAGGAAAAATTCAAGGTCTGTCCATCTTTCTTTGGCTACAATAGCCAATTCCTGGCTGTCTTTTCTACATGTATCAAAGAGTTCAAGTCATGAGGGGGGGGGGGGTTCAGTGCTATAGCTTGATTTAAAAGCAAAGCTGCAGTTCTTTCAGCCAACACCATGTTTGCAGCTACCAACTGCCTTGTCAGTACAGTAATCCCTAAACTCCAAATTGATCATGATAAGCATAGAAGGCCCTCCAATGGATATTTTTTAATTAGATGGGAGGGCTTCTATGAAGAATTCTGTGACCTTTTGAGTTGGTCTAATTGGACTCATCACTTACTCAGTACTGTCATTGAATTCAAACTTACTGAATATTTTGCATTTACTATTTTATCATAGAAGTAGTGTTGATGCTAGTCTCTGACTTTGTTGATTCTAATACAATATGACTTTGTATGTTCTTGAAAATCAAACACGTAGATCAACACATGCACTATCTCTATTGAGAAAAATGAAAGTTTTTTTTTCAGCAACTTTATCGTCGCGCAGTATTGTGCTACAGCACAATTTTGCGTCATCACGCAAACTTGCAACACAAAATTTTGAGCCAGTGTGAGCCCTGTGTATAAAGAGGGTTGTGCTGTCTATTTGTATAAAAGGGTTGTGCTGTCTATATGTATAAAGAGGGTTGTGCTGTCTGTATGTATAAAGAGGGTTTTGCTGTCTATATGTATAAAGAGGGTTGTGCTGTCTGTATGTATAAAGAGGGATGTGCTGTCTACATGTATAAAGAGGGTTGTGCTGTCTGTATGTATAAGAGGGTTGTGCTGTCTGTGTGTATAAAGAGGGTTGTGCTGTCTATATGTATAAAGAGGGTTGTGCTGTCTGTATGTATAAAGAGGATTGTGCTGTCTATATGTATAAAGAGGGTTGTGTTGTCTATATGTATAAAGAGGGTTGTGCTGTCCATATGTATAAAGAGGGTTGTGCTGTCTATATGTATAAAGAGGGTTGTGCTGTCTATACGTATAAAGAGGATTGTGCTGTCTATATGTATAAAGAGGGTTGTGTTGTCTATATGTATAAAGAGGATTGTGCTGTCTATATGTATAAAGAGGGTTGTGCTGTCTGTGTGTATAAAGAGGGTTGTGCTGTCTGTATGTATAAAGAGGATTGTGCTGTCTATATGTATAAAGAGGGTTGTGTTGTCTATATGTATAAAGAGGGTTGTGCTGTCTGTATGTATAAAGAGGGTTGTGTTGTCTGTATGTATAAAGAGGGTTGTGTTGTCTATATGTATAAAGAGGATTGTGCTGTCTATATGTATAAAGAGGGTTGTGCTGTCTGTGTGTATAAAGAGGGTTGTGCTGTCTGTATGTATAAAGAGGATTGTGCTGTCTATATGTATAAAGAGGGTTGTGTTGTCTATATGTATAAAGAGGGTTGTGCTGTCTGTATGTATAAAGAGGATTGTGCTGTCTATATGTATAAAGAGGGTTGTGTTGTCTATATGTATAAAGAGGATTGTACTGTCTATATGTATAAAGAGGGTTGTGCTGTCTGTGTGTATAAAGAGGGTTGTGCTGTCTGTATGTATAAAGAGGATTGTGCTGTCTATATGTATAAAGAGGGTTGTGTTGTCTATATGTATAAAGAGGGTTGTGCTGTCTATATGTATAAAGAGGGTTGTGCTGTCTGTATGTATAAAGAGGGTTGTGCTGTCTATATGTATAAAGAGGGTTGTGTTGTCTATATGTGTAAAGAGGGTTGTGCTGTCTGTATGTATAAAGAGGATTGTGCTGTATATATGTATAAAGAGGGTTGTGCTGTCTGTATGTATAAAGAGGGTTGTGCTGTCTATATGTATAAAGAGGGTTGTGTTGTCTATATGTGTAAAGAGGGTTGTGCTGTCTGTATGTATAAAGAGGATTGTGCTGTATATATGTATAAAGAGGGTTGTGCTGTCTGTGTGTATAAAGAGGGTTGTGATGTCTATATGTATAAAGAGGGTTGTGCTGTCTGTGTGTATAAAGAGGGTTGTGATGTCTATATGTATAAAGAGGGTTGTGCTGTCTGCGTGTTTAAAGAGAGTTGTGATGTCTGCATTAATACATGTAGATTATTTCTTTAAATATCTGAATATTCATGAAGTGAACAGATAAAATTGAACACATACTAATGTCATTTCAGGAGCATTCAATTTTATTTTACCATTTTGTTTTCATTTCTGACAGACAACAGGACATCTTGGTGACCTCCCGAAAGCTGTTTACTGCATAGACAACGATCAGAACGGAAATTATCCTTTAGTCGCCATAGGTAGTGCCAGTACAATATTCTTAGTCAAGATGGAAAAGAAAAGCTAGAGACGTGGTGCATAATATGAAGTATGGAGCTAAGATTTCATGACTGAAATCAATCTACGTAGTCCCAGGGAAAAAAATGAACGCCATTTGAAGCCGTCCAGATATTTTTCTACTTATTATATGTTTACTCTTACTTTTCCATTCAGACTGTCTTTTATGTATCATATCAACCAAAGAATGTGGCATGTTTTATTTTTGCATTGAATTTGATGACTTTGAGGTAATATTTCTGATATTAAATGTTTATTTCTTGTTTCATGCAGCAAAGCCATTTCTTATGTTTATTCTGATTTGCTTCCTTAAATTAAGAAACCTACCATCCAGCCAAGAGAAAAGATAAACTGGCTTAAAACTAAGTTGAGGTTTCAAAATGTTTTATTGACCCCAATTGAAAATCAATATTTTATTTTTTATTTTTCACTTTAAAATATCCTTAATTGAATACATTGACTTCATGCAGTAACAGCAACAATTATGAGAAAGTAAATGTTTATGATCAAAAAGGCATTGTTTGTTGTGATGTTATGGCTTTTGTTTCCGTTGTTTGTCTTTATGGTAACACCTTTAAGTAGAGAGACTCAGAAGAGATATAAGCAAAGAAACATCCTAAATTCTTATAGTGATGTCAGTTACCTAGGCGTTTAGATGTACAAGTCATTATAAAACTGTTGAATGATTATGTATTTTTATGATTTGTACAAAATAATAAATAGAATTGTTGCATAATGTTAAACGTCTTCAAATTCAATAAGAAAAAATGTTAAAGTATTATTATGATTAATATAATGTGATTTAAGATATGTAGATACCTAGTCCCATATGATAAGTAATTGTTGCACTGCTGAAAGAAAAAATGCTTATTTTAATCGATGTGAATTAAAGCGGAAGACTTGTTTATTATGTGAAATAAAGTAAGACAATTATTTTAGGAAAAGTTTTTCTTATAATTTGTTAACATGTAGATCGTAAGTATTAGTGTGTATGCTTTGTGAATTTCACAACAGGTATCTTTTTTCTTTAACAATAATGGTGGAATATAAATGATATTGCATCAATCATCTCACTTTTTCAGCATAATTAAACTGTTTTGTTGTTTTGACAGTGTTACACGGTATTGCATTGTTAATTAATGTTATGAGGAAACTAACTTGTAATACATCTTAAGTTGATCAAATTACCAAAGTATAAATCCTTAGACATGTTAGACTTGCCTTAGTTTATTTGCTTTAATGTACATGTATTTGAAATTGATTCCAGTTGTTGTTCCACTGTTGCCTTATTAGAATTCTTTATCTTGATTCTATGTGGTTAGGATGAATGACTAAAGATCTATTGTTGTACCCCGGGTGTTTGAAGTTTCCTTTCGGTCTCAAAATACTTTTAATTATTATTACTAATTGGCTGTATCACATGAACTATAAGGCATAATACTTTGATATTTCACATGTAGATTTCTCATGGCTAGAGCTTCCATTTATTGCCATGGCTAAGTGCCCTTAAACTTCGACCTATTTTTAAATAACTTTGATCTTGGCAGTATCTCATGAGGTATAAGGCATAGAGTTTTGATAATTCACTTGTAGGTTCCTCATTACCTACCAGCTTTTCATTTGACACAATGACTTTTGACCTAATGACCTTGGCCTTGAAAGCAGCTACTTAAAAAAAACTTTAATTAACATGGGCAATATCATGAATTCATACATGCATTCATGATATCATTTGATATGATGACTTTTGATCTAGTGACCTTGACCTTTAATCCTAACCTAGGCTCCCCTAACAATTAGAGGTAGTACTTTCATATTTCACATGTAGATTCCTCTTGATCAGATCTTTCATTTCATGCCATGAACTTTTGACCTTGACCTTTGATCTACTTTGAAATATTTTTTTTTGATAAACGCAGTTTCTGTACAAATACTTATACATGTATATACCAAGTTTAAGTGGAAATTTGACAAAAATAAACATGTTATGGTAATCACGAATCAGCTTTCTTGACTAATGTTTTCCATTTATGATAATATACATGTAAGAGTTGACTGATTAAATGTAGCCTTGAATAAGTGCAGTCATAACACATTGTAACAGTTCTTGCTTTGCTGAGATATGAATTTTGTTGAAATAAGTACACATACGGTATAATGACATTAAATGCCTTGCATGCCTTACATTTGAGGAGAAATGTATTCTTTTAATGCTTCAAGAAACGCTGAATACTGCTTCAGTCTAGAATAGAGCTGACATCATATTAGGCTATACCGGTACATACAGTACTGTATATACATGTAATACAATACTGCACGAGTAGAAATCTGACAAGCAATTATAGCTTGCTATGTTTCTGCTGACTGAATTATCAAATTCGTGTTTGAATGACATGTTATTGATGATTAAGGGGTAACGAGTGGCTGGTAAGGGAGCTAACTCGCATAGTCAATTCCTTCGTTTCAATCCGTGTTTAACCGTTTTCCTGTTATTAAAGTTCGAGTAAAATTTTACAATTTTCGGAACTCTTTCTATTGATGGAAAGGTGTATCAAAATTACAGTCATACTTCAAAACCGCTCATATTTTCAGTAAACTGTAAAAATTCTATTCAGATTTTTTATTTCTTCTTCATTCATACAAGCAGACACTCGTTACCCCTTAAATGTGACCAGTCAACATGACCTTGTCCAGGTTTTTATCAGGTCTCTAGATGTGACCTTGAATCTGTTCAGAAAAGGCACAATTTTTGTATCGCCTGCAAAGCATAGCGACACTTGGGGATCGCTTTGTCCATTGTCCGTCTGTCTGTCACACTTGGATGTCTGTCACACCCTATATCAAAGTGATTCCTAAGTGTCGCTATGTTTCGCAGGCAACGCATGCATTCCTTGGAATGATTTTAACTATTTAATTTTAGTCTTTATTCACCCAATCCAGAGAAAATATATTTGACAATGCACAATACACCTGCAGAGGTTTAAAAAACAAGGATGTGGTATATGTGAAGGAATTGTTTGCATACAACACAATGTGTGTTTAAGTTTTACTTGTACATGTATTAAAAATGAGTCCCATAACTAAGGTTTGTGCCTGATGTGTTCTTTGTGGCATTCCATTGTTACTGTGATACTATGATGTTTATTTCAGATTCGTAAGTGCATTAAACAGTTTTTTCTCTGAACACAAGGAGACTTAGTTATAATTGTTGAAGTAATAAAGTATTGTTTTAGAAAAAATATGTTTCATTAAAGTTGTGGAACCTGTATCTTCTAGAAAATTGAGTATACTTTCTAATTTTATCATTTTGGTTTTATAGGGTAAACACACACAAAATGTTCACTTGTCCCAGGTATATAATCATAGCATATTTTATTCATGGGAATGGACAATGTTTACTAACACAATATCTATAAATAAACTCATGTCGTAAATGATGAGCTTTATCTCACGAAGCTTTCTTGTCATCAATCTGGAAAGGTTTGAAAGTTTCTTAACTACCTACTGCGTAATCTGTGAAAATGTACCCATATTACCCTATATTAATTAAGTTTAATAATATATGTCGTTATTATTTCAAATTTGTAATAATTGTAATGTGCATGCATTACTTCGGGGTTTTCCATTTTCGTTGTAAATATTGTGAGCCAGAAATATTTACAATAAATTATCTTTATATTTTGATATTTTGGAGGGTTTTGGTGCTAAAATTTTTTAATTAACGGATTTGAAGTTTATAACTTTGGCAATGCTAGAAAAATACAGTTTGTTTTCTACAAGTTAAATCTTATCCAATTATTGACGACTACAGGTTCTACAACTTTAATGAAAGTGGGTTTTCAATATTTTCTTTTTTGTATATCTAAATGACAATGATGTTGTCAATAGATCAATTGCCAAAGTTCAAAATTGATGACAAAATAAAGAAGGTTAGAGCTCTTTTTCATTGTTACCTTTTGATAGTGACATCGTATGAAAAATGGCGCCAAACAATGTTGACTCGGACATTTTGAGCTCAATATAAAGATCGGAAAATTTCAATTGTGTTTTATTATTGAATGGGTTTAGGCAAGACCCACTTGGACCTCTTTTCATCTAGTTTTGGATAATGTCAGATTCAAGAATGTGGAACAGTTTTAAAATGTTTCTTGAAATAACCATGTGGTCATATATATTTTGAACAAAAAGAGAATTGGAAATTCAGAACCATAGTGCTAAAATTTGAGAGCACATATATATACCAAGGGAATATTTCGAATGAAGATTTCTTGTCACATTCAGCGCTTCCTTACCAGGAGTCGGAAGGCGAATTTTTCCCATTAAGTTTGATCGAACATCGGTCAATATCAAGTATAGGAAAATTAAAGCTGGTCACTGCCGGAATTCTTGGCTCCCTCTTCGCGATTCCGTATTGTTGGAGTTATTCCCCGTTTATTTTACATAAGTAAATCTTCATATGAATAATGCAAATGTGATCTAGGAAATGTTTCATTTTATTAGTTTATAATATATAGTACATGTATGAAATATATATTCTAAAAAGGAATTACTAATTTTTCCAAGAGCTTTTTTGCTTGTATGTTTATACAGATTAAATTATGCAAAGCCAATAAAACACTGATGAAAGTGTTTTCATTATAAATAAAAGGGTGCTTGAAAACGTTTGTTGCGTTACACACGCACGGCAGCGTTACTTAATATGCAAAAAGTGCATCCCCTCGCACTAAATAAAAATAATTTTGTCGATGCAGTTACTGAAATTGCATCAGAACAAACAGGGAGTCAACAAAGTCGATTAAGGCCTACAAAACTCACTACTTGGCGACGACAATTTTCCAGCGTAAGACTCCTGGGGTAGAACGTAACCCCCCCCCCCCGGTCAAAAAATGCGTTAATTAAATGGCAAACGTGTAAAAATCAATGAATACCAATAGTCCAGAAACAGTTGCATGTAGCTAAGGCACTGAGGCTAGCCTGTGATACCTCGCTTTATTCCAAAGTTCTCAGTGCCTTTGGAGTCGCGAGGACCGAACGTGCCATCCCCTTTCCGATCTTTCGCCGTCTAATAATAAGCAGCCCCCTCTCCCCCCCCCCCCCCCCCCACACACACACACACTGAAAATCCTGCATATTAGTATGTAAAACATCGACCACTACTTTTTGAGAGAAGTTATCTCCCGTGTTTAAATTTGCATGTTCTTTTTATTAGTTTTGTAATATTTCGTTTATACCACTATACGAAACGAAATTGTTTTCATCAAAAGTACCTTTCCAGCACTTATGTTTCTTCAATTACGAAGTCAGGTATTAGTTTAAAAGTACATTTGTAAACTATTGAGCAAAAGAATTAGTGAAAATATTTTGATCACTTTTAAATTTTGCTTTTCTTGTTTTGCATTACGTATTTGCTCCTTTTCTCCTGCACGGACATGACGGAACGGATGAGACTTATATCTCATGTATAAAACATTCGCTTAATATGCGAACCATTTGTCGACTGCACATAATACATGTGCAGAAATAATTTTGTTAATGACCCTTCAAACGACAAGCTGCTCCGAACAATCTTCGTGTAAAAACAGAACTCTGTAAAATGCCGGCGAGCCCAAGTTGCAGCAACTTTCACAGATAATTTTTTCGAAAATTTGTAGTTTTCGTAACTGAGAATTTGTGTGCGTGTGTGTGTGTGTGATTTTTTTTTTGGGGGGGGGATTCGGAAATTATTAGAAAATGCTAGAGAAAACATGATATAAAAATAGACAGGATCTTTAAAGAAGTCCTCTACTCGTGGGTATTTTCACTTACATATACTCGGACAAACTCAAATTACAAAGTATTGGTAGTTCCATAAAAATATATTGTCTCGTTTATCCATTAAACAGCGATTTATAGGCCCATATCAACAAGCTAGCGATTTAACACAGAACTAGTCTGCAACTTCCGCCAAAATTGAAAGTACAAATTCGTGACGTCAGATGTGTGTATACACTATACATTCACACGATGACGTAATGTGAAATATAGTACATGTGTCTCCTTATTTATATGGTACATTTATAATGACTTTTTGGTTTAACCATTTTCAAAGTAAATTAGACATCAGTTTTTTTTTAAAGACCTGTACAATTTCATTGTCGGATCCATCCAGGTGGAGTGGGGGGGGGGGGGGGGGGAGGGGGGGGGGGGAGTTCTTCCCTGCCATTCTGACTTACATGAACACGGAAAATATTAAATAATGAAGGGAGGTTGAGAGATCGAAATTTTATAGGATATGAAATCCTAAGTAAGCCTTTCCTAGCTGTCTAGATGGGATCTCAAATTGATATTTTAATCAGCTTACAAATAGCTAGGATTGAGGGGGGGGGGGGGGGTGGCGCAACTGCATTAGGAAGAGGGTGAAAAATGAAAAATAATGTCATTAAATTGACGACACATTTTTAAGCCGTTTCAGATAATATGAAATTTATTTTCTGAAGATTTATAAAGTTGTGAAGGTAAAAAAAATTTAAATGATTAGGGTCGACAAAAAAATAAATGATTTGGCCTGGAAAGTTGTCTGTTAGCTACGTTCAGGATTTCAGGAAAAAAATTAATTTTCTTGAAATTCAATACCGGGAGAAGTAATCATGTAATGTATATCGAATAAAATGAAATTCTAATCGTTTCAGAATTAAACGGAAAGTAACGAGCGTTCTTCGTCAACATTAGGTGATCGAGTATCTCAGTACGATAGAGAGAGATAGAGAGAAAGATTTTCATTTCCGAGGTACATTACAAGAATTCAAGTCGGACTTAATTAATAATACTATCTTCGCTCCAAAAGAATATGATCACTGTGTTGCCCAGAACAATAAGAAAATAGATATCCGGAATACATATACAAGTATTTGATATGGTATCTTGTTTATGATGATCAATTATATTTTTTTCCGAAATTCAGTCGCGACTCCTTCCGCAGTTAAAATTTACGTCCCCACCCCTATCTATCGAAAAGTTTGTAAACATGTAACAGGTTATGCTCTGCATATTGAAAACTGAAGTTCTTGTGTATTTCGATGTTCCACACGGATCCGTTTCAAACCAGGTTTCGTCATAAGCATGTCATAGACGGAGCGTAGTACTTATTCTCGTAAAATGGGGAAAGAAGTCGAACTCATCAGTTGGACAATTTCCAGGGCAGGGAAGGCCATGCGACATAGTCCCAAACCGATAAAAAATGGCACGTTAAATCGGCAACTCGCTGCGCCCTAGTGCACATTATTCTACGGTGACCGTGTCCATTTTCGGCTTTTAATCTATCTCTCGATTTACGTTGTTACGTAGGCATCTGCTCATCCGAGAGGTTCTTTTCTATTATGATACAATATTGATTTTTCTCCAATATTTAAATCTCCAACGTAAATTTACGTACAGGTACTTGTGTATGCGTTCGTCCGTAAAATTATCATGTCATTTTAACTTAAGTGGTCAGTCAATGGGTAAATTTGTTTTTGCAGACACGCACTGTCATTTTATTTTCGATCTGGCGGACAAAAATTGCATAGAAAATCCTTGGGACAAAAAAAAAAAAAAAAGATTCGATGTTCATGTGTGCGAGAATTCTCGCATCCAAGTAAAATCAATGCGGTTTTTAAGAAAAAGATGCGAGAATCTCGCAAAATCGCGCCCCAAAATGATCCCTGCGTTTGATGAAACATTTGATGGACATTTATTTGTTTACATTCAATAAAAAATTTTGTTTTACAAAACAACAATCGTCAAACGTATCGTTATTTATGAGGGGGGGGGGGGGGGTCTTTAGACGAGAGTTACATGTATATGTCTGGAAATTCGGACGAGAGGGGGGTTAATATTTGTCTTTAACAGTTGTTGCATACTGACTTTTTTTCGGCACTTGGGGCCTGTATATATGTAAAAATAAATCTAGCTTGTATCTTTCCTTCTCAGAGTTTCTTTCTTTTTTCCCCGCTCACAAAAATAAGTACATTGAACATGTCGATGACTTATATTTTTACATTTAATTCTCATCGATATTTCACAGACATAATTGCTCCCTCTTTTAACATGTACATGGCATGCTTTTTCCAATGTAAGGAAGGTAATATTTATTAAAGTACATACGTGTCGACTGAAAGTGGGGAGGTACAAATGTCAACAAAGGCGGGTGGTATCAATAGGCTGAACGGGAGGGAGTCAGATTACCGGGGAAATTATAATATAGAATTTTGTAAATAGGATATACCATCTACAAGTGTGATCTAGACGGTTAGGACGTCATGACTCCTTGGATTCACCAAAAATACAGTGCAGATTTTTTCTTTGTTTTACTAGTACATGTAGTATGTTTTTTTTCCGAAAAAGACGGCTTACCCCAACCCCCATTTTCTTTCCAGGGGAAAGGAAGGTTGATTCCCTTAAGATTTTTTATCTATATATATGCCTTAGAATCCCTCTCTGAGATAAACTTTAGCCTAAAGATTCTGGAAGACGTTTAAAATATAACTCAACACATGTACGTATGTATATAAATAAATTATGTACATAAGTAGTTTTAATGTAAATATTTAGGTTTCATTATTAAATGCTCTTTTATCATATTTATCACTCATACACTCTTATTTGATATGTCCTTTATTTTGGCATTTATAAGAGTACAATAGTACATGTATCCACAACATGCATGTACATTTCTATATATAGCGTTATGAAACGTGGTTCCCTTTTACACACTTCTGACGTACTTCCGGTGTGTACAGCTATTTTGAGAAATTGGAAAAGGTGGTAAAATATAAATTGGTCTATATCAGCCCTGAAAGAGATTGCATAATGGGGAAATTTCTTGTTGGAATTTAGTTTGATATGAACTGTAAATATACACGAAAATCTCCACGACTAGAGAACTTCTTTAATAACCTTTTTTCGAATGTTACGAAAATTCCCGAATTTTATGTGAAACTGGATTTTGGATCCGTGCTCGAATTTATGAAGGATACGGTAATCTTTAATTTAATTACCATTGTTATCATTAAAAAGAAACGACGATTCTGATTGGCCGAGAAATTTTGATGATACCTGTATCAACACAAAACGGAAGTACGTGCCGAGCAACGTCATAAGCAACGTCGTTAGCAACACGATTTCAAAGCTGCAAATAAACGTTGAAAGCGACGAAATGAAATGATAAGTAATCAATGTAACATTTTTTTTTTTGTTGATCGAGGTATTGAGGGCAAACTTATGCATCTTGCGCTACGTGCACGATGCAGTTTTCCCCTCAATTTTTTTCGTCTGGAAAACTCTAAAAGACATTCTTTTCGTTTCATTTTCAGATTGTTACCGCACCGTACAAGTGCGTGAGAAGGAAGAAAAGGCTATAACTTACTTAAGCCACTAGGGCTTTTAAATTTGTCTGTCTGTAAATTCTGAATAGTTCTTTAGTATAATATGAACATAAATTTAATTAACCTATAGATGTGATTTAGGTATTTTTGCTTTTTAAAGTAATTTTGTTTATTAATTAAGCGACAAAAGCATACTTTATTTAATTTTACCTCGACAAATAAATATGTGTCTTATACTGTGTACAACGTATATCTGTTCTGCAGAGCTGATATAAAATCAACTATGATTACAATTTATTAATTTAGCTATCGTGTTCTCTTTGTAAGAGTTACCTTTCCTTCCTTAGCAGAAAGCTAAATGCTATAGAAAATCAAAATATCGGTATCTCGGATGTTAAACGTTGAGCAGTAATTGGGGCACCGATTTATGTAATGCTCAGAGCTAAAATTACTGCAATGTTATAATGCAAAATTTAATTAAAAATTTTTGACCAATTTCGGTATCGAATAAATTGTTTACTTTAAGAGTTATGGTTACACTTTACATTCAAACTCTATGGGAAAAAGTTTATTTTCAACAGAATGATGGAGCTTCAAATACTGATTGGTCAAAATTTTCTGAAAAAAATATATTTCATCAATGTCCGCTGAAAAATCAAAAGTTGACCAATCAGTTTTTCTTCAATTGATTTTTTTTTTCTTTACTTTTCATCCAGGAGAGATAACTCTTTTCAAAAGTTTTCTTATTTACAAAGTTGTTTTTTTAAATATCATATAATACAGAAAGATATTATATGATTAATACTCCCAATTTCAATGTTTTTGGCGTAATTTCCTTAAATACCTATTGAATACCTTCTGTTTTCGTTAAAAAAAAAAAAACAAAAAAACACCGGTGGTCATGGTCTCTTAAAACCTCGATCTTTGTTCCATTTTTCTGGACTGAGCTCTCACGACGATGACCGTAACTTATTATTATGATATTTTTCAGCACACATACCTGTACAATTTACATTCAAACTATTGATCTGCAAGAATACACTCTACATAAAAATTGATAATCTTGAAATCTAGAAAATCGGCTTCTATGAATCATTTTAGTTTGAAGTACTAGTAAGTACTACTGATCGATGAGGATTAAAATTATCCAAAACATGCTTAAATATACCTGGTGCACTGGATTTGAATTTTGTATGTCTAGAGGACTGCTGCCTTGCTGCAGATCTCGAGTTAAAAAAAAAAAAAAAAAAAAAACCCGTCAGTGCGCGATTACTACATGCAGTTTCATAAAATTAGGGAATAACTAGCTTCTGATGTGATGTTTGCGGACGGTAAATGCTGATTTTTCTGGCGACGCGTTAGCGGAGCCAGAGAAACGGATTTTTGCACAGTAAAATCAGTATTCTAATACAATGTCGCTATTATATATATAATAAGTGACGTCAGTAGTAATAGTGGGACGATATCTTCATCTTTATTTGGCTCTCCTGGCTCTTTTACGACCCAGAAGGCCTGTTTTATGCATTTTTATGGCACAGGAGCATTCCCGCCAAGATGGTGGCCCTGTGACGTGTTTCTAATTGGTAGCCATCACCCTTTATCAGGACCTGCTGATATTTCTACCTGGCCAGAGGTAAGGACACACGCTAGATGCACAAAGCAAGGACACAAAGCCCTTTTCTCATAGTAAAAGGATCAGCGTTCATAGGCCGATCATCATATGAGGGGAAGCTCCGTCCACTTCCCGAGTGGCATAGGGGTATTTCTACCGCGCCAGAGGACCACTAGATTGCGTGACCCACCCTTCAACGTCTCTATTAGTCTGAATGAGGTTAACTTTTTTTCTTAATCAAATCTTTTACATCTTTACATTTATATACCAATGTTTTCGTCTCTATTAGTCCGAATGTTTCTTATTACTCTTATCACTTATAACTTGCACTCTGACTGACTGTGATGACGGGACTCCATGATGGGCCATGTCCAAACCTATTTAGAGAAGACAGGACCCCGACTACCCGTCCTTTCTGAAAGTCAGTCTGACTCCTCGGGTGATAACATTCATGAGCTCGCGGCGGCAGAGCACGGATTATATTATATACGCCCTCTTTTGATATTCATATACATATTCATCTGTGTAGCTTGGGCCCCTGAGTTTTGCGGTCTTGTTTGTTTGTGGTCATCTGACGGTGAGGAGGTTGCTTTACAACACAATTGTACGTTCTTCGAGACCTCTGGGTAATCGGAAAAGTGGGAGGGTTGTGCGCACGTAATCCAGGATAACCACACCTTGTGCTATTTCCGTGACAGATGGCCGTCTTAAGTCGGCACCGGTTGGTTTTTGTGTAGTCCTTTGTGTTTGATGTTTGTGTGTTGTGCGTTGACGTTCCTTGTCCCTTGCGCGTCTCTTTTTGTGCTTGTCTGCTCTGTGTTTTTGCATTGGATGTGTTGGGGTTTTGCTGTGGGTGCTGCAGCCAGGTGTTGTTTGAGATCCCGTCCTTTGTTTAATAAACATGAAGCATTTTGTTTATTAGATGGCAACCAATTTATGACGTCATCAAAAGTAGTGTTTATCCGCCTGTGATCTTTATACAAGGTTTACCAAAGAATCTTCAACAAGATAACTTCATTGATCGTCCCGATATAAACTTAGTTATTATAGATGACCTTCAAAAGGATGCTTCTAGCAGTCAAGATCTATGTGAACTTTTTACCGAAGGGGCTCATCACCGCAATTTAAGTGTAATTTGTAATATGAATCAAGGCAAAGCCTTTTTGTACGAGCGGAGAGAAAATAGATATGATTATATTATAAAAAAAAAGATATTTCTTTTTTTATTTTGACTATGATGGTTTATCTTATCTTACAAAACTTTCTGATTGATGATTGCCAAAAAAGGTAGTATAAGGCGAGTGGAAACACGGAAGCATTTGTAAAATTGATCTAGACCAGCAGATGAACATTTAAAGGGGGGGGGGGGGGGGCTTAAAATATGGTTCTTAAAAATATGGTTCTTTATACATTTTTATTTTGTGAGAATAAATTAATGTTTAGGCTGGCTGAAAATAAATTACTTAAGAACAAAAGAAAAAACAAACATATTCCGACTTTTGACAGTACGAAACCACCCGAGACGAGAAAAGCAATCAGAGCGAAACGTCTCGTTTAAAACCGGAAATGTCGGATTTCCCGTGGTTACGCCGCCTTGTTGATGCTTTATCGTTACCTGATTTACGAAAAAGCATCAACAATAAATTCAACTTATAAACAAAAATTGAGTATAACATATACGTCTACTTGGAGTCGAAAAAAAATTTTAAATGGCAATATCCAGCATCTCCGCAGCAACTCTGTCTGCGAGGGGACGAAAGTTTTTGAAAGCATTGTAGTATATTCTCATTCTTTGATTCAGCATATTTTCTCAATAAGATATGTGTATACGCGTTACCATAAGGGCGAGCTTCGCTCGCAAAGGCCCTTCGGCCCTTTGCAGCGAGCTCCGCTCGCTATTATGCAAAACATTTGCTATAAATGGAGGGAAAATAGAGCCATGAGTTTGGATAGTCAGTATCTAGTTCTTTTCTAACATCCAACAGATCAACAGCAAATTGATATCCTGGCCGGTCAAATGTATCCTGGAAACGCAAGTAAATTATCGGATGCTTATCGCCAAGCTATTGAAAGGCAGTATGGTTATTTAGTTGTAGATTTGAAACAAAACACACCTGAATTGTACAGACTGCAAACTTATATTTTTCGAAATTATATAAAGGAAGACAAAAGAATTTCATCATTCCTTGACATCCATTCAAGCGGGAAATGCATCAAACATGAGTTCCAGGCGTGGAATAGAACATGAGAGCCAAACAACAAGGGTTTCTGGGATGGAAACAGATCATAAATACCCATCATGCACAGATTGTGGTGTAATGTTTGGGAATCAGTACGATGTACAACGACACGTGAGACGGGGCTGTACGATGTATGAGAACAGTGAAGAAGAAATGGACACGGATGGTGAAGATGATGATGAAAGGTATGATTTTTTTAATTAACAGTGTTTGGAAAGATCATAATAAAGAGTTTGTTTGTTTGTTTATTGTTTTTTGCTTTTTTTATTGTCACATTTCACAAAATATATATAGTAAGTACTACGTCATAATAATAAAGATTACAAAAATAGTATTACATTATAATGGTATTTGAATCATCAAAGTGTTGATAAAGCCGTGGAAGCTGTCGTTATAGGTCACAAGAAAGACTTTGACAAACTGTTTGAGTGAAAATGAAAATGATTTTGATGGCTCCACTGAAAGCATCACTGATGGGAATTTGGTGTTCGAAACACGTTTCTGGTGCATATAGATTGGTTTGGAATTTTCTTCAAGAAGGTAGAGAGTTGGAACCCTTCGACATTATTGAAAAGATTAAAAAATAATGAAGAGTTTTACAAAAGTGTCAATGAATAATTTAAAGAAAATAATCTAATAGAGAAAGAAGCAAAATCTGAAGCCAGCAAATACATGCTACCCAAGGACAAGAAATTATTCATGAAAAAATATCAAAGGTTTCTTTTTGGAACTATTCAAATAAAATCAAGTAAATTACATAGAAAGATTATGAATCAAATGTTAGAAGCATCAAACATAAAGTGTTGATAAAGCCTTGGAAGCTGTCGTTAAAGATCACAAGAAAGACTTTGACAAACTGTTTGAGTGAAAATGAAAGTAATGAAAACAGTGACATTGAAGAATCAGATGAAAACTATGGCAAGCCAATGTGGACAAAAATAGGTATTTTCTAATATTAGAAATTCATTTTCTAATATTTGAAATTCATTTACTAATATTTGAAATTCATTTTCTACTATTAGAAATTCATTTTCTAATATTAGAAGTTCATTTTCTAATATTTGAAAATGATTTTCTAATATTAGAAAATGATTTTCAAATATTAGTAAATGAATTTCAAATATTAGAAAATGAATTTCTAATGTTAGAAAATACCTATTTTTGTCCACATTGGCTTGCCATAGTTTTCATCTGATTCTTCTATGATTTTCAAATATTAGTAAATGAATTTCAAATATTAGAAAATGAATTTCTAATGTTAGAAAATCATAGGTAATTTCTAATGTAAGAAATTCATTTTCTAATATTAGAAATTCATTTTCTTATATTAGAAATTCATTTTCTAATATTAGAAATTCATTTACTAATATTTAAAATTCATTTTCTAATATTTGAAATTCACTTTCTAAGATTAGAAAATCATTTTCTAATATAAGAAAATCATTTTCTAATTAGAAAATCATTTTCTAATATTAGAAAATCATTTTCTAATATTAGAAAATCATTTTCTAATATTAGAAAATCATTTTCAAATATAAGAAATTTATTTTCTAATATTTGAAAATGATTTTATTATATTAGAAAATCATTTTCTAATATTAGAAAAAAGTCGGTATTTTCTAATATTAGAAAATCATAGGCAATATCTAATATTTGAAAATCATTTTCTAATATATGAAATTCATTTTCTAATATTAGAAATCCATTTCCTAATATCAAAAATTCATTTTCTAATATCAGAAATTCATTTTCTAATATAAAAAATTCAGTTTATTTTCTAATATTAGAAATTCATTTTCTAATATCAGAAATTCATTTTCTAATATTTGAAAATTATTTTCTAATATTAAAAAATGATTTTCAAATATTAGAAAATGAATTTTTGATATTAGAAAATGAATTCTTAATATTAGAAAATAGTTGATAATTTCTAATATTAAAAATGAATTTCTTATATAAGAAAATGAATTCTTAATATCAGAAAATAAATTTCTAATATTAGAAAATGAATTTCTAATATTAGAAAATGAATTTCTAATATTAGAAAATGAATTTTTAATATTAGAAAATGAATTTTTAATATTAGAAAATAATTTCTAATATCAGAAAATAATTTCAAATATTAAAAAATGAATTTCAAATATTAGAAAATGAATTTCTAATATTAAGAAATGAATTTCAAATATTAGAAAATAAATATCTAATATTAGGAAATACCTATTTTTGCCCACATTGGCTTGCCATAGGAACCGAATGACTAAAACGACTGTACTGATAAAGAAGACTTTGTAGATGAATAAAGCTTATTAAATTATAAAAGGAAAAAACAAACAAAACCTAACAAAAAATGAATAAATGAATAGATTTAATGAATGAATTAAATTAATTAACTTAATGATAAGAAAGAAGGAAAGCCCCCCCCTCCCATTTGCCACTGATAACGACTTCGTAATGTAAATAAATCCATAAAAAAGCTGCTATAAAAGATAAACTGTTTGTGACTCTGATTACAGATAAGACTTTGTAGTTAAACAGTAAAAAAAAAAAAAAAAAAAAAAAAAAAAAAAAAAAAAAACACACACGTACAAATTAATTGAAGAAAAGAAAATACCACAATCGCCCTCCCAAGCGGTTCACCGATAATATGACGTCATCATATATATAAATCCATAAGCCTGTGCGATGAAGGACAGACTAAGACTTGATAAGGAATCGTAGGAAATAGAATATTGAAAAATAATAATAAAAATATCCCCCTCCTTCACGGATTTTACATACCTCTAATAGATAATACCTCCTCTCTACGATCATAAATCTTATCACTGGACTATTAAATTATAATATCTAAGACAAAGGAAAATGTATAGAGGGATAAAATGTACAGATAAGTTTAAGACTGTAAAATTACGAATGACCGCGTGTTGACAAATGTCAATAAAATTTATGGTTTATTCAAGCTACCTAAACTTAAGTAAACAGAATATTTGATGGTTATAAGTGATAAGAGTAATTAGAAACATTCGGACTAATAGAGACATATAAATGTAAAGATGTAAATGATTTAACAAAGAAAAAAGTTAAACTCATTCGGACTAACAGAGACGTTGAAGGATGGGTCACGCAATTTTTTAGAGTGGTTCTCTGGCGTGATAGAAATACCCCTATGCCACTCGGGAAGTGGACGGAGCTTCCCCTCATATGATGATCGGGCTATGATCACTGATCCTGTCACTATGAGAAACGGGCTTTGTGCCCTTGATTTGTGCATCTAGTATGTCAAAGTTCAAAGGCACTCACTCAGATGGCCGTCCAAAGTCGACACCGGTTACCCATTGGTCTCGTCGGTTTATGTGTAGTCTTTTGTGTTTGATGTTTACATGTCGTGTGTCTCTTTTCCGTATCGTGCTGTACTCGTCTTTTGTGTTTTTGCATCGGGTGTTTTGGTGTTTTACTGTTGATGCTGCAACGGGTTCTTGTTGGAGATCTCCTCCCTTCTTTTCATTCTTCACGTCTCACTAAATGAAAGGGTGGTAAACCCACCTGGTGCATACAAGTATGTCCAAAGTCCTGATAAGGGGCGATGGCTACTCCTTAGAAAAACGTCACATGGCCGCCGTCTTGGCGGAAACACTCCTATGCAAAAAAAGTAGCCCTCTGGGCCATAAAACGAGCTTTCTGTGTCGTAAAAGAGCCAGGGAGAGCCAGGAGAGCCAGGAGAGCCAAATAAGATCAAGATATCCTCCCATTATTACTACGTACTAACGTCGATTTTCATTGGTTGTTTGCTCCTAAGCTACGGGCTGTATAACGAGAACACACTAGGCTTTGACGTTGTAATATTTCGCCTTATATTCACAAACATATAGATTGCACTAGAATGTGAGTAACTAGAAGCTGTTGAGATTATCGTCAGGATCTTCTTTAACTCATTTATGTTTGCGAAAGGTAAATGCTGATTTTACGATGCAAACATCACACCAGAAGCTAGTTATTCCCTAATTTACCGTCTGCAACATAACGTCAGTATCTAGTCATTCACATTCTAGTGCAATCTATACTTTTGTGAATATAAGGCGAAATACGACGTTACCAACGTCAAAGCCTACTATGTTCTCGTTTTACAGTCGTAACTAAGGAGCAAACAACCAATGAAAATCGACGTTATAGCGACATTGCATCAGAAGAAGGAATGGAAGCGTCGGATAGTCTGAATTAATGAACTGGTGTTTCAATAACCCAAACGTATCTTGTTTGGTGGCGCCGCTGAAAGCATCACTGATGAGAATTTAATATTCGAAACACGTGTCTGGTGCATGTAAATTGGTTTGGAATTTTTTTCAAGAAGGTAGAGAGTTGGAACCCTTCGACATTATTGTTATGGAGGTTTGACAGCTTTGTAGGAATAACCATCTATTCCGTTCATAAGTAGAATATATTCCTGCACGTTTAGATGTATCTACCATGTCAAAAGGTTTTTACACTCCACTCCACTGTGTTATAAAACACTGTTTTTAGTGTTCAAATATGTGGAATGAAGTGTCCAAACTCCACTGCCGGAGATCTCCAGGTACTGGAGCCACTGGACCAAAAAAAAAAAAAAAATCAGAAAACGTTAAACGGCGTACAACACGTCCGTTCTATGTGTTCCATGTTCTCCAACGTCGGGATATGAGCCAGCAAGTTTGAGCAAGTTTCTCCGATATAATCTCCGATAAATCAGTATTGGTGAAAAGATTTATATTTGGCTACGTTTTAGAAGCATGTATTCAAAGGACCTGTAACGTTAAAAGCCGTAATCTGCCCAAATTTTACTTGCGATACCAGCTCAACCAGTATTATCAAAAACGTGTCCTGTACGTGAAATTATTTCACTTCAAGTATCTTTAATCAAATATAGTAGTTTTATTGACATAATCATGAGAAATAACCTATATTTTCACATAGAAGCGAGGGTGGGTTTTTTTTTTTCATGATATAAATAATGCGGGTGAAATGTCAAAATTTTCTAACAACCAGTCGCTATTGTTGATCAAAATGTCAAAATGAACTACAATGAGAAGATTAAGGTATGAATATACCATTGATTGAAAACGAGTTATGGGCCGTTTTTGGCTACCCAAAACTGGAGCTCGGGTTTAATCAACGCGCGTAAGTGATTGGCTAATATTCATATGAGAGAAAGTACAAAAGATAGACTTTCACCTCGTATATCAATTTCTAATTAGTTATTACATGAACAGAAGTTATATGGGTTTTCTAACGAGGGGTACCTATCAAAATTTCAATTTTTCACTTTTTTGTTCCCTCTTAATTTAGAGGATGAAAAGAAAAGGTAACCCCCATTTTTTATTACATCAAAAGGTAGATAAATTATTGCTTTGTCTTCTGATAAATGACTTAAATCGCCTATTTCACAGAAGTATGGAAGCCCAACTGGGATAACCCTTTTAATGTAAGTCTTTGGGAAATTTTCGGGATTTGAATTAGTATCTTCATATCTAAAATAAGAAATATCGTGCATGCTCTTCTCCAAATATTTTATTCAGGATTTATCAGACCGTAAATACGTGGCCAGATATATAAAATCGAACACTCACTCTCACTTATATTGTACAATTAACAACGCCGCCGTTATAAAAATAGTTTGAATAAGCTATTTTTCAGTATATAAAATCATATTTCTTTTACATTTGCCATATTTACATTTTCTAAAAACTTTGTGAATGTTACCGATGGAGTTCTAAGCATTTTTCGAAGATTGACTGGTACTTCAGTCGTCAACGCTTATTGTTAACTTTGACTGCGAGGGGTTGTTGAATTATCAATGCCTAAAATTAAAATAAAGGAATTTGTTTGTGTAAAAGTAAACAATAACGAATATTTTTTGTTGAAAATTGATTAATTCAAAACTATTTATAAAGAAATCAATTATTTGCCGAAAGCGAATCAAATGCCAACTTCTTTATTGGCATTTTGACCAGGCCGATCATTCTGTTTTATCTATGAGAGTCAGAATCCTGGAGAAAATATATCACCCCACAAAGAATTCAAATATAAGCACACCTTTCCGTCGCAACAGAGAAGAGTTCTGGATAAAAAATCTTGACACTGCAGCGCCGTATGGCTGCAACGATAATATATCAGCAGCTTAGGAAACTTAACAAGTCCCGGTTGTCAATCGGTAAATGTGACAAGCTTATTCAACAGACCACAGAGAAGACCTCGAAGTCATGGCATTCGTAAATATAAAAGGCCTGAGATACATAGTTTCTCCTTCGATGACTTGGTTCCATTTTTGAATGAGCTTCTAGGCCTGCATTTATACGTACCAAATTATACTCAGTTCCTTTACGGAAGTTACACGAAATCTACGAATATACGAAGGACCTCACATATACCGATACACGTTCCCCAGAATACAGACTACAAGGAGTCATCTTGGACATTTCTACTTTTCGTTTATTTCAAGCAGTTAGATCAGATAAATCAGAGGAGAAAGCAAACCGTCCTTTCATTAAAGTAAGATTTGCAAACAAAGGTATTGATAAATTGAATCTTGGTCAAATTTTCAATCACAAAACTGTCACAGAAAAAATCCCACCATATTTCAAAAGATGAGAAACGCCTTGTATTTCCTATAGCTACACACCAACAGTTGCATATAAAATTTACAAATACAAACGATTCTTGCAGTGTACTGATTTAAGTAATCCCTCACTACATCCACTTCCTTGCGAATGTTCTTCATTGGATTTCAACTACTCTCCTTGTGGACACGTTATGACTGGTGACCTCAGTATAGTCAAGAACGACAAGTTGAGAGAATTGTTAAAAAAAGGTCCCAAATACAGAGAAAGTATGTCCTTTACATGGAACCAAAATTTCAAAATTATCATGGACTCTTGTGAGGAATATGCAAGACGTTGGGCAAAGAAAGAGGATGTACAGCTCGACACCCTTTCCGAATGGATAAAATCAATCAGAGGGTTACTTTTATCTAGAATTTACCGATTAAAATCAACTGTGAGCACCAGATTCGAGTCAATATTTAAAGACCCTGATGTTATCACAGAGCTTACCTACCTCCAAGAACATTATGTCATCACACCAGCGGACAAAGCCTCAAATAATTACACATTTACTTGCAAAAAGTACTATTTCGACAGTCTAGTTAAAGAGTTGGGTTTAAATTCGACACCTGGAAATCCCACTCACACCCCAACAAACCTTTCTGCCTCTGAAATAATAGTTAACCACCAATCAGCTTTTGCTTCCTTTGGCTTCGACACTAACAATTTAGATTTACCATACTTATACTGCATACCTAAAATGCATAAGAATCTGTACAAACAACGTTTCATCGCTGGTTCCTCAAAATGTTCTACCAAATCTGTATCGATCTTACTTACCAATGTTTTATCTGAAATCAAATCTGGGCTTCAAAAGTATTGTTCGACAGTAAATTCTCGCAGTGGTATCAACCAGATGTGGATTTTAAAGAATTCGAAGGAACTTTTAGAACATCTGAAATCCACTCGTTTTAGTAGAGTACATTCGATCAAAGCCTTTAATTTTTCGACACTTTACACTACAATTCCACATTCTAAATTGAAAGAAAGACTCGCAAGAATTATAAGTAATGCGTTTACAAGTAGGAACGGTAATCGCAAATACAAATTTATTGTTGTTAACTATGACAAAACCTACTTTGTAAAAGAAAAGTCCGATTCTGAAAATTGATAACAATTGTTAAATTTTCTGATCGACAACATTTTTGTGGTGTTTGGAGGAAAGGTCTTCCAGCAAATTGTCGGAATTCCAATGGGGACCAATTGTGCCCCACTCCTTGCCGAAATTTTCCTTTACTCGTACGAAGATAAATTCATTCAATCTTTGGTCTATGAAGGGAAAAGATACTTAGCTTCTGACTTCAACTTCATCTACAGATACATAGCCGATGTGTTGTCCATCAGCAATCCAAAATTCGCGGATTACCTGAGCAGTATCTATCCTTCGGAGCTGAAGTAAAAAAAAACTACAGAGACAAATAATTCAGCATCCTATTTAGACATAATGTTGTCCTACGACACTGATGGTCACTTGAACACCTCACTATATGACAAACGTGACGACTTCAATTTTAGCATTACAAACTTTCCTTTTCGGAGTAGCAACATCCCTTCATCACCTGCTTATTGCGTATTCATATCTCAGTTGATACGCTATGCCAGAGGAAGTACCAAATATACGGATTTTGTTCTGAAAGCTAGGCGTCTTTCAGATAAGCTTCTCAGTCAGAGATATGTTTGTGACCGACTAACATCGTCACTGAGGAAGTTCTACGGTCGATATGGGGAACTCGTCATACACTATGATGTCCCACTCTCCAGAATGGTGGATGATATTGTGTCATAGACCATTTGAACCATCCAACCGAAGATTGTACTCTATGTCTTCCGAAATGGAAGTTACCGGATGTGACAGTTATACCGAATTGAAGCGGCGGTTGTCTTCCTGGGCACCTGGTCTCACTCCAATATCGGGATTCGCTTCTTTTCATGTGGTGGAGGTTTTTGTTTGTTTGCTTTGGTTTCTGTTTTATCCTGATTTTGTATGCCTCCGGTTTCTGATTTTCTGAATTATCGATTTTGTGCTGTATACAGAGATATGGTCATTATCCATATTTGTCATTCTAATTCTCTGTTAATTTCTCATCTTTCCTTCACCCTAACCCCCCCCCCCCCCCCCCAATCGCATTTTCCTAATTGACTATTGTTCCCCCCTTTGGAACACAACTCCGCTTTTAGAGAAAATATGTATTATGAAAATACATCTAAGGAAGAAGTGGTGTTGTGTTCCAAGGGGGGAAACGTTTTTTTATGAAAACTTTTCCGATTTTCATTGATTTCTATACAAAATAAGCACATTAATTTATACTCAAATATCTCTTTTTTTAGAGCAATTTTATGAAAAACTTTCTTCAGATTTTGAAGGGGTCTTGTATTTCACTAACTTGATTAAAGATTATTTTGGGGCAGATTTTACGCCTTAACGTTACAGGTCATTCATTAACATAAAATTTCATCGAATTGTTCTGATGAAAAAATATTTTTCTTGATAGTAAAACTTAAATGGTTCAATGCGAAATGATTGATACTTTGAAGATCGCTTTGGAGAAACTTTATCCTTCCGTACCGAGGAAAGAAGGTATAGAAGCTTGTAGAGAGGCGCTGGACTTGAGGAAAAATCCTTTGATTCCGACTGACTGCGCGATAGAGATGATTGAGGCTGTTCTTGACTTCAATGGCTTTAGTTTAGGAGACCATCACTACAGACAAACGGATGGTATTGCTATCGGATCTAGGCTAGGTAGGAACTTTGCATGTACTTATATACGGAAATAGGATGAGAGACTACTAGAGCATGAAAACAAACCATTATATTATAGGCGGTTCATAGACGACGGTATCGGCATCTGGAATGGTGACATCGACTCATTACTGCGCTTTACAGACTCTGCCAACAAAATCCATGAGAATATCAAAATTAATCTACGATGGAGTACAAACGAGATCGAATTTTTAGATTCCATGGTAAAATTGGAGAACGGGCAGGTTTATACGGACTTAAACAGGAAACCGACAGATAAGCAACTTTATCTATGATATGACTCGCGTCACCCTGCGCATACCAAGAAATCATTACCCTATGGACTTGGTATCAGACTGAGAAGAATTTGCGAAAAAGAGGAGGATTATTTGAGGCACAGAAAAAGAGCTGAAACAACAACTTCTAAAACGCGGCTATAGCGGGAGGTTTATAGAGGACCAATTGCAGAAAGTGGACGCTATGGACAGAGATGACTTACTCAATAAGAGGACACTTAAGAGCTGGGAAACGGACCGGGTACAACTTGTTTTGACTTTTTCGAAATTGCTACCAGACGTTAGGGCTATTCCTCAAAAACACAGGAAAACTTTATACAGATCGGATCATATGCGTGAAATTTTCCCTGAAATTCCGTTACTTGCTTTTAGGCGTGATAGGAATCTATGCGACACTTTGGTTCACCAGAAAACTAATAGGTCAATTCGGAAACAGGATGAAGATTGTAAGTGTAAAATATGCGACATTATTTATAAGGATAAGATTTCGGACACAGAGGGCAAACTATTTAAGAACTCTGCGAAGAGTGTAGATATGAAACTTATTTACGCACTACTTTGTAAGAAATGTAATAAAACTATTTATGTTGGCGAAACGGAGCGGTCATTAAAAGAGAGGATAACGGAACACAGACGCGACATAAAGTTTCAAAGGGATAAACCTATAATGCGACATTTCGTGGACCACACGGAGGACGATCTCTCCGTGGCTGTTCTTTGCAGAACTTATGGTGAAAATAAGCATTTCAGATCAAGGAACAGGAGTGGATTAGAACACTTAACACTAGTGTACCTTATGGATGTAATGTTAAAACAAAGGCCTAGTGATGCATTATTTTATATCAATAGTAAGGTTCAATAGGACTCTTCAATACTAAAGGTCCAAGTACAGGTGCATCATAACGTTTTAGTATGGATGTTGGTGTGTAAGGGTGTGTGAGCACGTGTGAATGTGTGTGAGTGCTATAAGTATTGATATTTGCAACTATACTATTTTTTTTACGGAGGGGAATCTTATAGTCCTTTTAACTTAGAACTTAATGTTATCGAACACCTTTATAGATTCATTGTTGGATTATTTTGGTTGTCTGTCGACTATTTGACTCAGGGGGTTTTCCTCCGGGCACTCCGGTTTCCTCCTGCTCTCTTTCTTATCAGATACTAATCATCAACTTTTATAAGGTAATATCAGTATTGACTGTAATGCTAATGTACTACATTTTTGTTAATACGCATCTCACAATCTTTATGTAAAATTATCCTTAAAATATACATATTTAAAGTCAATGGGTGGTGTTCCCTTATTTATTCATATATAATTTTCATTGGATAGAGACTTCTGTAGAGTTCGGCAACACCCCACCCCCTTCTTATTTATTAATTATATTTTCATTTCTTTATTTATCTATATATTTCTTTCTTTAATTATTTATTTCTTTATCTATTCATTTATTTATTCATTTATTTTATTTATTTATTCATTTATTTGTTTATTTATTTAATTATCTATTTATTTAATCTAGTCAAGTATTCATATTTATAGTTCATACATGTATTTTGTCACTTTATTTGATTTGACTTACTAGTTTTATAGATGTTAGAAATGACGGCGTGGGGGGAAGCACCAGTCTCTAACCTCCAGCATTTCTATTTGTTAAAGAAGGGAGGAGATCTCCAACAAGACCCGTTCCAGCATCAACAGCAAAACACCAAAACACCCGATGCAAAAACACAAAAGACGAGTACAGCACGAGACGGAAAAGAGACACACGACATGTAAACATCGAACACAAAAGACTACACATAAACCGAAGAGACAAATAGGCAACCGGTTCCGACTTTGGACGGCCATTTGTCACGCAAGTAGCAAATGGTGTGGTTATCCTGGATTACGTGCGCACAACCCTCTCACTTCTCCAATTACCCAGAGGTCTCGAAGAACGTACAATTGTGGTGTAAAACAACCTCCTCACTGTAAGATTGCCACACACAAACAAGACCGCGAAACGTAGAGGCACAAGAAACACAGATGAATATGTAAATGGATATAAAAAGAGGGCATACGTAATACAGTCCGTGCTCTGCCGGCTGTAGCGAGCTCATGTATGTAATCACCCGAAGAATCCGACTGACATTCAGAGAGGACAGGTGGTCGGGGCCCTGTCTTCTCTAAAGAGGTTTGGACAGGGCCCGTCATGGAGTCCCGTCGTCACAGTCAGTCAGAGTGCAAGTCTCAAGGATGCGCTTGTACAAGAATGTAGATTGGTCAAGTACCAAGCCTAGTGTCCGTCTGGTGACATTAGGATCATATCCACGGTAGAAAAGGCGTTTGGTGATTCTGACGCATTTTCGATGGTTATGCTGCCTACTTTTGATCCTTCTAATTTTGTTTATCATGTAAATGTAAACGTCTTCAAATTGAATAGCATCATTTAAGAACAAATAAATTGGCAACGTGGACCAGACATGCAAGTTTCGGGTACTTAACCCTCATCAGTGATCCTAAATCCTAAATCTAAACAATGTAATATGCCAAAAAGTATGAAAGTTACTATGTCGAAAAAGGGTTCATATCACCAAAAAAGACAGATTGTGTAATACCCAAAGTAATGTACTCTGTTGCGTCTAGATCCGAATTTTAAAAGAAGTTGACTGTAAGTTTTGTAAAATTTCCAGAAAGTCTTAACTAGTTTATGAAAGCGGAAACAATGACCTAAAAGTTTTTTGGTAATTCGTAAATTTCTACTGTGAAAATCCAAAATATCAGTACATGCTCTAAGATAGCGTACCGGATGAGCTGTGATATGTAAATGCCGTATGACGGTAATTAATCATAAATTATATTTTCATGTTGATTATAAATCTTATAATTTTATTAACGGTATAACTTAAATGAACTCTTCTCTAACTTATTTACGCTCGATAACGATACGCAGATTTAGCGGTTTTATGTAACGTCGTTTTGGCGCTTTACGCATTGTTGATTGTTTTATGTGACGACATACCTTGTTCACTTTACGCTGGGTTGTGTTTACCAGCAGTTATGGATATTACCTAGAATTCTTTTGTATTCGTGCTTCTCCACTTGATAAAGGCCGAGTGGTGGAAAATTTGTGGATATAGAGTGTTCATTGTTATTTATTGTATTAAACTTCCCTACGGAGGAAACTTCTTCATTCTTATAACTTTAAATTTCCTCTTGCCAAAAATGAGCGGCTCCAAATTTTATATAGGGTGTATTCAGAAGCGTATTTAAAAATATAGCCAAAAATTGTTGTAGGTTAGGCGCAAGGAGCTTAATTCTAAACATGACCGAAACCCAGCTAAGGACAGAGCTATGCAATGAGGTAGATACCCCTTTGTTTTAGAAATTTATATCTAAATTGATGATAGAAACAAACAGAACCGTCCACCACATGAATAATAGAGAACTACCAATAGGGAGTGAGACCAGGTGCCCAAGAAGAGTAAACATCTGCTGCTTGCATGCAACACTCGTCGCTTCCAATCGGTAGAATTGTCACATCAGGTTACTTCCATTTTGGAAGATACAAGTATATTTTGTAGTTTGATGGCTCAAATGGTCAGAGAGAAAAACATTCACCATTCTGGGCCATGGGGCATCATAGTGCATAACGAGTTCTTCCCCTATCGACCGTAGATCTTCCTCAGTGACGATTTTTAGTCGGTCACTAACGTATCCCTGATTATGAATCTTTCATGAAAGACGCCGTAGCTCTCAGAACAAAATCTGTATATTTGGTACTTGCTCTGGCTTAACGTATCAATTAAAATATGAACACACCATAAGCAGGCGATGAAGGAATGTTGCTTCTCAGATAAAGTAAAGTTTATGATGCTGAAATTAAAGTTTCTTTGACTTCAATCTCCGAAGGATATATTCTGCTAAGCTAATCTGCGAATTTCGGATTATTGATGGACAGCAAATCGTCTATATATCTGTAAGAGAAGTTTAAGTCAGAAACTAAGTACCTTTCAGAGATCAAAGATTGAATAAATTCAGCTTCGTACGAGTATAGAAAAATGTCGACACTGAGTGGAGCACATCTTTTTCCCATTGGAATTCCGACAATCTGCTGGAAGACCTGTCCTCCAAATACTGCAAAAATATTACGTATCATCATAAAGGTCTTGTCACATGGAACATAGGAGGGGATCTCCAACAACACCAGGTTGTAGCACCCACAGCAAAACCCCAAAACACCCAATGCAAAAACACAAAGCAGACAAGCACAAAGAGACGCGTAAGGGACAAGTAACGTCAACGCACAACACAGAAACATCAAACACAAAGGACTACACATAAACCAACGAGACCAATGGGCAACCGGTGCCGACTTAGGACGACCATCTGCCACGGAAATAACAGAAGGTATGGTTATCCTGGATTACATGCGCACAATCTTCCCAATTTTCCAATTACCCAGAGGTCTTGAAGAACGTACAGTTGTGGTGTAAAACAACCTCCTCACTGTCAGATGACCACACACAAACAAGACCGCAAAACGCAGGGGCCCAAGCAACACAGATGAATAATTATGTAAATGGATATAAAAAGAGGGCGTACGTAATACAATTCGTGCTCTGCCGCCGCGAGCTCACGTATGTTATCACCCGAGGAGTCCGACTGACATTCAGAAAGGACAGGTGGTCGGGGCCCTGTCTTCTCTAAAAAGGTTTGGACAGGGCCCGTCATGGAGTCCCGTCGTCACAGTCAGTCAGAGTGCAAGTTTTAAGAATGTGCTTGTACAAGACTGTAGATTGGTCAAGTTTCAAGCTTAGTGTCCGTCTGGTGACATTAGGATCTAAGACTTTTGATTGTGATGTTTGGATTCTGATTTCGTGTTTTGTGTTTGACTTTCATCCACTGATTCTATATTTTCAGTTTTGTATTATCCTGTGTGTTGCATGATTTTATTGTTGTTGTCTGTTTTTCTATCGTTTGTTTTTTTTTTTCTCGTAGCAATTTTGATCATTACTTATACGGTTTTATAACAATCTGATTCTGTATATGCTTTTAGTTTTGAATTTGTATTTTGGTGTTTGTTTTGTCGTTTTTTTTTTTTTTTTTGTTTTTTTTTTGTTTTTTTTTGTTTTTTTTTTTGTTTTTGTTTTTTTGGTCTTTTCATAGTACGCGATTATGATTATTACTGATGTTTGGTTCCGGTAATATTTTGCAATTAGAATAACTAATGGTGTAGAAATCTGGATTAGTTTTTGTTAAAGATCTTCAGATTGACCGATATACCGAATACACAGCTAGAACATTGTTTTATATGGAAGGCGATGTCGTTATTACACATATACTTTACCAGTCAAGATTTATTGCAATTATTGATTTTACAGAGAGGTATGTCAAACATTTAGGTCCAGGTCACAATGTCAAATATTTTGTATGAGTAAAAAAGGAGTTGTTACATACATAAGGAGTGCACATGAAAAATATCAATGCAACATCCCTTTTTCCAGTCAAAAGTCATTGTCAAAGATATTGTCAAGAAAAGAAGGTCAAATAATAAGTCAAGGTCACAAAGTCAAGAATTTTGGTGTGTGCAGAACATTTGAACTTAATTCCAAAAACTGAGTGTGACAATTAAAACCTGTATTGTTGGTCATACCTGTCCAATAATTAATTCCTATTAATGTATTTTCATGTATGTTAAAAAATGGAACAATAGAAGTACTATGTTTTATTAAGAAATTTGTCTTTTGAGTGTAATAACTGCAACAGTTAGTGTCATGGTAGACCTACATTTTTGTATATTTGGAGGAGTTATGCCCCTTGATGAAGTGCAAAATTCAGTTCTTTGTACTTCTTTCACTGTTATTATACCCCCCGCAAACGAAGTTTGGGGGGTATATAGGAAACACCCTGTCTGTCCGTCAGTCCATCCGTCCGGTTAAGAAGTTCTTAAAGCAGATAACTCTTTTAGTACAAGTGATAGGGCTTTCATATTTCATACATGTATTCACTATAACAAGTACTACATTTTGATACCAAGACATTTAACCTAGTGACCTTGACCTTGAACTTTGACCTTATATATATATACATATAGATTCCTATGTCATACATGAATCCGTGTAGAGAAAAACGTCCCGCGAGGGGTATAATTCGTCACTTTAGGGCAGTTCTAGTTGCAGATATTGAAATAATGTTGGTATGTCTAGTTTGAGTTCAGGTCTGATTAAACCATTCTAGGCATAATAATTGCTGGACTAGACATCTCCCCGTAGGGGATTTATGTTGTTCTCTGTGATTAAAGACTTGTTTTTGTTTGAGTATGAGTCTGTTGGCTCACAGGGAGTTAACATACTGAATTTTATAGTATGATGATAATGGTAGATTGTCTTCAGTATCTATATAGTCATAAGGTACATGTAGAGTAGCATTTATGATTCTAACCAGTTTGTTTACATTTCTCATAAATCAGGCATATATACATATTAAGTAAAAAATATTTTCTTTGTTTTCTTCGCAGGAGACAGAGCATATAGAGAAACCATCTCCTGTTGGATGTAGCAAAAGAACTTTTGAAATTTTATCTCATGCAGAGAGCACATCTAGACATTTTAGATATGGACATTCTATGTTATAAGATTATATCTCAACAAACTGCTGTGACAGGTGGCGCTTCGTCACCTTTAAAAAATGTACAAATTCTATGGCAACTCGAGCCAGACAGTTCCCAAATATATGTATATGATGATTTTGCTAAATGACAGACAGACTGACAGACTAAATCTTGTATAAGATACCACAAAGGTAAACGTTGGGAACCGTCAGACTAGACGTCGCACCTAGAATACCTGAATCTCGTGCACTGAGACATTTGTCAACCCTGGTTCTTATTTCTGGATCTGAGGTTATGGCCAGGCCAGCCGTGGATGTAAAGACAAAATGAAATTTTGAATGCTTTAATTAACATATATATATCAATCATGATTATCGAAATTGACATAAAACATATAATGAAAATGCTGTCGGTATCAAAATGTAAGTGCGAGAGCCAAGTTATCAAAAATATTGGAATCTCTACCTAATGAAAACCTATCAAAAGTTCTAACAAAAATCCTACTAGGGGCATAGTTCTAAATACAGAGAAGAAGGAAGTTCAAGGTCATTGTTAGAAGAAAGAGACGAGCAAGGACAAGGACACTGAGAGCATAGAGACGACGAACCTCTCCTTCCGTTCTCAGGGCTAGTAGCAATTCGAACACTTTCATAAGTAGTATTCAAATAATTTTGTATATAAAGATGTAAGGTGGAATATTCAAGTGACGAAGAAATGATATCAAAAATAACTGTATAATGTCATAAAAGACAACCAAATTGTGATATTTACTTACTGTATAAACAATTAATGTACACGTGTCATATACCGATGTAAAGATGTCGAAATAGCCTTAATAAATGATAAAATATAGTATTTGAGTAGTTCTACTGAATAAAAAGGTATGTAACTCGTACATAATTTATTAGCTTGTGAAACGAAAAAGTATGAAAAGGTTGTAAGACGAGTTGTCTGTTATCAAGTAAATGTTTACAACATGGCGGAAAGTATGAAATGACAAGGTGTAAGTTTTATCAAAAATCGGCTCTGTCACACTGACCCTCTGAACTCAACTTAAGTCGACTTATGGATTATCACAGCTTATTGTTATCATTTATTATGGAAGCAGTAAACATGAATGAAAATGAACTTTCGATTATCGTGTGCGTACCTGACATATTACCTCCAGTTTCGGACCTCCAATACAATTGTTTGTCATTTTCGTCGTTTTCGAGAAGAGAAGACCCGTCTTTTACGCCTGATAGAAGAAGTGTTATATTTGATTTTCGAATAAAGAACAATCGCTACATGATAACGCAAGTGCAATACAACGCCGGTATTGAAGAACATTTGTCGAAATTTCACATCCCTGTACATAGTCAAACTGCCGAAACTATATTAGAACAATCAGCGGTGATGCCATTAAAACAAACAACAGTGAGACAACGCGTGAAGTCAACCGTCCGAGATAGAGATGTAGCAGATAACGTTTACTAGTATTCCATAGTGTAAATAATTGCCTTTTCAATGTATGAATTGATTATGTTTAATCCTGAAACCTGGTAATATGAACTTTGGACCGATGTATCATGACATTGTGTTATCTAGTCTAGAACTTTTTTATTGTCTATTATATATGTATACTCGATATTCTATGATCTGTTACCTTGCATTTTGAAAAATTGATTTGATATGTTTTTATGAACAAGCGTGCAGTATAGATAACATTTAAGATTTTTTTCTTCGTGCAATTCATGTTTACTTGTATGGTTTTATTTGAAATTTATGTTGAATGTTTTGTTGTGTAAAGTCCCTTTTCGTCGGGGGCGAGGTGATTATTGTTATGAATTGTTTAGTACCACGACGCATCTGTCACCATGGTCTAATGATTATAACAATATTGTATGAGGTAGATCTACAAATTTGATTTTGTTTTGCATTTTCAGATGCAAGAGTAACATGGGTGTTACTGGGATTTTGAAGTTAAGTTACGATTTTCATTTCTGACCAAGACGTTTCTGTCGCAAGGGTCACACCGAAATAGTAATAGAGTACTTCATGGCTGAGTAAAGAATGTAATGAGATGCATTACAAGGTTTTATTTGAAGTAGTTACATTTTTCATTTCTAACCAAGACGTTTCTGTCGCAAGGGTTATACCGAAAAAGTAACAAGAGACTTCATTGTTTTGAAGAGAAAGTAACATTGAGGTTATGTTACGTGATTTTGTTTGAAGTAGTTACATTTTTCATTTCTAACCAAGACGTGTCTGTCGCAAGGGTTATACCGAAAAAGTAACAAAGGACTTCATGGTTGAATAAAGAAATTGTTTTCTTTGTAATTCGTTTGTTTGTTCGTTTGTCTTGATTTTTAGGAAGTATTGATTTTGATTTAAGAAGAATTTTGGAAAAGTAATGAAATGTGGTATTTTTACTGAGAGAAAATCAAATATTACTAGTATAGAATCATCTCATTCAAATGAATGGAGTGTGTATCGTACATGTTAAGGTGCCATAACATGTACCGTCTGTAAAGTGTATGAAAATGTCGTGATTTGATTATTTACTAAGAAATTTGATGAAACAATGTTTGAATTTGAAATAATTCATTAATTTTTAGTTTTGGAAAAATTGGACTCTATACATCAATATTTTTATCCACTGAATTGACAAGACGTCAGTGAAAATGTATTTTTATAAATGATTTTTATCAACCCATGATGATTCAAAATTGATTTTCAATTTTCTTTTCCGGGGCGGATGTCATATACTTGTATGTAATACGGGTTTTCTAAAAATCTTTAGTCTTTATTCATTCATCCTTCGTTCTATCTTTGACTTCATGGTTTTACTTAAGACGATTATTTATCATTTTAAGGCTGATACGCTTAAGTTTACGATCTTGTTTCTACGATTTAATTACTAAGTGTCTGAGACCCCTGGTCTCATGGGTATCATTTTTCATACAATGTTCTCGACGACCATGCACATCTGTTGACCATAACTCAGTGCTTTTATCTTTGGAATGTAGAACTTACTGTCACTCTTTAACATTTGTAACTTATAATTATGTGAAACGTATTTAATGTATTCTGATTGGTTCTTGTCATGAGAGTGGGTGGAGTTTGATGTTAGATGTATGAAAGTTAGTGAGAATTCTTTAGTTTTAGACCATCTTCCAAATTGTATGTTTAGAATTATTTAGGACTTAGACAAAATTATGAAATTAACGTTTGGAGTTTAATAAAATATTGAAATTAACATTATGACTTTTTGATTAATTGATGCCGTGCAAAATAAACAACAAGATAATGTTTGGTGGAGAAACTTCAAGAACATACCGTAACATGATGAATTACTTTATAAACATTACATGGTGGAGAAACTTCAAGAACATTACATGGTGGAGAATCCGGGTACATTACATGTTGATGTTAAAGAGTAAATCAAACACTAGAAAATAACATATGTATTACACATAAAAATGGAACACATGAAATACATATGTCAAAAACACATGTTTAACATATGAAAAATACATGATGTTTATGTATTCTGCATACAATAGCACTTGATATTAACACATGTATTATACATACAAAATGAAACACATATAATACATATGTATAACACATGTTTTACATATAAAAATTCATAATGTTTAATGTATTATGCTTACAATAGCACTTGATATCAACACATGTATTATACATAAAAAATGAAACACATATAATACATATATATAATACATGTTTTACATATACAAAATATATTATGTTTATTCCTACACATATTTTACATATGTTAAACATGTGTAAAACATGTGTGAAATTATACAGCTCATACATGTGTGCTCTTTTTTGTGTTTTACATGTGTATAAAATATATGAAAAATATATGTTTAACATATGTTAAACACATGTGGACATTTTTCCTGTGTAGAGCAAAGTCAGCCTGAATCAATAGTCCAAAAGAACACATAAACCACTACATTTTTGTCGGTCCTTTCGTCCGTCCATCGAAACTTCATTTCTCAATCTTATGTTCATTTTATATATAAGATAATTGCTTTGCAAAGATATGCGAATTCTTGTTGAATATCTATTACATAAAATTATGCGATAAGTTATCTCTATGTCCCAGTATTTATCTTCACAACAAAAGATAAAATCCCACGTGGATGCACATGCATTTACGTGCAAATTGCCAAATAATACATGATATAGATGAACTATATCTATGAAGATAAATGTATGGATACAAAGATCTTTATACATCTTAGTGCAGTATTACTCATCATTCGTAAACTGTTTGGATATTTTGGGTAATGTGTCCTAATACTAGGCAGGCTGATGAGTCTAAAGACTCAAGGCAAATAAACTACTAAATCGTGAGCATATTTCAATATACATGTACAATGTCTTAATAGTGATGCCCAGTCCAAGTAAATGAAAGTTATCAAAATTATTAAGATATAAAAGCAATAAAAAGAAGTAAATATCAACAGACGAGACAAAAGAGAACAATATGTGATTTAAATGTCGTATATGATTTGCAAATGACATGGCTATCTTAATAACATGAACAAAACCTTATCATGGAACGCATAATTCACTGGGGATTCTTACTACTGATGAACATAACGGTTCACAAAAAATGTACATTTAATTAGACCATCCAATGTTACTTGGTAAAAACTATCAAAATAGAAACACGATGTACGAAAGACATGTTGTGTTCTTCCAATAACAGCAAACTTATGTGTATATTTCTATGGAAGGGGATTAGGGTCACAATGCTTTTTGACTTGCTTACATGTTAAACGTCTTCAAATTCAATAGCATCATTTAAAACCTAAATAAATTTACAGCATGGACCAGACATGCACGTTTCGGGTACTAAACCCTCGGCAGTGATGATGGTTCATGCTATGTTGCTTCATGCAATGCTTCATGCTATGTTGCTTCATTCAATGTTTATTCGTCTTGCTTTCATTTCAAATTTCATTTAAATTTTTCTTGTAATTTTGCTTCCGTGCATTTCACATTTGTCCTTCGTCAATGCATTTCCTCATTTTCGAAACTGTTAAATTCATTTCTCAATCTTAATTCATTTTATATACAAGATAATTGCTTTCCAAAGATTTGCGAATTTTTGTTGAGTATCCATCACATAAAATGATGCGATAAGTTATCTCTTTGTCCCAGTATTTATCCTCACAACAAAAGATAAAATCCCACGTAGATGCACATGCATTAACGTGCAAATTGCCAAATAAGGCATGATATAGATAAACTATATCTATAAAGATAAATGTATGGCTACAAAGATCTTTATACATCTTAGTGCAGTATTACTCATCATTCGTAAACTGTTTGGATATTTTGGGTTATGTGTCCTAATACTGTCGTTATGCCATGCGTTATGACATCTTTCATTCTGCATCCTTCTTTCGTCCTAATGCTATGATTGCTTCGTCAATGCTAACTTCAATTTTGATACCGGATGGCGCTTCGCGCGACCGCAAGTGCCCGTTCCTTGAATAAACTTTGAACATCTCCTGTCGTTTGAAATCTCTTTTACATTCTACCACAGTATCGTTCAAAAAAATAAGTTATATCATCGCACGAGAGGATAGAAGTAGATTGATGACGCTGTATATATTATAAATATTTGAAAATTTGCTACTAGTATTATGAATAAGTAGAATATTGGCTTTTGTGTGCATCATATTTTTAACTTTTAACACTATAAACTACAGTTGTGTATGAGGAATCTCTGTGGTGAAGTGGTAATCACGTTTGCCATTGTGTCTATTCTTACACCTTTCCGAGTGGGTTCGAATCCCGGACGAGGATACCTTTTCTTCATTTTGTCAATTTTATGTAGGGGATAATGTTAACTGTCCATGTTGTCCAACTGCCCAGAAGAGGATGTAGAAAAAATTGTGGTACTTATATAAATAAACTGTTTTTTTATGCAAGTTCTTATATTTTTTTTATTTTTTCCACAGTTTTTCTTTGTTTTTTTTGGGGGGGGGGAGAGGAGGGGGTCAGTGTTTTGGAAAAAAATATGGCGGGCAACTGTACATTATCACTATTCAGTTGAAATAAAAAATCATATTATTTTATCACAAAACTTTCCAAAAGCTTCGTTTGCTCGCCGTCGTCGCTTGCAAGTCATCTGTGAAAAGTCATAATTTTAATTATTTGTCTTTTAAAAATTCAATTAAAGATATGCCGTGAATGTCGTTTCTGTACCATAAATCGGGTGATTCTTTCATAAAAGAAAAAAAAAACTTCTATTATAACTGACTTTGAAGTATGGACCTATGAAGGTCAATGTTCAAGGTCAATCCTTGCAAGCATCAAAAGCTTGCATTTCAATCTTAACCTTGATCTTGCGTCGAACAACAATGACGGATTCAGGGGTTGAGGAAGGGGCATCCTCTCCTCCTGCACAGACCCAATATTTTCCCAGCAAAACAGGTACATATATTTTGGTCCATTTTCAGTAAAATCGGCAAAATTCGCCCCTTGACCCCCGGCAAATGTTATCCTATCCTATCCTATCCACCTCAATCCTAACCATTTCTATCCTACATCCTATCCTATCCTACATCCTATCCTATCCTATCCTACATCCTATCCTATCCTATCCTATCCTACATCCTATCCACTTCATTTTTCAATCCAATCTTTCTTTTTTTAATTAAGTTATTAGCAGACAAACATACTCATTTGATTAAATTCGATTCATTGAAATTTCTTAATTGATATAATGGGTAATATAAATTTTAATTGAATTTAAAAAAACTTGGAAGTTTGTTGTGATATTTTGTTTCGTTTACTACAAGTGCAAAAATAGGATGGGAAAGGATAGGATAGGATAGGATAGGATGGGATAGGATAGGATAGAGTGGATAGGAGGTTGATGTAGGATGTAGGATGGTAGATAGGATAGGATAGAATTGTCAAACAAGTGGGTTGCAGTACTGTAGTCCCCGAGGATTTCGTTTCCCCAACTTTGCAGTGTTTAGACACTATATAGACTTTAAATATATTTTTAAATTCTCTGTCAAATATTTTGATAAATTATTTTGAAAGTAAGGTATATTTCCCAAGATGGCAAAACTCTTTCCTTAGCTGGTTTGACATACACTTTAGGCAATATTTAGAATTTCTACTTTTGATCTCGAGCATCACTGATGAGACATTACTAGTTAAAATGCACATATGGTGCACTGAATATTGTACAATAGAACATATACATTATATTTCAAAATGAAGAATGGTATCTACCTCTGCTGCCAGATAGCAGCCCGATAGACTTAATTTCTAAACGTTGTGCACCAGACCTACATATTTTGGAAAGGGAATCATAATCAGTGAGTTTTTAAACCAAACTATTACGAAGTTAAAACTGATTTCATGAGACGTCAAAAGTTAAGTTGTTATTCTGAATTTGCTCTGCACTCTGGAGATTGTTCATATGATTATGTTGTCCTTCTTGTTTCAATGAAGATGTATTATTGCCTCCGTCGGTTTGTCATATTTTCTTTTCTCGTGAGTATATGTTTTCAAGAATTTGTAATCCTTTTGGTTGTGATTTTTGGTAAACAATTTCGGGTTTTGTGTTTGCTATTCATTCATTGACTATTTATTCCTGATGTTTTTGATTTTTTTTTCTACTGTGAACATGCATTTATGACTTGCTGTAAGGTGCTAGATTAGGGAATATCATATTCTAAACCCCCTCATATAGTGTGGCTCCTGTATCAAATAGACGATAATATCTTATTCAAATAGATACATGTACAACTGATAGGAGACATATCATAGAAAACCATTCACTGACCTTCTAAATTCTAGGTATAACTATTTATGGTTGTGTCATGTGAGCGAGATAATCGTATACTAAGGTACGTATACGTGAATACACGTGAATTGGTGATTGTCGATTGGCCAATCCTTCGAGGGGGGATTACCGATATACATTAATATAAAGCGATCTTAGACATTTGTGCACAAATACCGCAAATATGGACGACGGAAAAGGTATGGATATCTTTAATATGAAATGATGAGATTTAATATGAATTTTAGTATGCATTCTCATTGCAATTTAAAATAAGGGGGATTTCAAGGCAATCAAACTTCTTTTAACTTAACAGCATATTTTGCAATGTTTTAAAAAAATTGATTAAATGCCTTTTAATAATTTGGAATAACAAGTATATCAATCCGCTTTAGTCAATTTTATCATTCTGAAGCAAAATCAAAGTATCTATTTTCTCTGCGTATTTCCAAATTAATTGCTTTAAGACCTTAATTTTTCAATTATATAGCGAAAGGAAATTTTCTAAATTAAATTGAAAATAACAATGAATAATTTTTTATGAAATTTTTTGCTAATACGACAGTAGTTCTATATAAATTCAAGCAAACAGCAAGTGCCTTCTCACCTGATTTTATCTCCATTGGGAATTCAAAATTGCTCGTCGCAGACGAATGCAGTCATGTATTTTAGCTTGTTCTGTTTTCTGATTTTGTTTTGCGCTTGATATCACTCATTCATGTAAAAAAAAACTCTACGAGAGGACAATTCAGATTTTTTTTTTTTAGCAATTTTCCACTTTACTTTATCCGAAACTCATAAAAGATGAAAACTTCGATAGAAAATTTACTTTCAAATGAAAATTGCTTTCCTTCCCAAGGGGAATTTCACCTATTATTAGAAATATAATAACCACTTGAAATTATTTTTCTCAAATGTAAAATTTTCATTTATATGCAAACTTTCATTCAAAATGATGCAATTTCTGTCCAAAATAAAATCTCCCAGAGAAAATTTGAATTTACAATCATTTGACCATGATCATGTGAATCTGAGGATTTCTTCGGTAAATTTCAAATGATAAATTCTACCTTAACATTTTATGATAATATTATCAACTGTCTGGTGCTGTGTAAAGAAAGCTTCAATAGGGTATCATGAGGACCTTTAAAACCGCATCATATCTTCATTTAAAAAATAACACTCAACCAATGGTTGGCATTTACTTCCGTGCAATAAACGCAATTTTTATAGAGTGTTCGATAATGATACTCTTCTCAGAATTTAATGTAAAAATAAATGGAAAAATAAATTCGTCTTCTTGTAAAAAATAAGTGGAAGGAAAACATCATACATATTTTTTTTAATGAAAATATTGTTTGGTACTCTATGTCTATTTGTGAGAGAATTTTCGGGGTTTTTTATCGTTTCAAATCGTTTTAATGTTTTACATTTCATGAAAGCATTTCCATTGATAGGTGTACAGTACTAACAATTTTCAAAATTTGGTGTGTGCTTTTAGTCAATTTGTTGCTAATTGGAAAAAAGTAAGCTATCATGAGAGAGATGGCCTCATTCTAAAAACAAAAACAGTTTTTCAGGCCTTCTCAATCTCATCATGTCAATATTCTAATTCATTCTGTTTGTTTCACGCATTCTGATTGGTTCACATGATTTCTACAAGCATGTATAACGACGATATACATGCCGCAAACCGACTCACTTGACATATTTTAAAATGTATTCATACGTAAATTTGCACGTTACAAGCTTTAGCGCACTTTTTGCGTATGACGTCATGCTTCCCTTTGTTCTTCGCTCATATGACGTCATACTGTTACGTAAAACTACAAGGTATGAGCTTGTTAAGTTTTTCTCCACTTGTAAACAAAAGAGCAAGTAAGTTTATTTAAGAAATGACTGTCTTACTTTTGGTGTTCATGGGTGTATAATTCTGGTTGGACACGTGCAAATTCCGTGAATCGCGAAGCGATTCTCGGAAAATTTGCACGTGTCCAACCAGAATTATACACCCATGAACACCAAAAGTAAGACAGTCATTACTTATATTTACATTTATTCTAAATATCTGTCATTTTTATTTGCATGCACTTCGCATAATTTGCCTGTTTTAGTGTCAAATGTATTTGAACGTTGGTAAATTCTCCCTACATGCAAAACTTGCACGTGAGCAACCCAAGTTATTGGAATATAATTCTAGTTGCCTAATGGGCGTTTAACATGGTGAATCTACTAGTAATGTAAATATTATTAATTACACTTTGATTTTTCGCGATTGTAATAAATTCGAAGCAGTTGTATTTCATATTTTGCAGCGCAATAATTTCTGTTGGTCGTTGTTAGTCCTCCGTAGCAACGTCACCTTTAAAGCGATACATGAGACCTTCTGAGGGGTATAAAAAGTTAAAATATGTCACATGAATTAGAATAGGGATACACGTACTGTGTTTTGACAAGCCCCGACGGTATAACTGTCGGAACCACAAACACAATACGTTTATCCCCTAAATGTACTTCGAACGTTACCACATCAAGCACAAATTGAATGTTATAATGGCTCTAGTATCAAAATTTTTATACCTGTGTATAATATATATATACCCGACAAAAAATAAATGCACATCATATTATATAGTTTTTTTTTTCAATTGATGATAAATATTTAGTTAGACATTGAATTGTAGTTTTCTTTTTCAAGCACTCGAATTACCGAGGATAAAACACATTTCGATCAAATTTTCGAAATATACACAATGCTAATGCTCAATTAAGGTACACGATGTATAATGAACGAAAAAATATCCAAAATATTGAAATTATGTATTGCTCAATCGCTTTTGATGTTGCAAAAACTTTTATACTATGATGGTACGTACTAGTAACAGAAAAAAGATTTTCTTAAATAGGGTCATTTTTAGGAATTATCTCCCCTTATTGGCGAAAACTTGAAAAATTAATTGCGAAAGATCTTAACGATGAACTTGAAATTTTCCATTGAAATTTGATAAATATCAATTTAAAAAAAATTTCATCCATCCATATTTGAGCCCCCATCATTTTCTTGGAAAATATGGCTGAAATATTAGTTTTTCGATAGACTTCAATGTAAACTTTGAAGGCTGATGACTCTTATAGGAACTAACTTTTTCAAAAACACATTGGTGGAAAATTTTCGATAAATTTTCATATTATAACTATGCCATAAGTTTAGAATTCCAAACTCAATAAATGGGTGAACCAATTATCCCTCACTATACATCTAATGCCTTAAGCGTGTTGTTTCTAGCTTCTGTTGCATGGCTGCAGATTTGGTATCCTTCTGAATTTTGTTGTTTGACCACTTTCAGCAAATTTTCAGTTAAATTGTAGATGTATACTGGGATCTTTATTTAAATCTAGTCAAAATATGCCAATAAATCTGAAAATTAATTGTCTTAGTAGATATTCCCGTATATTGGGGTATGTTTTACATTAAAGGATGACATTATTATGCAATTCTGACCCCAAAGGAACAATAATTTGTTTTCAGCCAATTCTTATTTATCTGTTGCAGATATATGTGCAACATCGCATTGAATAATCAAATGAAATACCAGAAAAGCTTAGATCTCACGTCAAAAACCATTGAAAATGCACGTAAAAGATGCCTGTCAAGATTGAGATATTGTTTCTGAAACTGTACTTGCGAAAACAAATGTAAGATACTAGCTGTGGTAGGGTAATTGCGTGCTTTGCGACACATTTAAGAGCAAAAATTATCAAACAACGGACTTCATTTTCAAAAGAGTTGATGTTTGAGATGTTTTTATCTTATTTAGATTTTCTGTTTGATGACGCCATTTGAAGCAATTAGATGAACTTGTATTCAGGGATAATTGTTAATCATCATTGAAAAACAAATGGCAATACATGATAGATCAATATTGATAGGTTTAACAGCTTAAATCATATCTAATATAGTGAATGGAACTCTTAGAAGCCATTTTGTGACTTTGCTTTTTGAACCAAATATCTTTATCATGGCGCTGTGTCTGATAATGAAGTCAGAATCGTGCGGAAGGGATAGTACATCCCTTGAGCCGTCTGGATACACGAATATGTACATGTATCCAGACGGAACAAGGGACAGTACATTTTGAACCCAGCCCAAGCGACGTGCATTCGCCCTTTGTTGGGCTGATCCGTTATTGTCTGAATAGTGGACGTTGTTGTTTTCACCCCTTTTATGCCGTCTATATTGGCTCTTCAGAGTTGCAATGAATATAAACAATAACAATAACAAAGAACAATAGGTAGGCAGCGTCTATGACGGTGAAAGAACAATAGGTAGGCATACATGAGAAATAAACATATGACGGTGAAAGAACAATAGGTAGGCAGCGTCTATGACGTCTATAGACGCTGCCTACCTATTGTTCTTTGTTATTGTTATTGTTTATATTCATTGCAACTCTGAAGAGCCAACAGGCGAAAAAGTTTAGTGCAATAAACAAATTTAATCGTCATTATGTCACTTTGATTTTGATTATATTGACTATACCGGAAATGGATATTTATTATATATATATATATATATATATATTGTTGTGGGTCATGTATTATTTTAGTTTTACTTTATGTGTAGGTACACATGTACTTAGTCATGTTATTTAATGATTTCATAATAATTCTTTCTAGATTTTACTATGTCATGTTTATCTCATTAGAGAATATTCCAGTATGTTCTTCGTTACATCAGTATCATCACATGACTGTGATTTCTAGAATTTACTCTATTGTTAATCATTTGTAATGAGTCATTGTTCTAGAAGCTTCTGGTAAATTCATTGGTATTAAGTATAAATACCTCTGAGGAACTGTGTTGATAGGGCATTCGTACACATTCGTAGACACGATTCATTCATCTATTCTGATATACTGGGACACTTTATTTGTTGAGACTTTAATCCATTTAACAACGTTTGGACATCGATCTTTCGAGAACGTTTGTGATTACCGGAAACCAAAACATTCGATAGACTTTGTGGACCGTAACGGACACTTTGATCCGGACATTGTATTGTAAGTTGTAATCATTGTAAATATATATATATTGTACATAATTAAACTTGTAAATTTATATTCTGTCTTTGTCTGATTTTTGCTGGCGTTTTGGGGTATTCTGACCCATAACAGAATTGGGGGCTCGTCCGGGATAGTAATCTCTGCATATTTGCATTTTTACGTAAAGTTCGTTTTTTAAAAAAAAGGAAAATTCTCAAAACTTTTGCCAGCAGAAATCAATCATGGTATTTTCGGTCACTGAATTTTTGAAATCGCCGACTGTAGATGAGTTCGAATCATTGAAAAAAGATGATTTGATTGGTTTAGGTCTTCACTTGAAGTTAGATGTAAAATCTTCTATGAGAAAACAAGAAATTAGAAATATTGTGGCTAAAGAGCTTTTAGCTAAGGAAATCTTTTCGTCATACGATTTTCCTGTTGAACCTGTTTCAAGCGAAACCAAAATGTCAAAATATGAGTTTGAATTAGAGAAAATGAAAATACAATTACAATTTGAAAAAGAAGAAAAAGAAAGGCAATTTGAAAAAGAAGAAAAAAGAAAGACAATTTGAACGAGAGAAACAGGAACGTATGCACGAGAGAGAACTCCAATTTGAACTAGAAAAGTTAAAGCTAGAGAAAAGCGTTAAGGAAAATCCTGTTCCTTCGCTTGTCAAGTCTGAATTCGACGCCGCCAAAAACATCCGATTAGTACCAAAATTTCAAGAAAAGTCCGTGGACAAATATTTTCCACATTTTGAGAAAATCGCGGCCAATCTGAAGTGGCCACGTGATTTTTGGCCAACTTTGTTACAAAGCGTACTTATTGGCAAAGCGGCTGAAGTGTACTCGGCGCTCAGTATTGCTGAGAGTTCAGACTATGACAAGGTCAAGGACACGATTTTGAGAGCATATCAGTTAGTACCTGAGGCGTACAGACAAAAGTTTAGAAAGTACAAAAAGTTTGAAAATCAAACATATGTTGAATTTGCTAGAGAAAAAGAAGATTTATTTGATCAGTGGTTTCGATCCAAGAAAATTCCCAATTCATTTGACAATTTGCGTCAACTCATTCTGATAGAAGAGTTCAAAGAGTGTGTACATCAAGATTTAAGAACTCATTTGGAAGACAAAAATGTTAAAACTCTTGAAGAAGCCGCTTTTTTGTCTGATACGTATGCTCTCACTCATAAGAAAAATTTTGTGTCAAAAACTCAATCTAGCGATAGCGCAAAAACGTCAGATGTTCCAAAGAAAATTTTACAAGAGTCTCAGTCGTCCATTAGTTCCCAGTCACCATCTCAAGGTGGTTCTACGTCCGGTCCTAGGTCCGAGCGTTCTGAGGCATCCCCAGGGGTGGGGTCGCTTCCTACATGCAATTATTGTAAGAAAAAAGGTCATGTTATTGGTGAGTGTTTGAAGCTTAAGAAGAAAAAAGAACTTAAGTCACAGGCCTGTGCGTCTGTTAGAAATGATAGGAAAGCCTTAGATTCGATTTGTTCTGACACTCCTGAGATTCAGGGTTCTAAGTCCAGTTCTGATGATTTTGTGGAGGATCATTATAAGCCCTTTTTGTCACAGGGATTTGTTTCACTCAGTGATTCTGGCGAAGCGTTGCCTGTTCAGATTTTGAGAGATACTGGTGCTGCCCAGACTTTATTGTTAGAGGGTTCATTGCCTTTGTCTGAGCACACTTTTACTGGTAGGTCAGTTTTATTACAGGGTGTGGAGCTAGGCGTCATTGATGTTCCCCTTCATGAAATTTATTTGAAGTCAGACTTAATTACTGGACCTGTTATCGTAGGTGTTCGACCTACTCTTCCCGTTCAAGGCGTTTCCTTGTTGCTTGGCAACGATTTAGCTGGCGGCAAAGTTGTAGCCGATCCGATTGTTTGTGAGAAAATCACGTCCGATGTCGTGTCCGATGATGAAGACGACGACTTGTACCCAGCCTGCGCAGTTACCAGGGCAATGGCCAGGAAAAGACAAAAGAGGCTGAGAGTACTTCTGCACTTAACGAGGACCATCCCTCCGAAGATATAGACCTTTCTGACACATTCATGTCTATCATTGATGACAATGTACCTAAGACGTCAGTACCACTTCATGTAGACAAGTCTCCGGCAGTAACTGGTGATGATTCCCATCCGCCTTTAGACAGGGGTACAGATGCCTTAAGTCGTGAGCAGCTCCTCTCCGAGCAAACTAAAGATCCGGAGATCATCCGACTAAGCAAGAGGGCCCTTCCCCGAGAAGAAGCGGACAAAGTCGGAGAGTGCTTCTACATACAAGATGGCATCCTTATGCGGAAATGGAGACCACCCGATGCACCCCCTAATGACGTGTGGCGGGTCGTTCACCAGATAGTGGTTCCAGTAGCGTATCGCGGGGACATCATGAGTTTAGCTCACGACACGCCCATGGCAGGTCATTTAGGTGTCAATAAGACTTATAATAGGATTTTAAGTCACTTTTACTGGCCTAAGTTGAGAAAAGATGTGTCTGAGTTTTGTAAGTCTTGTCATAGTTGTCAGATGGTAGGTAAACCCAATCAAGTTATACCACCTGCTCCCCTCCAACCCATTCCAGCCTTTGAGGAACCTTTTAGTAGGGTGTTAGTTGATTGTGTAGGTCCTTTGCCTAGGACTAGGTCAGGGAATCAGTACTTACTGACAATTATGTGTACTTCGACTAGGTTTCCTGAAGCCATACCTCTTAGGAATATTAAGGCAAAGACCATAGTTAAGGCCCTTACAAAGTTTTTCAGTTTCGTAGGTGCTCCCAAGGCTATTCAGTCAGATCAGGGTTCGAATTTTATGTCAGGATTGTTTCAGCAGGTTATGCATGAGCTAGGTATCAGGCAGTATAAGTCTTCTGCGTACCATCCTGAGTCCCAGGGGGCACTTGAACGCTTTCATCAAACCCTTAAAACTATGATGAAAACATATTGTCACCAGTATGGAAAAGACTGGGATGAAGGGGTTCATCTCGTGTTGTTTGCGGCACGAGAAGCGGTTCAGGAGTCCCTGGGGTTCAGTCCCTTTGAGCTAGTTTTTGGGCATACGGTCAGGGGGCCATTGAAGTTATTGAAGGAAAAATGGTTGACTGAGACTAGCGATTTGAATCTCTTAGACTACGTGTCTAATTTCAAAGAGAAATTATATAATGCTTGCAAATTGGCTCAAGAAAATCTCAAAACCTCACAAATGAAAATGAAAACATGGTATGACAAAGATGCTAGAAACAGAGTTTTTAAACCAGGCGATAAAGTTCTTGTATTTTTGCCTATCCCTGGTCATCCTTTGCAAGCTAGATATTTCGGTCCTTATGAGATTGAGAGTAAAATTAGTGATGTTAACTATGTGGTTAAGACACCAGGTCGGCGAAAAGAAAAAAGAGTGTGTCATGTTAACATGTTGAAAGAGTATTTTGATAGAAGTGACCGAAATTTTGTAAAACCAGTTTCCACTTTGGCCAATGTAAATACATTAGAAAATTGTGTTGAACCTGAATGTAATGAAGAGACTGTCGAAAAAGACTTCGCTCAAAGTGTCCGTTTGAAGAATTCCGAAATTCTGACTAATCCGGAAGTGAAACTCGGACATTTGACCGTGCATCAAAAAGAGGAAGTGCACCAATTAATGCGGGAATATACGACCATCTTTCCGGACGTTCCAAAAAAGACGAATGCATCTCATCATGACGTCATTGTGGGTGATGCGTCACCTATCAAACAGCATCCCTATCGGTTAAACCCGATAAAGCTTCAATACATGCGGAAAGAAATTCAATACATGCTTGAAAATGACATTATTGAACCCAGCAATAGTGATTGGAGTTCCCCATGTATTCTTGTTCCGAAGCCAGACGGAACTTACCGATTGTGTACGGACTTTAGAAAAGTCAATTCAGTCACCAAAACTGACTCTTATCCGATCCCACGAATCGATGACTGTATAGATAAAATTGGCAGTGCAAAATTTGTCAGTAAATTTGACTTGCTTAAAGGCTATTGGCAAGTCCCGCTTACCGAGAGAGCCAGAGAAATATCGGCATTTGCGACTCCAGATGGGCTATACCAATATAAAGTAATGCCCTTTGGTATGAAAAACGCACCAGCCACATTCCAGAGGATGATTCATTCGCTCCTAAATCATCTTGAAGGATGCGAGGCGTACATCGATGACGTCATCATCTACAGCGACACCTGGGATGATCATCTCCGAATCATGCGTACTTTCTTCGACATACTGGCGAAAGCAAACCTCACAGTGAACCTTGCGAAAAGTGAATTTTGTCATGCGACTGTAGAATATTTGGGTCACAAAGTAGGTCAAGGTTTTGTTACTCCTATCATGGCCAAGGTGGAAGCTATTTCAAAGTTCCCGATTCCTACCAATAAGAAAGAGATAATGAGATTCTTGGGAATGGCAGGGTTTTACAGAAAATTTTGTCCAAATTTCTCGTCAGTTGTTGGTCCACTTACCAATCTGTTACAAAAGAGAGTGAATTTTGCATGGACCAATGACTGTGACGAATCTTTTAAGAAAATCAAATGTGTTCTTATGAAAAGTCCTGTCCTGTCAGCTCCAAATTTTGATAAGCAATTTAAGCTTACTGTTGATGCCAGTGACGTAGGAATCGGGGCTGCTTTGTTTCAAGAAAATGATGATGGTGTAGATAGAGTTGTTTGTTATTTTTCAAAGAAATTGACAAAATGTCAAAAGAATTACTCTACTATTGAAAAAGAGTGTCTTGCATTATTGTTAGCTTTACAACATTTTGATGTTTATTTGAATGTTACTCTACATCCCATTCTTGTGTATACTGACCACAACCCTCTCACATTTTTGCACAAAATGTCAAACAAGAATCAAAGACTTACAAGGTGGAGTTTATTGTTGCAAGAGTACAATATCATTATTAACCATATCAAGGGCAAAGACAATGTGATTGCAGATGCACTATCGAGAGTTTCATGAGTGACTTTTTGAAGAATTTACCACCTAAGTTTTCATTGACATTCAAACTTTTTTTAAGGGGGGAGGTGTTGTGGGTCATGTATTATTTTAGTTTTACTTTATGTGTAGGTACACATGTACTTAGTCATGTTATTTAATGATTTCATAATAATTCTTTCTAGATTTTACTATGTCATGTTTATCTCATTAGAGAATATTCCAGTATGTTCTTCGTTACATCAGTATCATCACATGACTGTGATTTCTAGAATTTACTCTATTGTTAATCATTTGTAATGAGTCATTGTTCTAGAAGCTTCTGGTAAATTCATTGGTATTAAGTATAAATACCTCTGAGGAACTGTGTTGATAGGGCATTCGTACACATTCGTAGACACGATTCATTCATCTATTCTGATATACTGGGACACTTTATTTGTTGAGACTTTAATCCATTTAACAACGTTTGGACATCGATCTTTCGAGAACGTTTGTGATTACCGGAAACCAAACATTCGATAGACTTTGTGGACCGTAACGGACACTTTGATCCGGACATTGTATTGTAAGTTGTAATCATTGTAAATATATATATATTGTACATAATTAAACTTGTAAATTTATATTCTGTCTTTGTCTGATTTTTGCTGGCGTTTTGGGGTATTCTGACCCATAACAATATATATATACAAAGCACAAGAAAATCATGTATATAACAGGGTACCCTATTTACCTATTCTTCCCTGCCAGGGATTCGAACCTACTACCTACGGCACCTTCCGCCTGGCAATCACGAGTCCCGCACGCTATCCACTACACCATCTCGACTTCACAAAAATGAAGTTTTGATGGCAAGGGTCTATCGTAACGGACTCGTGATCGCTCGGTAGTCGACGGCTTTCGGGATTTACCTATGTACTAATGGGTGGATCGCCCTAGGGTAATGCAGTACTGGAATACATATAAACAGAAAGCACAAACGATACAGTACATTAACACCCAATAAGTACGATTGACCTTGGATAGTCAGACGACTATACATACATGAGAAATAAACATATACAAAGCACAAGAAAATCATGTATATAACAAGGTACCCTATTTACCTATTCTTCCCTGCCAGGGATTCGAACCCACTACCTATATATATATGATGAATATCTTAATCCAAATCAAAATTATTATTTCAGTCATGGTTCTTTGTCCCGGCAAGATCGACAACGAACCTTGTAACAATGAACTTTCACCGAGTGATAATTTTTGTCCACAATGTGGAGAAGACGTCAATCATGATCTATTTGGTCCATCCGAAATTTTGTGCCCACAATGCAATGATAAAAAAGTGAATGAAAAGGACAGATTCTGCAGTAACTGTAGCTGGAGAGTAGACAAGACGTTTTTTGTGTGGAAACGGAAATGTAAGACGTGCGATGAAGAGTGTGATCCAATCCAAAATCATTGTTCGAAATGTCTTTCAGGTAAATTTTCTGTAGTTTTCTTTTTTATAAATATTCTACAAAATAAAAAGAAAACGCATTTATGTGTAAGCTTGTTATGATTATCTTGACGACAAAAATTGCCTATTGATTAACTTTATTTTACTGTACATAATGTAAGTAGGAAGTGGATCTCCATTAACACTCGGTTGCAGCACCTACAGAAAAACCACAAAACATGCAATGCAAAAAACACATAAGACTCGCACAGAAAGAGACGCAAAAGGGACAAGGAACACCAAATTCAATCATAGAATCACAAACGAATACACATAAACCAACGAGACCAATGGACAATCAGTGTCGACTTAGGACTGCCATCTGCCACACCAGAAGCAGACAGTCTGGTTATCAGGATTACGTGCGCACAACCCTCCCACTTTTCTGATTACCCAGTGGTTTTGAAGAACTCACAATTGTGGTGTAAAATTACCTCCTCACTGTAAGATAACCATACAAGTAGACAGCACGACACAGGGGCCCAATAAAAAAACAATCATTTGAATTATGTAGTGAGTGGGAGAAAGAATACTTTGCAAAAAGAATTACATAATATAAAAATAATCTGGCCAAAGGGTCGGCCTAAGTCCATATCATGCAATATGATTCAGAAATCATTATGCTGTCCAGAGCCTCGGAGAATTTCTGAAAAAAAATTGACTGGAGAAAAGTTTCCGCCCTCCCATTATAATTTAGTCGATTTGAAAATTTCAGAACCTAGAAATGTCCTTTCCTATAAAGTTTTTATGATGATTCTTATCTATGGGATAGTCCTGAACGATTCTAGCTTGGTTGCCATTCTGGCAACCTTGGGCAACTCTTTTCATCAGCGAGAATTAAAGATGGCCGCCAAATGCCTTTCACCAACAGGTGAAATTTCATTTTTTTTCTTTGAATATTAAATGTGGCACATCTAATCAGGGATTTCGAAGGTCAACAAACCCATTCCCGAAGTCATGTTTACATATTGAGATCATTTTAAGCTAAAAATTCAAGATGGCCACCAAATTCCAACCTTATTTTGAAACGATGTGTATATTTCAATAAAAAGTTCGTGTCACACATCTCATTTGTAGTTGCAATGATTCCTCGTATTTAATCTTAGATTTTCTGAATTCAATTTCTCGGATGATTTTTTTAAAATTTTGCAACAATTTTTATAAGAATGGGTCTCTGCTACTCAGTTTCACTGAACAACTCCTTCTCCAATTTTATATTCAAAATAGTATTTATGGCATGGACGGAATGAACAGGATTATTCAGGAGTGGCATTAATGGAGGTTACATATATATATGCAACTGAGTATGATTAATCAATCCTAGATATATTCATCATCAGGAATCTGGAATTCTGAAGTGCCCTAAATTAAATTCATTTAAATTACATTCAAGGTACATGGCTAATACATACATGTAATAAAACTTAAAAAAGTCTTTCATATGCAAGATGTCGTAAGAACTGAATCAGGTACGAAAGTGGTGTTTTTTGGGGGGGGGACATGATTTTTGTGAAGGAAAATCACTGGAAACGGGATATATCTACAATATTTTTATATCTTCAAATTTGGAAGATTAGTATATATGAAAATGTAGTGTTTGAAATTCTTTTTCTAATTATACATAAATCAATATTCATTTCTAAGTAGATATGTGTGATAGTGGCCAATACATTTTATTTTTACGCAAATTTGATAAGATTAAAAGTAAGTTTCAGATGTAGTTGTCTCCCTATAACAGTATGTAGCCCCTTACTCATAATTTTATGATATACACTTTCGATTGATACAATTTTTTGTTTTAGATTTTTTTGCGATTTTTTTGTGCGAATAGCACATAGTGATTGCCTGATTTCTTCACTCATGGGTGCCCCGTCTACTGAGTATGTATAAACGATGTTACTTTGTTTACATGTACCTTGGGACTGCTTCAGCGTCATGATTGGTAGAAAGTCTTATCGCTGTCTGAATCAATGAACTATCTTTATGAATTGAGCTGTCGTGTTATGTACATGCATGGCCTAATGAAAAATTGCATCTGTATATATACACTGAGATGAACACAGGCTGTGTGTTGGAAACCCTTTCTATTACCCGTTTTAATGGACAACATATAAATGAAACGGTGCTATCAATAAAGATATTAAGTTCAATCATTGAAACGTAAAACTAACTTCAAGTAGGCTAATTTTGCCCTGCTTCTCAAAATAAAATCTGTATACGGAAAAATTAGGAACTTCCATCGTGAAATATGATGTTAATAATTATGAAAAATAAAAGATCAAAACATTCCCGTTTAGGATGTATCATGTTTTTATAAACTAAAAAAGAAGTGAATTTTCCTTCAAATTCTTAGCACACACCTAACATTGAACATGAAAGGGTGAAGAGAGAGTGGGGATCAAATTAGAAAATGATATTCTTCTTCTTTCCTTGTATATGGTATCATCAATCGATAGTCATCGGATTGTTGTATTTTTAAGGGGGGGGGGGTGGGCGTAGATTTAATTAGACTAAATAATCCAGTCTCTCCGCTGCCGCTGTGGAGAGACTGGATTATTTAGTCTAAGATTTAATGTGATGTTATTTAATTTACATGTTCAATGTCAGACATCATCTTTCAATTCATTACGGTAACAATTATTTTGCATTTTAGTTCTGTCCTTATACGTCTATAAACTGGCCTACGAAGGTGCTCAGGAACAAATCACAATATTTTGTCATACATCATAAGTGATACATACCGGTATTCTGGCTATTCGCACTCAGTACCTTCAGTGCTTTGATTTTATTCAAACCATCTTTTTGAAATCGGTAATTCTTTCATTTTGGCATATTACATTGTTAAGATTTGAGGATCACTGACGAGGGTTAAGTACCCGAAACGTGCATGTCTGGTCCATGTTGCCAATTTACCTGTTCTTAAATGATGCTATTCAATATGAAGACGTTTACATTCATACCACTTGGTGAGTGTCACTGCTGGTGGACCAGGAGTCCCCGAGGGCACATGTAGCCAAGTTCGATCAATTTCGGTTGATCGTTTCTTCAACGCATTCTAAAATTTCTGTTATCAAAATTTCTTGAAATTTCTAAAACATGGGTCCTGTAGCATCATATCCCACTCATTCTGCTACGTCTTTCGGTACGCTTTTTCGACATAGTAACTTTCATACTTTTTTGGCATATTACATTGTTAAGATTTGAGGATCACTGACGAGGGTTAAGTACCCGAAACGTGCATGTGTGGTCCATGTTGCCAATTTACCTGTTCTTAAATGATGCTATTCAATATGAAGACGTTTACATTCATACCACTTGGTGAGTGTCACTGCTGGTGGACCAGGAGTCCCCGAGGGCACATGTAGCCAAGCTCGATCAATTTCGGTTGATCGTTTCTTCAACGCATTCTAAAATTTCTGTTATCAAAATTTCTTGAAATTTCTAAAACATGGGTCCTGTAGCATCATATCCCACTCATTCTGCTACGTCTTTCGGTACGCTTTTTCGACATAGTAACTTTCATACTTTTTTGGCATATTACATTGTTAAGATTTGAGGATCACTGACGAGGGTTAAGTACCCGAAACGTGCATGTCTGGTCCATGTTGCCAATTTACCTGTTCTTAAATGATGCTATTCAATATGAAGACGTTTACATACATAGCAAGTGCTTCAATTGTCAGTTGTGCTTGAATATATGTTTTATTGCTCATAATGTCTTTGATTTTAGGATTTTGTCAATATATAACATAAATACATGTATGTTTGTTCATTTCCATTTTGAGGAATACACTATTTCTCATACAAAAAAAAACAAACTACTGGGTATTTTTGTAGAACATTCATAAAAATCTTTCAGCTGGTCATCGAAATTAATTTATTCTAATAATTCCACATATTTGTGATAAAATATTCGCCCTGTATTACACAAAGTTGATTGAAATTACCTTTTATTTTGGCAAAAGAGGTGTCTTATACCATCGAGTAGTAAAATTATCAGTAGTAAGGATGTAATCATTTGCGGTTGTCGTCAGTTAAATAACTTTAAAAAACGCACTTTTCGATTGATTTTGATATTGCCTAAAACTTTGCTTTTTTATAGCAATGATTTGATTTGTGAGAAGGTTTTGTAGTGAAGAAGAAATCATACAAAATTCGCAAATCTGGAGAGGTTTATTCCTAATTGCTCGACCGGTGGGGTAACTATGTTCTCTAAAATATCAGACATAGTAGTTGCTATCGGGTTAGGAGGATGTGTTTGTATCAAAGCCGAGATCCAGTCCTTCTGTTTTCAAGGTCGCATTTTCTTCTTTTTTTTTATTTGTTAAAAAATCTATCAATAACTATACTTACGCATATTACTTATAACAGTTTCTACAACGCATTCAAAATTCCTATTATATTATAAAAAAATTTCTTGAAATTTCTAAAACGTGGGTCCTTTGGCATAATATCCCATCCATCCTGCTACGTCTTTCGGTACATTTAAGGACATAATAACTTTCACACTTTTTGGCCATATTACATTGTTTAGATTGAGGATCATTGACGTTGCTTAAGTACCCGAAACGTGCATGTTGTTGAAGATCCCCTCCTTTCATGAATAATATAACAATCAATAGAATAAGTTTTTCATATACCTACATGTTAATACAAAAAAAAGAAATAAAATTAAAAACAGACAATATCTTTTCGCTCTCATGGCCTGTGTGAAATCTGTGGCGGAAAAGAAACCCTTTGATTCAGAAGTACAAATATAAGTTTTCCCCTCTCGATCAAAACACCATTTCATGAGTTTGGACAGTCGATCATTTATTTTGTCGTGAGGAAGCGTGGTGTACATATTCGTATGAAGATATCGTATTTGCTTTAAAATTTCTTGATTTCATTTTGTCAATCACATCCCCTGAATTTTTGATAGACCAAAAGAAGTTTACGCCATTCCTGTTCATGACAGTTTCACAGTATTTTGCCACGTGTTCCTTTATAGCCGTGAGTGCTGACGTCAGATTTCTAGACAAAATTGTTGTTGAGCAGTTGCTAGAATTAGCAATGTATCGAAACATGTAAGGAGACTTGTGAAGTTTTGGTATACAGTATATTGTAGGGAGATCCAATTCAGAAATAGGGATGTTAAAAGAAGAAATTTCACTGTTATGTTTGTTCAAAATATTGGGAACACTTTCATTGCTTTCGACCTTTCCTATGAGACCATTATTTTTGACCTCATGACTTGACCTTTGACCTACTTTAAAAATACTTTAACATTGGGCATAACTTTTGAATGGTAAGTGATATGGCTTTAATATTTCACAGGTGTATTCCTTTTGACAAGACCTTTCCTATGAGACCAAAATGTTTGACCTCATGACCTTGACCTTTGACCTAATTTTCAAAATCTTTAACATTGGGCATAACATTTGAATGGTAAGTTATAGGGCTTTCATATTTTACATGTGTGTTTGTTATGTTAAAACCTTTCTATTGATACAAAAATATTTGACTTTAACTTTGACCATTGGCCTACTTTACAAAAACTTTCACATTTGGAGTATCTTTTGAATGGTAAGTGATGGGGCTTTGTCACAAGATTTTTCCATCGATGCCCCAAAATATTAACACAGTGACCATGACATTGACCTTCACATACATGTACGTAACAGAAAATGGTGTTTCTGGAAATTTTACAAAACTTATTGTCAACTTTTTCTGCAATTCTGACCAATACAGGCAACAGAGTATATTACTTTGTGTATTTCACAACCTGCATTTTATGGTGACATTATTAACAAGATAAGAAGGATCAAAGATAGACAACAGCACTATCCTATCGAAAATGCGTCAGAATCATCAAACGCCTTTTATACCGTGGATATGATCATATTGTCACAAGACGGACACTAGGCTTGGTACTTGACTAATCTACAGTCTTGTACAAGCGCATTCTTATAACTTGCACTCTGACTGACTGTGACGACGGGACTCCATGACGGCCCCTGTCCGAACCTCTTTAGAGAAGACAGGGACCCGACCACCTGTCCTCTCTGAATGTCAGTCGGACTCCTCGGGTGAAAACATACATGAGCTCGCGGCGGCAGAGCAAGGATTGTATTACGTTCGCCCGCTTTTTATACCCATTTACATATTAATCTGTGTTGCTTGGGCCCCTGCGTTTTGCGGTTTTGTTTGTTTTTGGTCATCTGGCAGTGAGGAGTTTGTTTTACACCACAATTGTACGTTCTTCGAGACCTCTGGGTAATCGGAAAAGTGGGAGGGTTCGCGGCTACGTTACGCTGCTCTACGCTGACGTCGCGCTGAAGATATTCCATTTTTACAATGCCTGGCATTCAACCCTCAATTACGGCTGAAACGTTCTTTCTTTAGTTCAAAGCGGTATTTCTTTTATATCTAGTAGGTGTCCGGTAGCTAAGAAAAAAAAATCACTTGGGGGATTCCCCTGTGTCACGTATCAGCCCTAAATATAACTTTAAATTGTTCTCCCGGTTTTAAATTTAATTTTGCAAGTGGTAGATGAGGAAAAAATAATACAGTAAATCAGTAAATCCTGAAGATTGAGAAATGTGCTGAGCATTGCAACACTTATAACGATTATGAGGCGAAAAGATACCGAGAAGGTTAACAAGTGGTAAAAACACTACGAAACTCAATTTACATCCAAATTTTGCACAACTACTAAAATTTCCATTAAATGCCCGGCAAAATCATGATAAATTTAAGTGTCCTCTATAGATTCTGTATAAAAATATCGAAATCGTACAAGGGTAGTCACCTGCAATTTATAATTTTTTACAGCTACCCAATATCAGTCTATTTTCAGATGGGACCTAAACGCACAAGTGATCTGGATTACGTCATAGAAATTTCGCGGGAAAGCAATAACATGCATTTATACATACGTATACATATAAAGTACAGATATATATTTACATACTAGTATCTCAATTAATATATAATACAGTGTAAAGGTTTTTTTTTTATTTTAGCATTATTTTACAACGAAGAAAATGTAATTATATACATATATATTAAGAAGGCGGGGGGGGGGGGGGGGGGTTGGAGGATAAGCTTCGTCCGGGCTTCCGCCTTTAGTATGTGATTCAAGTTAAAACAATATATATCTCTTTCTGGAAAAGTTTGTGATAGGGAATGACTCTGGTGATAAAGGTTGCCGCTAGAACTTAAAACTTCTGCTGATCAAATATTGAAATATATGTATCAATGCAACATTTTGTTGCCAGTATCCTGTATTTCCAATCCGGCGGACTATTCAGACCGCGATACTGAGCGTCTTCTAAATTTGTAGTATTGAACGAAGTTGAGATTTCATACTGAGCTATTTTTTAACTTGTAATAGTGCTTCCGTGCGCAGAGCTATATCGGTGACCAATAAAAAAATTATATATGAAAAAAAAGAAAAATAAAAAATAAATAAATAAAGAGCCATGAGGGAAGGGGGAGGGGGATTTCTTTCCCGGCTAGGCTAATCAATTTTCGATCTTAATATAACCCGCCCGATCTCCCGCTGATTACAATTTGTTTTATTATTATTTTCATATGTTCTTAGATTTATTCTAGTACATGTTAAATTGATTCAAAAGGACCGTAGCTGAAGTCTCGGTATTGTTCCAGTGTATACTATATACTGTGCCTGTATAGCCGGTATACTCATTGACAAGTTTAAAGTATTTTAGTGTCGTATTCATGTTACGTACATTTGTCAATATATTAAAATATTTACATATGCCCATTCATTTGTATAGAATTTACACTGTGATTATAGGAGTATAACCGCGGTGGCGGGGTTTGAACTATGACGTCATAGTAACTTGGCTTGATTTGAACTTTGACGGTACGTACTAACAGATCCTTAGCAACGGAGTTTTATTCCTATTTCAACGTCATAAAAGCGTGAAAAACTGGAATGTAAATATATATAATAACTGTCTTTTGGAATGTGATTATACTGTGATAACCTACAATTGATCCAGGAATTATGTTTCTCATAATGCGCTAACGCGCATTATGGAATATAAATCCTGGATCCATTGTAGGCTATCACAGTATAATCACATTCCAAAAGACAGTTATTCTATAAATAATGCTTTAGAATATACTGTTTTAACGCACACGAGCTGCCCCCCCCCCCCCCCCCCCCCCCCCCCCCCAAGAAAAAAACCCTGGCAGCAACAACAACTGAATAAATATTAAAATGAATAAGAAATAATGATTTTAAAGCCGGTAAATCAGTAAATCTCCATTAATTAGCTCAATATGGACAATATCTAACGAATAATCTAAATAAAAATTGTACTCCTTTATTAGGATATTTTGGTGGCATACTTCTGCCTCCTATATGCGAGATATTTTCTATAGATTATGTCGTCATGCGACTTATTTATGTCAATATGCAAGTTAAATATGTAGATATGCACCATAAATATGTTGACATGCAAGATAAATATGTCGACATGCAAGATGATTATGTTGACATGCAAGATAATTATGTCGCATGTTGACAAAATAAGTTGCATGTAGACATAATAAAGTTGCTTGTTTACATAAGTAAGTCGCATGTCGACATATTCTAAAGAAAAATATCTCGCATGTAGGAGGCAGAAGTATGCCACCATAGCATATCTTATTTATACTTGACATGTAAAGATTAATTCCTTATATCGATTTACTAATTGAATTTCGGCGATTCCTCTGTGAATAAAAAGCGGTTTCTCATCCAAAACTTCCCTTTAACCCTGAACTCAGACTGCGCATGCTTGACCTACAATGACCCGATCTGCAAAACTGTTGAAAACACACACTCTTTGATTATTTCTTGTTAATCAAATATTGGGAACATTTAGAGTTGATATAAGGAATAGGATATAAGCTCAATACTATTCAAAATCGATCCAGTACAATTTATCCCTTGAAATATACTTAGCATACGAAAACTGGCATGACGTCATTTATAACGTCACACAAAGTTTTCGCGGAATTTTCTCTAACGTCATTGCGTGGAGCACCTTAACGTAGCTGCGTTGTGCGCACGTAATCCAGGATAACCACACCTTTTGCTATTTCAGTGGCAGATGGCCGTCCTAAGTCGGCATCGGTTGCCCATTGCTCTCGTTGGTTTATGTGTAGTCCCTTATGTTTGATGTTTCTATGTTGTGCGTTGACGTTCCTTTTCCCTTATGCGTCTCTTTCTGTGCTTGTCTGCTTTGTGTTTTTGCATTGAGTGTTTTGGGGTTTGCTGTGGGTGCTGCAACCTGGTGTTGTTGGAGATCCCCTCCTTTGTACTTACAAAGATGCAACCGGGGCATTCGTGTTTCACAAACACAGGCTTTATTCAATATACTTATACTTGTCGAGATTAACAATACCTGAACCTTTATCGGCGGGTCGAATTACAATGTCTTGGTTTTCCAACAATGAATAAAAAGCGGTTTTCATCTCGCGCGTGATGTAAAGTTTACCTGACCTACGAATGTAAACGTCTTCATATTGACTAGCATCATTTAAGAACAGATAAATTGGCATCATGGACCAGACATGCACGTTTCGGGTACTTAACCCTCGTCAGTGATCCGCAAATCTAAGCAATGTAATATGCCAAAAAAAGTATGAAAGTTACTTTGTCGAAAAAGCGTACCGAAAGACGTAGCAGAACGGGTGGGATATGATGCTACAGGACCAAAATTTAGAAATTTCAAGAAATTTTGATAACAGAAATTTTAGAATGCGTTGAAGAAACGATCAACCGAAATTGATCCAACTTGGCTACATGTGCCCTCGGGGACTCCTGGTCCAGACTGTTTACGATGTCATTCCTAATGAGAGTGAATTAAGGCGACCATGTCATGGAAAAATATAGAAAGAGTTTAAGTTGATTGTACTATTTGATGTGAAAATGATTTTAATCACAAGGATTAAAACACAAGGATAAAAGGATAAATGATAACTTACAGAGATATAGAAGAAATATATAGAAAAAGTTATGGTGACCATGTCACGGTAAAATATTCAATACACTTACTGTCAAACCCCTCGCGGGGATCTTTTTTACGAGATTCACACGGCAACGGTCATAAGCGTAGCACAAATGAATTAAATGAGTTAAAGAAGATCCTGACGATAATCTCAATAGCACTTATAATAGAGCACAAAATTAAGCATCGACGGACCCCTAGTAAGCTAGAGGTGGGACCAGGTGCCCGGAAAGAGTAAGCATCCCCTGTTGGCTAGCCGCACCCGCTGTCGATGTTTCAGCACGAAAATGAAAACAATATATAAAATCTATGCACTGTCTGACGTTATGTCTATATAGAAAGTGCTATGGCGACAATGTCAGGAAAATATATTGAAAACACTTACTGTCAAACCCCTCGCGGGGAACTTTTTACGAGCTTCACACGGCAAAGGGCATAAGTGTGACACAAATGAGTTAAAGAAAATCCTGACGATAATCTCAAAAGCACTCACAATAGAGCACAAAATTAAGCATCGACGGACCCCTAGCAAGCACGATGTGGGACAAGGTGCCCGGGAGGAGTAAGCATCCCCTGTTGGCTAGCCGCACCCGCTATGGCGACAATTTCAGGGGGAAATATTCAAAACACTTACTGTCAAACCTTGCTGGGAACTTTTAAAGAAGATCCTGACGATAATCTCAACAGCACTCAAAATAAAGCATAAAGTGAGCATCGATGGACCCCTAGCAAGCTAGAGGTTGGACCAGGTGAACGGGAGGAAAAAGCATCCCCTGTATGGCTAGCCGCACCCGACGTCGATGTCCACGCAAGAAAATGAAAACATTATCTAAAATGCATGCACTCTCTGAGGTTTTGTCTATTTAGAAAGAATTATGGCGACCCTGTCAGGGTCGCCAAGTCAAACACAAAACCCGTTATAAGATTCCAAAATTCACAATCAATTCAATTTCAAGATGGATCAGAACTTTCTCATGACAAAGGAAAATTGGACAAACAGACGGAGACTATAACACAGCGTCAACAACTAGAGCTGCTATGAGTCGGGAACGTCTATTTTGATTTTATATGTCTCGATTCGAGTTAATTACGATAGAATTTCCCTTGAATATTTAATTTTTTACCTTGTGATTCAAATCATTTTCACATCAAATAATACAATCAACATAAATATTCTGCTAAGAAGCAAAAGTGATTCCCAAATGGAGATTAGATCAGGTGCTGGGGAGAGTAACCATCTGCTGTATCCCTAGTATGAGATATATATGCTATATATCTCATACTAGCAAGCACAATTTCCTTTTCAATTATTTTATATACAGAACCATTGAAAGGTCATTTCCAAGGTCAGATTCATCATTAAGATCAAATGTATGACTGTTAACATACTGGTCTGGTCTTTAATGATCTGATTGATGGTTGGAAAATAATACTTTGGCTATTTGAATGTAGCTCATTATTTGAATGCTCACTTCACTCGTCTGATTGACTTTGAAATTATTAGAATGCCTCACTCTGATTTTTTATGCCAAGAGTGAACATTGGTGTCATGTAAGCGATCATGACACTCTTGGACCTTTTGTCATAATTGGAAGCATTTGAAATCCAAAGTAATCATTCTTGATTTTTATTTTGTCTGCTTAATGTTGCTTGTACATGTACAAGTACCGAATAATGAGCATTATTTTTGTATCTGTTTAAAGGATCCATTGAAGGTAGTGAGGAAGGAAAGAAGAAAGACACAGAAATCCTTGAACGGAAAGACACTTTTGATGAGTCAAATACGCAAGAAAGATTACAGCAAACAAGGTAGATATTTTTTTTCATATGAATTATTATGATAATAAAGGAGACGATTTTTATGTCCGAATTTCATAATTTACGTTCGCACTTTTGTTTTGTTAAATCGTACATATGGTACACTGGAATTATCATCAAAGAACGAATATCTCAACCTTTATAGAGGACGCAGTCCGCGCCGCGGACGTAGTCCTCATCAAGGTAACACGTGTATATATGTATAGGAAAAATCGTGCTTTTCAATTGAATTCTATGCTCTACCTATAGGTTTCGAAACCGTGGTCAATGACGTCATTCTCCCAATTACCACTTTGATCGTCGTGAAGCGCAAGCTTATTATTTTTTTTTCTTTTTTGACAATGTTACTTGACGACAGAATAAAACCCATCGATGACCCAGATTTATCAATCTTCTTTGAGTATTCTCCGTTTGGCCTACTTCTCCAGTGTCTAAATGTATGCGCAGTACTTTAACTTTACGTCACTGAATATTGACATTGCACTATCATTTTCCGCATATAACATGTCTAGTCCGAATATCCTGTTTGAACATTACAACTTGACGTCAGTATGCAACGTCAGCATACAACTTTGTTTCGCGGACATTCTTTCATCGACAGCTCCCCTAGACAACGTCTGGAAATCCATGGATAAACTCATAATGATGGGATGAAAATACAAACAAAAAAATATAAGCGTGATTAATAACTAACGGAACGTCATTCTGCTTCCGAGGATTATTTGCAGCTGATACTTTCATACCTGTAGATTTAATAATGTAGGTTTTCTCCAAATATAAGATTTACATGTACAGGAAATCTATGCAGTGTAAATCAACACATTGAACACAAACTTCTTAATGTCGATCTGCCTTCGATACTGTACACAACGCGTCACAACTTACGTCATCCTTTACAGTATTTAGTGCAAATAGGTAAACAGAAGCTGGGGCGCTGTTCAAAGCATGAAGTATATTTTTTTTCTGTCAGAAATAAGGCTGGGTATTTTTTTCCCTTGGAGGTAAATCTAGGCGGATCCAGGGTTATTCAAAAACGGGGAGGTGTAAAGGTTTGAGATTTTTTTTTAGAAAAGGGGGAGGTGATTGTATCTATGGGGAGGGGGGCGAACAGTTAGAGGGGTATATTTCTACGAACTTCTCTAGCCCGTCCCGCCACCTTCCTCCCTCTCCCACATCCTTACCCCCCCTCTCTCCTTCCTCTCCTCCCTTTCATCCTAGCCTTTTTATGGGGTGGGAAGCAGACAGGGGGAACCTTTTCCCGCCCCCTTATCTTCCCCTCCCGCGCACTTCCTCCCCTTCTTCCCGCTCCCTCCCCTCTTTCATTCCTTCCTCCCGCTCCCTCCCTGCCCCTCCCTTTCACTCTCTTTTATACTATCGGAATGAGCAAGATGTTTGTCTTCAGATATTACTACATTGGGAAATCTTTAACATTATGTAGAAGGGAAAATCCAGTAATACTAATGTTATACTGGACTTATTTGTAAGTTTTAACCCCCTTCTCCAGGCCATCTCATAAAACGATATATTGGAATTTTGAATGTTAATTTTTCCGGTGAAAGTAAGGGGGAGGGGGTAGGGGTACACATATTCCTGATACGACAACTGACATTTCATCACCCAATGAGATTTAAAAAGTAAACATTTCAAAGTTTAATTGAATTAAATAATCAAGATACATGTAAAACTTACAATATATAAATACTTCAGAAAACGGTAAAATTCTTTTTACTTTTTCTACTGCAGTTCTCTTTTCCTTGGTTTCCGTAAAGGTCCATGCATGGACTTACAATGTATAGATTAAGATTACATCACTTAATCTTTTCCCATCTGTCATTTATATTTCAAAATTAAGCATTCCGATTTCATGACATTGATTGTTTTGTGACATCAAAGCGACATTGAAAATTGTTTCCCTGCATTTACGAGTTAATTATGTACACACTGTCGATCCAGAAATTGTCTATAAAATACTCACATGTAGATGGTTCTGGATTTCAAGAGAAAAAAAGCAATCCAAGGAATGCTTGTGTCGCCTGCGAAGCGGCCTATTTTTAAAAAGTTGATCAAATATGTAGGTCAAGGTCACTTTGTTTAATATTTGTAAATGTATCAGTGGGAAAGTCTTGTCAGATAAACTCACATGTGAAATATAAAACCTTTTACTTACCAATTAACAACGATTCTCTGTAAGAACCAAAAAAATCCAATGGCACGTTGACACGGCATGTCGTAGATACTAACGATTTTTGGTTTGGAAGTTCAATATGGAGTGCTATGATGAAAATTATCTTTTATATGTAGAAAAAGGCTGTCGTTGCCATGGTAACCATCTCTAAAGTTTGAAGCATTAGGAAATTTCATAATACTTTGCGTGTTTGTGACCTTTGTTACCATGGAAACAGGTACATTTATGAATTGCAATAAACACAATTTCTTTTCTTTCAATCTTCTTTGTTATGAATATCTGAAATGTCTTTCACACTTTATTGCTATGCCTCTTGTACAAGGAGTCAAAAAGAGTGCCTAGATAAGGTTTTAAACTCTTCATTTTGTGGCTCAAAAGAGCCCCTATTTTGCTTGTTTTTGTGTATTTTTACGGTGTAAAATTTCGTAAAAGCAGAATAGATATATTCAATATGCATAGTAACTTAACTACAAGAAAATGTAAAAAGTTGGCTGGGATCTTGTATCTTTTTTTGCTGGAAACTGCATTTAATATGGTAACCATAGCAACATTTAGGACAACGTTTTACTATAATGGGTATGTTATGAGTCTATTTTGAACTGTCCATTTATGATATGAAAACAAAATCTCATTCATATATTTACTGAAGACAAATCAATGTAGAGATGACCTTGATACGTGTCCAAGGTCATGCGTTGTATTTTCAAGGTCATTGAATTGTTATTGAGCATGTGATTTTTCGTAGAAAGAAAGGATCAAAATAAGACTAAGTCTTTTGAGACAAATTAAACGGCGATAAGCAACAAAATAATGGGTATTATAATTATTTCTTGGGATAACTGTAAGAGTTCAATCAACTCTTTGACCTTCTGAAATTGAGGTGCTGATATCAAAAATAGAGAGCATGAAATTTAAAATTCTTAGTTTTTTCGCCTTAACAAAAATATTATACATGAATACAAAAAGTCAACAAAATCAGGGAATTTCTTTTTAATTTTTTCAAAATATACTTGAGTTATTGGAAAATTCAAAAAGAAAATACTACAAATTTATGACAAAAATTTGAAAAATCATATAAATATCGATTTTTTTAGTCTAAGTTAATAAATGACCTTGAATTTCAAGTCAATGACCTTGGAAATTGTCAATGATATAATATCAAATGAAAGAGTCTTATCAGTTCATTTTTATATTTTTACAGCCATAAGTAGTATTTATTAGGAGTTAAATCAATTTTAAAAGGTACTATATTCAAGCCTTAATGCTTAAAGTTGCCGTAGCTATGGTTTTTGAAGTCAAAATTGAGAGAAAGAGCTCAAAGATCCCAAATTCAATTTTCTTTCATTAAATTTTGTAGGGACATTACTTTTCATAATAACCCATCATAGGTCGTTAAAAGGTCTGCTTTTAGTGATAATTGACACTGAAAACGGTAAAAATCACATAAAAATGACCCCTAAGTTTACCTTCATTTTGACTTGAATTTTACTTATTTTGGCCGGGCACAGTAAGCGTCCTGTAATATCTATCATAAAACGGAATGCATTTTGCTAGGAAGGAGGTAAGGATGCCCAAAAGGTACAAAAATGAAATATCTGCTACAATGGTATCCATGGCAACGAAGTAATTAAATGTAGGTTACTTCACAGTCTTTAAAGTAGCACAAAAAGACTGATCTCGTTGACATGGCAACTGGAACTCACGTTGACCAGAAACCTTAATTTTTGCAATTAGGACATGATATATACCCAATATGCAGAAAATCATTAAAATCCATGACATGCCGTGGCGCCAAAATTTATCAATAATGCTCTTTTATATGCACTGATTAAAAAAATTGCTTAAATATATATAACGGACAGCTGAAAATTTACCAGTAAATTACTCTATGTGTAATAGCACTGACCAGGATGTCACCATGGTAACCATTTTTTATACCCTTTTGAATAAAATAGTGAAGAGGTCCCACTCAAATTTTAACATTTTCTTAAAGATCGAGGATTTAACTTTAAAGATAATTGGCAGTAGAAATCAAGTTAGCCTGACATTTCAGATTATTTGCCCTTAAATTTGAGCAAAATCATGTTAAATTAGGAGCTTTTCTTGTCTTAAAAAGGGCCTCTTCTAAACAGGTTTTTGCCTACATTTTGAGCATATTGACAAAGAGAATAGCGGGCAGAAACATACTTTTTGTGTAATATTTATACTATTAAAGATATAAAGAGAAAAATTAAGGAAATTTCAGTTGACTACAATAGCTGTTACCATGTAAACGAACTTGTGAAAATGCCATATTACAAGTATTCTACTGATGCGTAAAATTTCAAACATGGTTTCCATGGCAACGAAAACTTAATTTGTAAAAAGAAAGTTTATTTTTGTCTCGGTACATCATATACACCTTCCACACCAAAAATCTCCAAAATTGGAGACATGCTGTTTCCACGTGCTATTGAAATTATTTTGGTCCTTACAGAGAACTGCAATTAAAAGATATGGTCAATCTATGACTTTCAGAATAGGTCAATAATCTAGGTGAAGGTCATTAGGTACACATTTTTCAAAATAAAAGAAAGGACTCATCATAAGAAATACATGTTTAAAATATTAAAGCCATACCACTTATCAAACAAATTATATAGCTAATTTTAATTATTTTGAAATGTAAGACAAATAACTAGGTCAAGGTCACTAGGTTAAAATTAATATGGTATGTGTAGAAAAGTCTCATGACAAGGAATACACATGTGAAATGTAAAATCCCTATCACTTACAAATCAAAAGATATAGCCTATCTTAATTTTTTGGAAAAGTAGGTCAAATATCTAGGTCAAAAGTCACTAGGTAAAAAATTATGGCATGTATAGTATGGTTTTATCCCAAGGAATACACATGTGAAATATCAAAGCCCTATCACTTACCAATCAAAAGATATAGTCAATCTTAGTTTTTTTTAAGTAGGTCAAATATCTAGGTCAAGGTCACTAGGTCAAAAATTGTGGCATGTATAGTAAGGTTTTATCACAAAGAATACACATGTGAAATATCAAAGCCCTATCACTTACCAATCAAAAGATATAGACAATCTTAATTTCTTTGAAAAGTAGGTCGAATGTCTAGGTCAAGGTCACTAGGTCAAAAATTATGGTATGTGTAAAAAAGTCTTATCTTACGGAATACACATGTAAAATATCAAAGCCCTATCACTTACCAATGAAAAGTTATTGGGTGTGGCACCCAAAGCGTGACAGACAGACGGACGGACTAACTGACGGACGGACAACGGACAAAGTGATCCCTAAGTATCGCTATGCTTCGCAGGCGAAACAAAAGGTAAGACAAGATGCTGGAAAAGAATAACAAGAGCACATATTGTATGACGTATTTCATTTATTACAGTGAATAAACTTAGTAAAAAATCCAATGATGTATGGTGAAATTATAATTCATCTGCGTCCTCACAACGCCTTTGCTGTAATTCATATTAAGGTACATTGCGGCGTTACGGCACGAAAAACTTTGCGAGATGACATAGCCTGAAAATTTGTGTACATGAAATTTAAGATTTGATCAATCCTATTTGGACATAAAGTTGTCCTACGACACTGATGGTCACATGAACACCTCACTCTATGACAAACGTGACGACTTCAATTTCAGCATTACAAACTTTCCCTTTCTGAGTAGCAACATCCCTTCATCGCCAGCTTATGGTGTGTTCATATCTCAGTTGATACGCTATGCCAGAGCAAGTACCAAATATACGGATTTTGTTCTGAGAGCTAGGCGTCTTTCAGATAAGCTTCTCAGTCAGGGATATGTTTGTGACCGACTAACATCGTCACTGAGGAAGTTCTACGGTCGATATGGGGAACTCGCCATACACTATGATGTCCCACTCTCCAGAATGGTGGATGATATTCTGTCATAGACCATTTGAGCCATCCAACCAAAGATTGTACTCTATGTCTTCCGAAATGGAAGTAACCGGAAGTGACATTTCTACCAAATTGAAGCGGCGGGTGTTGCATGCAAGCAGGAGATGCTTACTCTTCCTGGGCAACTGGACTCACTACCATATCGGGAGTTCGCTTCTTTTCATATGGTGGAGGTTTTTGTTGGTTTGCTTTGGTTCCTGTTTTATCCTGATTTTGTATGCCTTCGGTTTCTGATTTTCTGAATTATCGATTTTGTGCTGTATACAGGGATATGGTCATTATCCATATTTGTCAATTTGATATAATTAAGGATTCCGACTATTCCGTCGGAATCCTTTCTGTTATTGCAATGTCTTTTCTTTATTCTTATTATTATTCTTCTTATTATTATCATTTTTATTCTTACCCCCTCATCATTTCCAGACACTTTATTCAAAGGTCTTTTAACACAGAGCAGAAGGGATGGTACCATCCGAAAGAGCATACCAACATCTTCTTTAACCATTTTTTGCTTGTCGATAAGCTCACCAATGCCCCCGTTGGAGGTCATCAAAGGTCAAATCTTTAAACACTTATAACACCTAAACTGACCGTACGATTTGAACTAAATTTGTTTTAAAATGTTTTTTGGGAAAATTGTAAACTTTTATACGCTTACATGCACAGTGCCAATTTCAACAGTTTTTGAGATTTTGAGTTGAAACTTTGATAGTAGGTTACTTATAGGTGGTCATTTAATGTTGACCTACTTTCAAGGTCAAATTTTCATTCTCAAGGTCACAACAAACTTTTGCTATAGAACAAAAGGTATTTGACCTTCAGAGTTCAAACTTCATACATATTATCATTAAACCAAGCTCTTTCACCTTGATCTTGACCCAAGGTCAAATTTTCATTCTCAAGGTCAAAACAAATTTTTGCCTTTAGAACAAAGACTATTTGACCTTCAGAGTTCAAACTCCATGCATATCATTGTTCAGTCAAGCTCTTTCACCTTGACCTTGACCCAAGGTCAAATACTCATTCCCAAGGTCACAACAAACTTTAGTCTATAAAACAAAGATTATTTGACCTTGTGAGTTCAAACATTACACAAATATTCCTTGCACCAAAGCCTTTCACCACGACCTTGGTCGATTTCAAGGTCACAACCGACTTTGGTTGGTTAAATATTGAGCTTTGCTCAGATAAAGATCAATCCTAATTAGAATGATCACAATACTTATCTTTCATTTATGACATTGGTTTAAGGTCAAATAATCATTCTCAAAGTCGTAACAATCATTTACTCTTGTAGAATTCACACTTTTTATCCTATACTATTTATTCTTCACAGAAGTAGTCCTTCTTATTTGAACTTAACATAGTATAAGAAAGATAACTCTTTTATTCTTGTTCTCTGTTTCTTTTTGTTTTTTCTTAGTACCATTTCATATCTGTACTTTCATGTTGTTGTCATTTTCTATTAATAGAAATTATCTCATTGCAAAATCATTGTGCAATATTGTTTTGAGAAAGTTATTGTAAAGGATTTGATATTGATAGAGCATTGAGTTTATGGCTTTCGTAAACATGAAAGGTATTTAATATTTTTTCTTCTTTGTTGATAAATAAATGAGAGTCCCAAATTAGACATAAGCTCTTTTGACTCATTTGCTGAAATGAATAAGGTACTAAAGAAACTATAATTCTTTTTTTTCCATCTTCTTTATTCGGATTTTAACACTTCAGTTCCTTGGAAGGTCTAATAAAGGAGGAATCCGTCTGTTGCTTGCAACAGTAGCCATCTAGTTTTCATGTAATTATTCCACGAAGTTTTCGAGATTTTAATTCTCAGAGACGGCACTGACGTTCTAATTCAAAAATATGCATTTTCTGAACTAAAATGATTTTAATCTACAAATTTGATCAGGGAGGGTAAAAAAGGAGATCAAAAATATTGTTACAATCTTGTGTATTGTATTTCTACTGATTATTATGTATCTTGGGGGAAATTTGCAATTTTTTTCGCCATTTTGCAACTTATTATTCAAAATTCCGCACTCATTCAAAAGCCAAAACACGGCTTGCTTCATTTCCACTTTCTCCATTAGGTTGTGGAGATCGTTAAAGCCCTTCTTACACATAAAAGTAGAGAATGAGCTGAATTCGAAAATATAAAAACATTGATATGTCTTCTCCGCAGATTTTTTGCAATTTAAGATTGAAAATTTGTTTTGCTTGTCTTCGGCGTCAATTTTAATCGCAACGTCAAAGTAACTGCATGTTCAGATCGCATGCGTCAACATGACGTCAAGGAGTATGCGGAATATTTGATTCTCTGTAATGTTCGTCTTTAAAACTTCCAGAAACCCAATTTTATATTCTTTTAAGCAACAATTACATGGACCGTGTTCGAACTAGACCTTATATCTTAATGTAGAAATGAATTTATTCTCCATACATTTTTTCTTCAAATATCTGAAAACATCATAGGGAACAGACGGACGGACATGCTCATTACTATTTAATCCGATATGTTTTGCGGGGTATACAAAAAGATTCCCTCTTGTTTATATGTGCATGTACTTTATAATAACGGAAAAGGGCTGGGGATGGGCGGGCCATATAAAATATACATTGTGATTTTTATTTCATGTTCGTTTTCTGTCATTACGTTCAGCCGCCTCAATTGTCGTTATATATTTTAATTTATCAAAATAAAATTTCCATCTCAATCTCCGAGTTCAGTAATTCCCCAAGAAGGCAGTACAATATCTTTTTTTTCCGATAACAAAAACAAACAAACAAACAAACAAATTCCACATATGTAGTCTCTTTGGCAAGACCTTGCGTGGATCCCAAATTTTTAACGCTGTGACCTTGACTCTGAAGTATGACCTACTTGTGTAAATCTATAATTCTTATCAGGTTGCGAAGCAAAATCCGGTCTATGAAATGGCAAAGTCCGCGTCCGTCCGTCAGCCCTCCGTCAGCCCTCCGTCTGACTTTTGTGCTTCAACATTTTTGGGGAGGGGGGAGGGAGGAAGGGGCGGGAGGGAGAGGTAAGGGAAGGGTGAAACGGAGGGGGAGGGAGGAGGGGAGGTAAGGGGATGGGAGGGGGAGCTTAGGGGTGGGAGGGGGAGAGAGGTACCCCTTGTCCGCCCCCTTATATTCTGCTGAGAGAAAACTGATAGGATCAGCTTTATGAAACAGACCATACTGAGACAAATCTAACGCATCGACAAATATGACCTTGAGATAGAAAATACATTTATGTCTTAGTCAACAGCGGGAGAAAAAAATATAAGGAGCACTGAAAAGTAACTGTACATGAAGATAAACAATGACGGAATGGGCCCTGCGTGCTAATATTTATTTGTCCCATCTTTGAACTAGTGACCTTGACTTTGAAGTTCTTTCAAAACTTACATTTTCATTCAATTTGTTGAATTTGAAGGGGTATGGGTTATACATTTCTTACTGGAATTCCTTTCGACATGATGTTTCAATGAAAACCTGGACCTTTGACCTAGTCTCAATGACTTTGAAGTCTGACCTTTTCAAAATTTTTAAACTTTAATTGAGACAGCTTCAATATTTCACCTTTAGATTCTTTACGACAAGAGTGGGGGGATTATATATGGCGTGGTGTTACCCATCAAAAACAAAAAACCAAACGATATCAAAAGATTATTATTCTATATTACAGAACAATTCCGGTTTCACACTGCATGCTGATACATGTATATATAAAAAAAATCTTTGTCTTACGTCATAATCGAACTTCCAGACACTATGTATTCAACAATTCTTATAAAGAAAATCACCGCTTTGCTTATCATTTAAAAAGTAAAGAGAATATTAATTTTATTTAAAAAGGCAGCCCCTCCTCCTTTTCTGTCGGACAAGGCCCCCCTTCCTTCCCCAATTGTGTACAGAAACAAGCAAAAAGGAGAGCGAGAGAAAGAGTGATCAAAGCCTATTTCGTCAGTTGATATCGTACAATAAAGAAATTAGATAAGGATGAAGGAGGGCGGAGGAAAGAAAAGGTATAAGAGAGAGGTCGTTTTATATATAAGGAGGTACGGTTTCAATAATTCAACATAAATCCCTAAAAGTTTCCGGTTCTCATTGCAAGCGTGTCTCAATGTACATTGACTGAATTTAGACACTATGTAAACTTTCTGTTTAACAATTTCGGTTCGTAACGCTCACTAGAAAATTTTAAAATATTATATAAGTATTTTTTTAATTCACGCCGTTAATTGCGCCTTCTCGATAAATGTCGCGCAACGTAACGTGACGTTACGATCAAGTAAGGTTTATGACGTCATAGCGTAGATATGACGAAACCTGCGTACAAATTTGATTGTGATGAAAGCTTCCCCGCGAGCTACGTTAATTACTACGACTTGGTTGGTACCTCTGCTTAGTCAAAAGTAATTGCAACAAAGCAAGTTTTAGTTTCCAAGTGTTCTCTGTAACAAAGTTTCTATAACATGTGCCTCAAAATTAAAAATTTTAAAAGTAATTAGAATCTAAAAAAAGTACATATATGTACACCGTTAAATATCGCCGTTTACATAAAAAATATGACATTTCCGATTCTGTGTTGACTTGTTATCAGATAACATCTAAACAGTTTCTGTTTTTAATGCACTTATTCGGAAGGGTTTCTTTATGTAAATGAAATACATGAAACTTAATGTTTAGAAAATTACAATCTATCTTGACTCATTTTTTATGTTTGTACGAATATCCTCTGCTTCATGACGTCATTTTCTAGATAGAGACTGCTGTTGTTTTATTTTCGAAGTTAACTATCTTATGGCCCTGTAACTTATCAAAAACTTCTAGAAAACAAACCATATTTTAGAAATGTAAAATATTGCGGGCAAGGGTAATACATATAAATAGGTAATCAGTGGTAATATCTTTTAAAAAGAGGAGGAAGGGGACAGGGAAGAGGCGCTCAGTGACACTGTAGTGAAGAGGGATATAATATGGGTGATATCTTACCGGTTTGTTTATTTGATGGGTATATGATTAGGAAATGGAATTTTCTTTATAAAATGAGCAATTCAAGATAATCCAAATTGTTACTTGTACATACGTTACCATGGCAACGGTTACTATGGTCTATGGAATTAATATGAACTATGGCAAAGCCATGAAGGGGACGTAGCACTGATAGAAAAGTTAAAAGAAAGGAGGGGATCTCCAACAACACGTGCTAGGTTGCAGCACCCACAGCAAAACCCCAAAACACCCAGTGCAAAAAAAAACCAAAAAACAAAAAAAAACAACACAGAACAGACACCCACTGAAAAGACGCAAAAGCGACACCAAATCACACCATAGAAAAATTAAATATAAAAGACCACACATAAACCAACGAGACCAATGGTCAACCGGTGCCGACTTAGGACGGCCATCTGCCACATTAGTAGCAGACGGTGTGGTTATCCTCGATTAAGTGCGCACATCCCTTCCACTATTTCGATTTCCCAGAGGTCTCGAAGAAAGCACAATTATGGTGTAAAACAACCTCCTCACTGGGGTCCAAGAAACACAGATGAATATGTACATGTAAATGGATATTTTTTTTTGGTCACCATTGGAACTACTTATCAATAAATTTAACACACAGTGGCGGATTCAAGGGGGTACGGAGGGGCCTCCCCTCCCCGGCACTGTCACAAAATTTCCAAAAAAAAGTATATATTTTGGCCGATTTTCAGTAAATAATAGGCAAAATTTGCCCCTTGACCCATGGCAAAGGGGGCGCTAGATCCGCCACTAACACAGGTGATTTAGCCAGAGCGAAATAATATTATAATTTCTACCACATAGACAATACAGCATGATGACATGAAGCTCTTACTAGCCTCCTGAAAAGCGAAATGTAAATCTAAGTAAATAAAATGACCGACTTGAGATTTCTCATTTAATCATAGTAAGACACCCCCCCCCCAAAAAAAAACCCCCAAGAACAGAAACAGATTAAAGGGCTGACGAAATACTTGCCGAATCATGCTTAAGAATTAATTAACCCCCCCCCCACACACACACACACACACCTTCCATGGGGAAATGAAATAATAGTAGATCCAGCATGAAATTAAGTACGATTTGACATGTCATTCCGAAAAAATGTTTTCAATCAATATTTGTAGCTCTATAGATAAATAAATAATAGACAAATAAATAAAAACGATAGATAAAAAATAAATATCCCCCCTTTTCAAGAAAAATGATAATGATAATAAATCCAGCTCGAAATAAATGACGACTTGCGTGTCATTCCAAACCAAAAAAAAATGTTTGCAGTCAATATTTGGAGATAAAGAGCTATTCAACAATAAAGTAGTTCTAAACCACAGGTTGCCGATGTTTAAATATCTATTTCAAAATAAAAGTCAACCCTTTCAGCCTTTGTTGTTATTTATCATACGTACAGGGGGAAAAAGATCCACAAGGAATTTAAATTGTCAATTTAATCGATGTACTATATCTTTGTCGATTCCCCATTTTTCCTAGTAGTTGCATGACATAACTATGAGTGCACGTGTACACTGTGTGAGTGACCTAAATGTCAATGTGACGTAGTCAGTGACGCGCCATGCCAGACGAAGTTCAAGGACTTGCTGTGTATGCAACGAGTGTGTACAGCACTTATGGGTACCCATGGATTCCATTAGTTTTTAGGATGTATACTTTGCAAATTCGGGTATTAGTGGATCAGACTTATTCAAAATTTAGGTTGAATGTTTGATCTACTTTTGTCATTCATCTTCACCAGTGAAATGTCGAGGTAGGTTGTGATTATAACACGTTTCTAACTGTAGTTTCGACTGAAATCGATCTGTTACATGTTGCGCGTAATTGCGTGCGGCTCAGCACTACGATCTTACGGTGAAATATTTCATTTCGTGTTTAAATCTCTGTTCAAAAGCGTCTTCCCTCTTTATTTTTTACTTGTTAATGTAAACGGTACACAAAACTTCACGCGCATTTACGTTTCAAAAAACGACGTCATAATGAACATCACAAGCTGCCGATGTTTATCTATTTAAGAAATAAATTAAAAAATAAACGCTGACCGTTTGTTGTTCTTCTTTCCCTGTATGTGCGATAAAAAACAACAAAAGGTTGGTTTTTATTTTTTGAAAGATAAATATCGGCAGCCTGTGATGTACATTTCCATTCGTAACCTTTCTGTCTTCTCTAACGTTCGCCGTTTCCGCATGTACCGTGCACACAAATTTTGAATCGAAGGTAATGGTAAGAAAAACGGGAAAATGCATGCTTTTTGCTTATTCATGTACACACGTCTATCTTGATGGCGACTTCGTCGGCGCTTCGCGCCGACTACGTCCCCTACTAATTTTGCAACCTAGTTAGAGTTATTTTCTTAATTTCTGCATCATGATGAACAGATAAAAATTGTTGGAATATATCCAACACAAGGAGCTCTTCCAAAACCCGTGAAAAAAATTATTGGGAACATATGTTACCATAACAACCATTTTTTATTATTTCTATGAAACAGTTATCTTTATTTATTTATTTATTTATTTATTTATTTATTTATTTATTTATTTATTTATTTATTTATCTATTTATTTATTTATTTATTTATTTATATCTCTCTTTATTCTTTTTTATATCTTAATTGTCTTTATTTGTGAAATATTTCATATTTATTTATCCGTAAGGTATATTAATCTAAGCATTTTTGAGATTGAACTTAAGAACTTAGAACACATAACTAGATATTGTGAAACGGTTCTAAACAGGAACGATGTAAATTTATTTTGGTCTATTAAGAATTCAGGGGATGTGATTGAAAAAATGAAATCTGGAAATTTCGAAGCCAATACGATTTCTTCATACGACTTCTCTAATATTTACACCACACTTCCTCATGACAAAATTAATGATCGATTATCTAATCTCATTAAATGGTGTTTTGATCGAGAGCGAAAAACTTACATTTGTACATCTGAATCGAAGGGTTTCTTTTCCTCGACAGACTACAAATCATACAAATCATGGACATGTAGTGACCTGTGTAATGCCTTGTCCTTCCTCTTGGACAATATTTATGTTAGATTTGGTGAGGACCTATACAAGCAGGTTGTAGGAATTCCTATGGGTACTAACTGTGCGCCTCTTGTTGCAGATTTATTTTTATACACTCATGAAAAAGAATTTATCCAAAATCTTCAAAAGCAAAGAAAATTTGATGTGCTGAAATGTTTCAATAATACTTCTAGGTATCTGGATGATATTCTAACCATTGACAATCCTGCTTTTGAATTACATAAGAATGAACTTTATCCACAAGAATTAACCCTTAACAAGGCAAACCTTTCAAATACAGAAACACCCTTTTTGGACCTAAATATCAAAATTGTAAACGGAAAGATTCATACAAGTGTATATGACAAAAGGGATGATTTTGGATTCAACATAGTAAATTTCCCCTGGCTTGACGGTGATGTTCCAAGATTACCGTCATACGGCATTTACATATCACAGCTCATCCGGTACGCTAGAGCATGTACTGATATTTTGGATTTTCACAGTAGAAATTTACAAATTACCAAAAAACTTTTAGGTCAAGGTTTCCGCTTTCATAAACTAGTTAAGACTTTCTGGAAATTTTACAAAAATAACAGTCAACTTCTTTTAAAATTCGGATCTATACATGCAACAGAGTACATTACTATGGGTATTACACAACCTGTCTTTTATGGTGATATGATAAACAAAATAAAAAGGATCAAAGGTAGGCAGCATAACCATCGAAAATGCGTCAGAATCATCAAACGCCTTTTATACCGTGGATATGATCCTAATGTCACCAGACGGACACTAGGCTTGGTACTTGACCAATCTACAGTCTTGTACAAGCGCATCCTTGAAACTTGCACTCTGACTGACTGTGACGACGGGACTCCATGACGGGCCCTGTCCAAACCTCTTTAGAATGTCAGTCGGACTCCTCGGGTGATTACATACATGAGCTCGCTACAGCCGGCAGAGCACGGACTGTATTAAGCATGCCCTCTTTTTATATTCATTTACATATTCATCTGTGTCTCTGGGGCCTCTGCGTTTCGCGGTCGTGTTTGTATGATGTCATCTTACAATGAGGAGGTTGTTTTACACCACAATTGTACGTTCTTCGAAACCTCTGGGTAATTGGAGAAGTGAGAGGGTTGTGCGCACGTAATCCAGGATAACCACACCATTTGCTACTTGCGTGACAAATGGCCGTCCAAAGTCGGCACCGGTTACCCATTGGTCTCGTCGGTTTATGTGTAGTCTTTTGTGTTTGATGTTTGCATGTCGTGTGTCTCTTTTCCGTCTCGTGCTGTGTTCGTCTTTTGTGTTTTTTCATCGGGTGTTTTGGTGTTTTGCTGTTGATGCTGCAGCGGGGTCTTGTTGGAGATCTCCTCCCTTCTTTTTAAGATCATTAATTTACCGATATTTGCTAAAATCATTTCATTATTTTATCAATTTTGTCGTGTGCAATAATTTTTATAATTTTTGTAGTTTTTAGATAAACCCCGGATAGGTTCGAGTTTCCCTAGGGTTACACACGATGAATATATTTGTCACATATTCATCGGGTGTAACCCAAGCGGAAACTCGAACCTATCCGGGGTTTATCTAAAAACTAAGTATTACCCGTTGAAGGTTATTTTCAATCAATATATTGTGGCGGACGGAGGACATGAGAGCAAGGAAAAGAGGTCATCATTTATCTAGAAAAGAACGTCCTAGCGATGATTATTGCGCTTTTTTTTTATAAATTTCTTCCAAGAGCTAATCAGTTTAACATATATTTTTGTATAAAAAATACAACATCATAGAAAAAAATCAAAAATCAGTCTTGACTCTTTGGGTGTATGATTAAGCAGGGAAAAATTTACATCAATTAGGAATCGTGTCATACCAGTATCCTGTCAGCTTATGATCAGATAAATACAGATTTTCATACGGGGGGGATTAATTAAATTGTAATTCCACACATTCACATATCCATTGAAAGACATCTTTGTAAATTGCGGCTCCGATACCTCCTAATTTATAGCATGCATTCTCTGTAGGCATTTCCACTTTTATTAAGACGCATGGCACGGCATGTCTCGGATTTTGATAAATTTTATACATATGGTTGAGTCTGACCCAAAAGAAAAAAAAACGGATACAAAATTCATATCACATCTGGTTGCCATGGAAACGGACTTTATATATTGAAAAAAAATGCATTTTGGGAAGTTTTTGAAGTAACATACATCATTTAGACAGCATAATCTAAAACAAAAAAACTGATGAAATTATAGTACTCTATCATTGCTCTTTCAAGTTAAATATTGATAATGTTGGGTTTAAGGTCTATGTCTATGTTTCCATAGTAACAAATCAGGTACGATATCAAAATAGTGTTTTGGGCATTTAAAAATTCAATGATAAATTATATACATTTTTCCCTCGTTTGATTTGCTCTGTTTTATTTCTTCTTGGAGGTTTTCAGTATACTTATGACAAATATGGATAATGACCATATCCCTATATACAGCACAAAATCGATGATTCAGAAAATCATAAACCGAAGGCATACGAAATCAGGATAAAACAGGAACCAAAGCAATTGTCGAAGATTATTAACCTTGTCGAACAAAACAATACCTGAACCTGTATCTGCGAGTCGAATTCATGGCAACGACCCTGAATAAAAAGCGTGTTTTATTTTTGTTTTGTTTTGTTTTGTTTTTTTTTTTTTTTTTGTTTTGTTTTGTTTTGTTTTGTTTTTTTTTTTTTTTTTTTTTTTGTTTTTGTTTTTGTCGCGAGTAATCTTTCGTTACAAAATCGAAACACAGCGAACATTAAAATGATAAAGAATTAACTTTATCATTCTATTTATTTAACTATTATCAAATCAATTCAAAGTTCCAAAATAACTAGAAGTGAGTCATATACTTAGCAATATACATGTTTTGCGCAACACAAATGTCTTTGTACAGCGCCACCTTGATGTTGTAACGTTTATTGTTTTCATTGTAAAAATTGTTTTCAGTGTAAAAGCAAGTCGCTCACGAGAGAATGACCCTTTTGCATGATTATCATCTATGAGAGCTGAGGCTTTTATAATTCAACATGTTGATCTTAAAGTTTGTCTCAGTAAATGCAAGGCATAACTTTATAAAACAAGATTTCGATTTACGAATCATTATCAATGCGAAATGGCTTACTTCGACAAGAAAACGAATTATTTTACGTACACTTGTACGTACACCTTTGACCTATTGTCCTTTGCCTGAGACTTTGGTCCACTTTACTTTTGACTTCGTGACCTTGACTTAGTATCCTCGGTTACTTTTTGTTCATGTCTTTCATACTACAAATATTTATTTAAATAAGACTAAAAAGGCACATCAATTGTACTTCAGTAATAATAGATTTAGACAATTTATACGCACATACAAAAGTTAGGCGACACCCAAACGTTAGCATCAAGAAGATTTCCTTTAAACGTTAGCATCAAGAAGATTTCGTATAATATATATCAAATCCAAATTCTTTTGTACATGACTTTACACCTTTTGTTAGAATATAACACTAAAATGATATCGAAATTCAAATATTTGGCTTGGATAGAGCCTCAAATGAAAAGGAGGCATTTTTAGGAAAATAATGTAGAATAAAGTTTGAAAAGCAGTATTGAAAAATTAAGGTAACAGGTACTTGAAACAAAAAGAGATAAACCACAAGATTCACAAATCTAATGCCGTTTTCTTTCAACAATTTGGAATTATATTCTTTCAGTCGACTTCCGGTTTAAGTTTATTCCAACTTCCCTCTTTTAATCGCTCTTGTTGTTAAATTGCTGATAATTCCCGTCAAAGACATTCGTTAATCACAATTGCTCTATATTCTACGTCACTGATGTTAATAATGACTTTTAGCCAAATTATGACGCAAATTGGTCGAACGGGATGCACATCTGGTTTTTAATTCGACATTAAGTTCATTTATTACTTTATGCCAACTAGCACATCAGCAACATAATATATACAATACATATGTAAATGAATATCAAGGTGAACAATATGACATATCAAAATACATATGAAAAGAAAGCAAATAAATACGTATATATATTGAGAGCAACAGTTTTCAATATGGTACTAATAATAGATATTATTATAGGCAACACCATCCCGATGATATGATATGACCCAACCAGGGATCCAACCAACAAACACAATCACAACAAGTACGACTGTATCCATGGTTAGATCCCTGAACAAATCAGCCATATAATTGGGATAATAATATCAATATCAATACATACAAATACATTCTATAAGTTACTAATATATGAAATATATTTTCTCTTAATTATTATTGTTAAATCTCTTTTTTAGTACTGTTTCAATATACAGCTCACACTCGTTACCTCTAAATTCCGCTTAAGTCGAAGTCCAGCGTCGGTCCCGATTTTTCCCCTCATATCCATACCATTTTTACTGCGGATAACTCGAAATCGGTTATCTCGAAATTCCGCTTATCTCGAAGTGATTTCAAAGTCCAAATCCCTATTTTCAATTAAATTTCGCACTCGTTATGTCGAAGTCGAAATGTTTATATAAACAAACCAATTAGCGTAGCACGGAGCGGTAAATTTTGCAAACAAACAATTAGGCAACGCAGGTGAGGCCGCCGTTGCTAATTAGACAGGAAAATTGGCAGAGATAACGGTTAATTAGATAAGTGACTTCTTCGTCAGAATTATGAACGTGTGCTCATCTCATTAAATAATTTAATAGCATAATTGCAGAGATCACGCTGAATTTTAATGATGCACAGTAGAAATAAATTAAAAATTAATTTAAAAACTGCGATGAACTGGTAAATCATTTCTTACGTAAAAAGGTGATAATCTGATAATAATGTAAGATTAATAAAATGCAATTAAGATAAGTAAACGCCCATATTCGTTCGACCAATGATTTTCGTTCTACTAGCAAACAATTGTGTTAGATTTTCTTTAAATAGAGAGTAAGTTTAGAGAAAGTATCATAGTTTCAACAGCTTAAGTAGAATGACAGAATTCCAGAATCCTGTAGGCAGCCTAGGTGAGCAATCCAGTGAAGGACCCAGGTCTCATCCTGGGGGGATAACTGGATCACCAGCCCCTACAGCACAGAAGACGGGTACGAAGAGAGAGCTGGATCTAAAGACTTATGAGACAAAGTACGATGCCATCATGGAGGTTGAGAGGGGGTCCTTGTCGAAGAAACAGGTCGCTGAAAAGTTTGCCATATCCGCTTCAACGCTCTCGACATGGCTGAAAACGCCGACTCTATTAAAGAGAAGGTTACGGCCGGTAATGTTGAGCCTCAACGCAAAAAAGAACAGAGCGGCAAAGTTTCCTGAAGTCGAGGACGCACTCTTTAAATGGTTTGCAAATGCCAGAACCCATAACGTGACAGTCTCAGGAGAGATGATGCGAGAGAAGGCCATAGACTTCGCACTCAAACTGGGCGTTCCAGACTCAGAGTTTGAATGTTCCGTTGGTTGGCTAGAGCGATTTAAAGCCAGGTACGCCATAGTCTTTAAAAGGGTATGTGGCGAATCGAATGACGTTGCGTTCAAAGTTAAAAGTAAGCTTGCCACTATTCTTAAAGACTACTCCGCATCAGACGTTTTCAACGCTGATGAGACAGGCATTTTCTATAAACTTATGCCAGACAAAACGCTAGAATTCAAGTCCGTCAGTTGCCATGCTGGTAAACAAAGCAAAGAGCGCCTTACAGTAATGGTGGCTGCCAATATGTCCGGCACAGAGAAGCTTCCCTTAATGTTCATCGGCAAGTCTGCGAATCCAAGATGCTTCAAGAATGTAAAGCGCCTACAAACAGACTACAAAAGCAATAAAAACGCTTGGATGACGTCGGAGATTTTTAAAGAATGGACCGGCAAGCTTGACTTCCAGATGTCAAAGCAGAAACGTAACATCTGCTTGGTTATCGACAACTGCCCCATGCATCCTCACATCAAAAGTCTGAAAGCTACGACCATAGTATTCCTGCCACCCAACACAACCAGCGTTACTCAACCAATGGACCAGGGCATCATCCGCAACCTTAAAGTTTTCTACAGGAAGTTCGTGGTACAACGGAAGCTGAGAGCCATAGACACCAACTCCGACTTCACCCTGACGGTACTGGACGCACTCAGGATGCTACACCAAGCCTGTCGTTCTGTGACGATGAAGACCATAGCAAACTGTTACAGACGCGCAGGATTTGCCGTATCTGAGTCCGACCAGGTCGCCGAGTCCAACGATGATGATGACGACGACGACGATCCAGACGATGATTTACCACTAGCAAGTCTCATGAACATCGCTCCAGGCGTCTCAATAGAGCTGTGCGAATAAGCGACGTAAACCTAACAACGAACTTCGTACTGCGTATAGGTACGTAAAGGAACAAAATAAGGGATGGTCTCAGAAGCACATTATTAAACAAATGTTACATAATTTCTTACTTTAATTTATCAAAAGGATAAATCTAGCAGCATTATAAGCGAACTTGACGTAAACTGTCCTATATTAGTTTTTCAACTACTAATATTCTAAGCTTTCGTTTTGGTTTCTTCATGCTTTGTTTTTGAAATGGTATTTTCACTGACCGAATAAGTGAGATTAGAGGGTTTATTAAGATGTTTGGTGGCCTTAAACCTGTATGTATAGACTGCATTTCTGGCAGAAAATTGCCGCTGCCGCTCAACACCTTACTTTGAATTTAATTTACATAAGATTTCTGCAATACAAATCCTAATATGAGCATGTCATCCATTTCAAGATATAAAAGCCCAAATATCCATCTCAAGATATAACAGCTAGTCTAAGATTATCCCCTTGCAATTTTGGCAGGTCTTTTTTTCTGATATGATAGGTTTGTCCAAATATTCTTGCAGCAAGGGGATAGTATTTTTAACCCTCCTCCCCATTAAAAAAGAATTTAAAAACTCCGTAAAATCGCTTTCTTCGTCGGATATATTATATTTGAATTCATATATTTCATTGTTTGGGATAAGGATCACTGACGAGCTCGAGGGTCAAATACCCGAAACGTGCATGCCTGGTCCATGCTGCAAATGTATCTGTTCTAAAATAATGTTATGAAGTTGAAGACATGTGATATAGCGATACAGTTTTTCATGTTGATTCATGCTTCCATTCATTTAACGGCTAAAATTTTAATCTCCATTACAAGTTTTTGCAGTCAACAAAACCTTCATTCACCGCAAGATAATTTCTGTTTAGCAAGTAGGGATGTCCCCCAGAAATCCCAATCCTGGGCCCGCTTTGATGATACCTAGAAGCTGCCAGACCCCTTTCCTTTTTTGATATCCCCCTAAGTCAAATACTTTATTCGTCCTTGATTTGTTACACAATATCAGATCGTCTCAAGCGCATTATAGGTAGCTTTCCTTCCCCTTAGGTCAGACAAAAAAGGAGAATGTAAAGAAACAAGAGAAAATAAGACCCTCATAGGTTTGTGTACGTGCTATCCTCCATCTTAGTGGATTGCATGGGGGTATTTTGAGAAAGAAAAGCTGTGACAGGGGCGTCTTGATCCAAGGGTCGATGTGAATAGTGTAGAAATATGTTTTTCAATGTAACTCTTGTATGTATTTTATATATTGCTTCATTTTTGTGTGTGAACATCGACGGCTGGTGCTTACTCCTCCCGGCACCTTGTCCCACCTACAGCTTGCTAGGGGTCCGTCGGTGCTCAATTTGGTGCTCTATTGTGAGTGCTATTGAGATTATCGTCATGATCTTCTTTAACTCATTTGCTTACTCTTTACATCATTGACTAGAAAAGATATTTCAAGGACTTTTAGGGGCTACACATGTTAAAAAACTGCACACATTTCAACCATTTTGTGCTCAAGTATTTCAGTTTTCAATCAACTCTTCTTTTGGAAAAAAAACAACAAAATCTTGTTCCGCCTATGCGCCTTGTACATTCTCTTCAGATTTAAGAATGAACACGTCCGCAAAAGAAAATCAAAACATATCACCTTAGCACAAAATTAAGAAGAAATGATACTGTAAAATAGCGTTATGCCTCTTCACATCGAAACCACTTTAGCTACCACCTGTCTTACAATAAAGAACAAATTCATTTTTCTTGAAATAAAGAAGCAAAATACCTTCTGTTGTACGGTTCTCAGAATTATTTCGCACAACGCTACCTATCATACATTTGTACACGGCAATCAAAGGTTTAGGGTATTTTTAAATGTTTATTTTTGTCTGTCAGCCGTCTTTAGTTAATCAGAACTCTATAAATAAGGCTTGATTAATTCTGTCGATACCCTTCGACATTATTATTTCAAGTAAGCTATATAAATACTTTCGATAACATGTTTACTAATATTCTTTTGAGACCACCCCTTGTTTTGTTACCTTACGTACCAATACGTAGGACGAAGTTCGTTAGTAGGTTTACGTCGCTTATTCGAACAGCTCTAATGAGTGACTTTGTAGCTGCAGACGATGATGTTCCGACGTGCGCCGACCTCAGCGACGACGATATCATCGAGGGGATTGTCTGCGCCATAAATGACAACAACGACGAGAGTGACTATGAGGAACCAGCGCAACCACCAACCAGACCATCAATCTACAGTGCCCTAGATGCCTTTGACACCCTTAGGTCCTTTTTTTGACGCAAACAACGGCGGAGGTCGAGCGAACCAAGCCCTAACCGATCTCAACTCCATGTTGGTTGACGCCCACCTGACGAAGACGTATACCCGGCAGACAGCGATGACCGATTACGTGAAGCGGACAGACAGAGCAGAGGGGCCGAGAGAGTGAATTGTGTTTATGAACTATCATAGTGCTGTATTTGTTAACATTTTAGTGCTCCAGAGACTTAGTGCATTAGGATTTCACGTTACTTGTACTGTATTTTTGACATGTTTATACTCTGTTCATTCACATTTTTATCTATTGCATTTATTGTCAAATAAAAGGTGAAAAGAGTTTATATTGTCGTTTTTAATAGCAATGAAACTGTATTATATGAGACGTTTGAATCACAATAGGGGACCAGATGTTTAAAGTCCGTCTCAAGTATACAAAACAAGCATTTACAAAAGAAATTTACACGAAAAATTCGCCTGACGTTTATCTCGAACTCCGCTTATCTCGAAGTTTGTTCTATGGACCCTTGGACTTCGAGTGTTAGCTGTACTTGCCTAAATTCCTTAGTTCCTTTATATTTTTTGTACTCAGTAATTGAATCATTTTAAAAACACTTGGTCGTCTAAAATAATAAGGTTTTATTTTTTTCTCTCTTAAATCGGAGTAAAATGGGGATTTGAATAAAAAGTGAAATTCATCTTCTAAATCTCCGTGGTTACACTTTACACATTTTCTATTATTTCTAGCTTCGTTAGGGCAAACATATTTTTGGAATACAGTTTACAGTTGACAATTGACAATTCAATTGTCAACTGCACTCTAGAATACAGTTGACAATTCGATTTAGGGATTACTGTTATTATAATGTCTTAATCTTGAATATTAAGCATATCTATTTTAATCATAAATATTCTAATATGTATTAAAGGCAGGTCTGCAATGTTCTTATATGAGCAGATTTTCCGAAATCCCCCCTCCCACACACACACGCAATAAACTTCACATATAAAAATATATGTCATTGGTTATAGTTAAAATTTTATAATAATCCCCTGATTAGGGAGCTGATATTTTCAGGGTTTCATGCCTAGGTATAGACACGAACAAACTAAGCATTTGGTGAGGGTACATGACCTAATTATCGAGAAATGAGACCGAGAACTTTGCCAATATTTCTGCAATTCTGAGATTGTCTTAAAATTTTCTAAGTTCAAAATTTTATAGTAATCATCTGGTCAGGGAGCTGATATTTTCAGGGTTTCATGCCTAGGTATATACACGAACATTCTAAACATTTAGTGAGGGTACATGACCTAATTACCGAGAAATGAGACCGAGAACTTTGCCAATATTTCTGCATTCTGAGAAAGTCTCAAAATTTTCTTAGTTCAAACTTTTATAGTAATCTCCTGGTTAGGGAGCTGATATTTTCAGGAATTCATGCCTAGGTATAGACACGAACACACTAAACATTGGGTAGGGTACATGACCTAATTACCGAGAAATGAGACCGAAAACTTTGCCAAAATTTCTGCAATTTTTGGAAAGTCTCAAAATTTTCTGAATTCAAAATTTTATAGTAATCCCCTGATTAGGGAGCTGATATTTTCAGGGATTCATGCCTAGGTCTGGATTGTAGAAATATTGGCAAAGTTCTCGGCCTCATTCCTCGGTATCAAGACCATGTACCCTCACTATATTTAATGTGTGTTTGAGTCGATGCCTAGGCATGAATCCCTAAAAATTTCAGTATCGTAACCAGGGGATTACTATAAAAGTTGGACTTAGAATTGTTTGAGAATATGTCTGAATTGTAGAAATATTGGCAAAGTTCTTGGCCTCATTCCTCGGTAACAAGGCCATGTACCCTCACCAAATTTAATGTGTGTTTGAGTCGATACCTAGGCATGAATCCCTAAAAATTTCAGTATCGTAACCAGGGGAATACTATAAAAGTTTTGACTTAGAATTGTTTGAGAATATGTCTGAATTGTAGAAATATTGGCAAAGTTCTCGGCCTCATTCCTCGGTAACAAGGCCATGTTCCCTTACCAAATTTAATGTGTGTTTGAGTCGATGCCTAGGCATGAATCCCTGAAATTTTCAGTATCGTAACCAGGGGAATACTATAAAAGTTTGAGCTATTGCCAACAGGATGTGTCAATGCTTTGCTTCATTTATTTTCTATTCTTCAATCGTCATCTGTCAACTGTATTCCAAAATATGTTTGCCCTTCGTTAGTATATCAACCAGACTCTATATTCAAATTATGTGATGATAGTCAAAATTTCGCTACGTATTTCTTATAAGTCTCATCAATGGATTTCGTAAGACAGTACTGGATTTCAAGTTATCAAGTACGTATTGATATATCCGGCCGCTTGAATGACAAATATGGATAATGACCATCTCCCTGTATAGAGCACAAAATCGACTATTCAGAAAATCAGAAACCGAAGGCATACAAAATCAGGATAAAACAATAAAATAATTACTCAAGGACGATATAATTTCTTGTTTATGCATATCTAGAAAACGTTGTTCGATTAAAGATATCATACTTTTATTGATACAGCCATCAAACCATATAGACTAATACATATCCAAATCCTAATTTGTCTAACTCAGTTTTAATATTTACTGTCCATTCATCATTTATTGTTTTGCCTCGGACTAGTTTGACCCAATGGGAATGCTTGAATTTGGTCATGTGACTGCCCGACAAATTCTTGTGGAAAGTCAGTTTCAAAAATTTGTAAGGCAATGGCCGACAATTAGCAAAACCAGACGGAGGATAATAATATAAATCACGTTGCTGTTCTTGATATCAACATTTTTTGTACTACAAACTCAAAATTTTTTTACCGTGGCCTAAAGCGGTTCGTGAAATTAGAGTAGCGTCCCTTAGCGTGACGTAGGCAAGTAAATAACAACAATGGCCGAAGGTGGAGGCAGCACTATTGCTTGGTAAAGCAGGAGGACAGTAGGAATCACCATGTCTGTCTGTCTGTCATACCTAAAATGGTCCTCGACAAAACAAATCAGTTATTAGGTTTGTTACTGACCTTACACGAAAATCTGTCGGGTTGATAAAGCCCATAGAAGGCTCGGCGCAAGCGCCTCGCCTTCTATGGGCTTTATCAACCCGACAGATTTCCGTGTAAGGTCAGTAACAAACCTAATAACTAATAATGGTACTCTCTCATCTAAACATGCCTTTAAGATGCAATTTTCTGTATTCTTCAGTTTAATCCAATATTTAATTATTTTCAATTTTCTCATTATATTTAATGGAAGCCTTCCAAGTTCACAATATACAATTTGATTGCAAGTACTTTTTTTAACACCTAGAATTTTCTTGCAGAATGTGTGTAATTTTTCTATGTCGTATCCTACGTGAAAACCCCATATTTTGGCGCTGTAACTAAGTATACTGTTTATATAAGTATCAAAAATAGCACTCTGCGTTTAAGTATTCAAATGACAATTTTCTAATATATTTCTGATAGCAAAAAGAGTTTTTCTACCTTGCTCAGCTACATGTTTTTGTGTTTTCAAGAATTTACCATTATAGTTTAATAGCATTCCTAGATAATTAAATTGGTTGACAATTTCAATTTCTTTTCCATATGATAGAACCATTTTTTCTCATTTCTTAATTTCCCTCCATTTCTGAATACTACAATTTTTGTTTTACTGACATTTAGTGACAGCTTCCACTCATCGTTATACCTCTTTAGAGAAGACAGGGCCCCGACCACCTGTCCTCTCTGAATGTCAGTCGGACTCCTCTGGTGATAAAATACATGAGCTCGCGACGGCAGAGCACGGATTGTATTACGTAGGCCCTCTTTTTATATCCATTTACATATTCATCTGTGTTGCTTGGGCCCCTGCGTTTTGTGGTTTTGTTTGTGTGTGGTCATCTGACAGTGAGAAGGTTGTTTTACACCACAATTGTACGTTCTTCGAGACCTCTGGGTAATCGGAAAAAATGGGAGGGTTGTGTGCACGTAATCCAGGATAACAATACCTTCTGCTATTTCCGTGGCAGATGGCCGTCCTAAGTCGGCACCGGTTGCCCATTGGCCTCGTTGGTTTATGTGTAGTCCTTTGTGTTTAGTGTTTCTGTGTTGTGCGTTGACGTTCCTTGTCCCTTGCGCGTCTCTTTTTGTGCTAGTCTGTTTTGTGTTTTTGCATTGGGTGTTTTGGGGTTTTTCTGTGGGTGCTACAACCTGGTGTTGTTGGAGATCCCCTCCTTTGACTTACATAAAATATCTAACATGTGCTGTAACGATGAAATAGACTCTGCGAATAATATCATGTCATCTGCAAACATTCATAAAAATAGGTTAATTAGGCTATTTTCCATTGATTAACAATGTTCCTTGATAAAAAAAACTTCGCAATCATTTACATATAGTGAGTATAGGATCGGTGAGAGCACCTCAATTTGAAAAAGCCCAATTCTGTTACTGAAATATTCTGACAGTAGACCATTGTGTTTGACACACGATGTAACATTACTATACAGTGAATGAATAATCTTAAGCATTTTCCCTTGAATACCTTGTCTGATTAATTTACACCATAAAGGAGCTGTTGAGATAAGGCGTAAAATCAGCCCTGAAAAGTGGAAATTTGATAATTGAAATTTCAAGAACTTTTTTATGTAAAATGTATACCTATACTGCATACCATCAGAATATGAAGTAAATTTTTATCTGTTTTGCATATTATTGCTAATTTTGGGGTCAACACTTCTCTTTTTCTTATAGAAGTCAATAGGAAACGGAAAAGTTTTTTTTTAACATTGTTCCCCCCGGATATACAGAAAGCCATTTTACTTGAGATGTATATCAATGATACAATTTTTTTTTTGGCAAAGTGGGGTTCTGTATCTCCGGGGGGGAACACAACCCCATAGACGAAAAACCAAATATGGAAAGGGGGTGCATTTTTTAAGAATTGACCTTTTCGACCATAAAATATAGCACATTTTATTATTTTTCCTCTTTAATCCACCAAAAAAAATGTAACCTAAATATGGCTGAATGAAATATACAAGAATTAGGAATGAAATGAGCAAGAATGATGTTCATTTCTCCGCCAATGTGTATTTCGCGCTAATAGGCTTACATTGTAGCCATTGAATACAAAATGAGACCGAATGAAGTTCCGGATTGTATTATTTACCGATTAAAGGATATGGAACGTTCGGAATATATTTCTGATAAACAATGTAGACATATTTGATGTCTTTTAATTTATATTTATCCATTTTTGGCAAAATATTCTGAAATTTTTTCGTTTTTTTCTCGATATTATCGGGTTTTCTATCCGTGCATCCCTACCTCTTTCGACCTTTATTTTAGAATCTTAAGGTTTCTTTAAGGAAATGTAAAACATGTAAAAGGTCTGCAAATACATTATATTTCAATAATGATTAATGTTTTTTTTCTGTATGCGATTCGCCATGAAGAAGAAATAAGTCACGATGTTTAGGGCTAAATAGGGCCCTTATCTTCTGTTCAATATCGAAGTAAATAATTTGCCAAAACAACTAATTAATGTAATTCCCCCTATAATAAATGTTTGATAGCATCTACAATTTCATCTTGTGTAATACAAGTATCTAATTCTTGAAATGAAGGATTCATAAAAATATCCGAGTCAATATCATTAATATTCTCAACACTTTCACTATTACTTAAATGTTTGAAGTGGTCGACAAACTTGTCTAATGAAATAAAGTCCCCTTTAAAGTTTTAAGTTACCTTTGATTTTCTTTTCGAAAAAAATATCTATGAAGCTGTTTAGGATTATGTTTTCTCATATATTCCATCATATCTCCTTCATATTTTTTTTTTGCTATCTTTTTAATCGTGATTCTAATTTCTTGTATTCTCTATTTCTATCTATTAGATACGTATGATTTTCAACGGATTTCTGTTTATTGAAATTGTACAAAGCTGTTTTATATGTTTTATGTTTATTTTTGCATTCTTCGGTATTTTTCTTTGTCTTTCTTGACTTATTATTGCATTCAGATGGGTTAAAACTATGTACATCACAATATGGCAACACGTGACTATTAATAGCTTCACAAAAAGTATTTACACAATAGTCAACATCATCTTGACTGTTCATATTTGTAGTAATTATTGCATCATCATAATTTTCATTTTGACATCAGACCTCTTTAATCTGTTCAATTTTTTCATCTAACCATTTCACCGATTTTGCCGGGCACCTGCCTTCACAAAAATCAATTTCCTCATTTGACCAATCTTTGTCAGTATTAATTTCAATGTTAAAATCAATGGGTGAGTGGTCATAGAAAGTCCTGAACTCGCCTGTAGTAAAATTTACTATATGTTTGAAGTTGCTTTCTTCAATCAACACATAATCAATCTAACTTGCCCCCTCTGGCCCCGCAAAATGTAAAGCTTCCCTCTGTGTCCCCTGTATGTCTCGCGTTAAGTATTCTAAGTCCAGTTGATTTACAAAGGGAAAGAAAATTTCTGCAAAACGTATTAATATATGAGTCCATATTTTATCTTTCCATCATTTCTAAATCACTTTCATATTCGAAATTCCCCAAAACATTCCTCATACCATCTGTCAGTCCGTCATTCTCTATATAATCAGCCCTGGTTCCCATCCTTGCATTTAAATCGCCCATAACAATCACTTTACCGTTAGTCTTAGAATTTGTGAATGAGTCCTCTAAACATTGAAATAAATCTATCTCAGTGTCAACAGAGTTTCTTGAATAAAAAAACGCTTTTTTCTGGGGGCAAATAGCAAAAAGCAAAATGTCCTCCTTTATTAGACCTATCTCGAAGTGAAGTGTTAAGATCCGAATAAAGAAGATGGATAAAAAGAATAGTTGCTTTAGTACCTTATTCACTTCAGCGAATGGGTCAAAAGAGTTTATGTCTTATTTTGGATTCTTATTCATTTTTCAACAAAATAGAAGATAACAAAATAATAAATAACTTTCATGTTTACGAAAGCTTTAAACTCCATGCTCTATCAATATCAAAATCCTTTACAATTAATTTCTCAAAACAGAATTGCACAATGATTTTCGAATGAAATAATTTCTATTAATAGAAAATGACAACAACATGGAAGTACAGATATATATATAATGCTTCTAAAAAATAAAGAAACAGAACAAGAATAAAAGAGTTATTTTTCTTATACTATGTTCAGTTCAAATAAGAAGGACTACCTGTGTTAAGAATAAATAGTATAGGACAAAAAAAGTGAATTCTACAAGAGCAAGAGTAAATGATTGTTATGACCTTTTGAATGATTATTTGACCTTGATCCAATTTCATGGATGAAAGATAAGTATTGTTATCATTCTCATCACGATTAATATTAATCTGGGCAAAGCTCAATATCCAATCAACCAAAGTCTGTTGTGACCTTGAAATCGAACGAATGACCTTGAGTCAAGGTCAGGGTGAAAGGGTTTGATGCAAGGAATATTTGTGTAAAGTTTGAAGTCAAAAGATCAAACAGTCTTTGTTTTATAGACTAAAGTTTGTTTTGACCTTGAAAATGAGAATTTAGAATTTAACCATGGGTCAAGGTCAAGGTGTAAAAGCTTGGCTGAACTATTATATGTATGAAGTTTGAACTCTGAAGGTCAAATAATCTTTGTTCTATAGGCAAAAATTTGTTGCGACCTCGAGAATTAAAATTTGACCTTGGGTCAGGGTCAAGGTGAAAAAGCTTGGTTTAACGATAATATCTATGAAGTTTGAACTCTGAAAGTCAAATAGTTTTTGTTCTATTGGCAAACATTTGTTTTGACCTTGAAAATCAAAATTTGACCTTGAAAGTAGGTCAACATTAAATGACTACCTATAAGTAACATACCAGCAAAGTTTCAACTCAAAATCTCAAAAACTGTAGAAATTGGCACTGTGCCAATTTATAGTTCCATTTTCAACTTCTGTTGATCGTCTGTGTCTTCAACGTGTTACAAAATTTCTTAAAATTTCTAAAACGTGGGTCCTGTAACATCATATCCCACCCATTCTTCTACGTCTTTTGGTACATTTTTGGACATAAAAATTTTCATACTTTTGGCCGTATTACATTTTTAAGACTGAGGATCACTGACGAGGGTTAGTACCCGAAACGTGCATGTCTGGTCCATGCTGTAAATTCATCAGGTTTTAAATGATGCTATTGAATTTAAAGACGTTTAACATTTGAACTACTTAGTGAGTGTCACTGCTGGGGGACCAAGAGTCCCCGAGGGCACATGTAGCCAAGTTCGATCAGCTTCTGTTGATCGTCTGTGTCTTCAACGTATTTGAAATTTTCTGTTACAAAATTTCTTGAAATTTCTAAAACTTGGGTCCTCTAGCATCATATCCCACCCATCCTGCTACGTCCTCCTGAAATCTTAGCGTAAAATGAATAGTACCATGTGAATGTACATATCAAGATCTCAATTGAAAATTTGCTTGTTGTCGAAAAGTGCACATATAGCCCCCGCCAGAGGTCATCAAAGGTCAAATCTTTAAATTCTTATAACTCCTAAACTGACCGTACGATTTTGACGAAATTTGTTTTATATTGTTCTTTGGGAAATTTGCAAACTTTTATACGCTCACATGCTCGATAAAATAGTAACAACTCAAAATCTCAAAAAATGTAGAAATTGGCACTGTGCCAATTTAAAGTTCCATTTTCAACTCTGAATAGCGCGAAAACCGTAAATATTTTATCGAGCATGTAAGCGTATAAAAGTTTGCAAATTTCCCAAAGAACGATATAAAACAAAATTTGTTCAAATCCGACGGTTAGTTCAGGAGTTATAAGAGTTTAAAGATTTGACCTTTGATGACCTCCAGCGGGGGCATATGTGATCCATTTGACAAGAAAAAAAATCGTTCAAGATCTTCATATGCTCTTTCACATGGTACTTTCCATTTTTTCATATGATGCTGTACTTTTTGCAAAGTGTCCGGAACGGTTTGGGGGTAAGAATAATAATAATAAGAATAACTAGATGGCTACTGTTGCAAGCAACAGACGGATTCCTCCTTTTTTAGACCTTCCTCGGAACTGAAGAGCTAAAAACCGAATAAAGAAGATAGAAAAAAGAATAGTTGCTTCAGTACCTTATTCACTTCAGGAAATGGATCAAAAGAGCTTATGTCGAATTTGGGACTCTTATCTATTTATCAACAAAATAGAAGAAAATAATAATAAATACCTTTCATTTTTACGAAAGCTTTAAATTCCATGCTCTATGTCCAACAAAATAGAAGAAAAAAATAATAAATACCTTTCATGTTTACGAAAGCTTTAAACTCCATGCACAATCAATATCTAATCCTTTACAATGACTTTCTCAAAAACGAATTGCACAATGATTTTGCCATGAGATAATTTCTATTAATAGAAAATGACAACAACATGAAACTACTGTAATGTAATGCTACTAAGAATAAAAAAGAAAGAAACAGAGAACAAGAATAAAAGAGTTATCTATCTTACTATGTAAAGTTCAAATAAGAAGTACTACTTGTGTGAAGAATAAATAATCAAGGACAAAATCCTGTGAATTCTAAAGAGTAATTGTTTCTTATGACCTTCAAAAAGATAATTTGACCTTTAACCAAGGTCATGGATAAAAGATAAGCATTTGAATTTATTCTCATCAAGAGTCCTCTTAATTTAATCAAAGCTCAATTTTTTATCGACAAAAGTCTGTTGTGACCTTGAAATCAAACAAATGATCTTGGGTCAAGGTGAAAGGACTTGAGGCAAGGAATATTTGCGCCAAGTTTGAACTCTCAAGGTCAAATGGTCTTTGTTCTATAGGCAAAAGTTTGTTGTGACCTTGAGAATCAAAATTTGACCTTGGGCCAAGGTCAAGGTGAAAGGGCTTGGCTCAATGATTGTATTTATGAAGTTTGAACTGTCAAGGTCAAATAGTCTATGTTCTATAGGCAAAAGTTTGTTGTGACCTTGAGAATCATAATGTGAACTTGAAACTAGGTTATCATCAATGACTACCTATTAGTACCCTACCACCTAAGTTTCAACTCAAAAACTCAAAAACTGTAGAAATTGGCACTGTGCCAATTTAAGGTATCCGTTGTACAAATAAATATCAAGTGTATTATATAGTTAGAATCATGGCATATTTTTACCTTAATTTTCCTAATACAACATAAATAATGGTTTCTATCATCAAAGGTCAGCATGCCGACCGTCGCTCAAGCCACGGAAACTATCGAGACACTGCCGAAGATTACCGAGATCATTTTAACACTGTTTAAATGGACGAGACGTCCGCGAGATCTTCATTTGTACATTGGATACGTTAAAGTTCCATTTTCAACTCAAAATAGCACGAAAACCGTAAATATTTTATCGAGCATGTAAGCGTATAAAAGTTTGCAAATTTCCCAAAGATCAATATATGAATGAAGTTTGAACTCTGAAAGTCAAATAGTTTTTGTTCTATAGGCAAAAGTTTGTTGTGACCTTGAGAATGAAAATTTGACCTTGAAAGTAGGTCAACATTAAATGACTACCTATAAGTAACCTACTTTCAAAGTTTCAACTCAAAATCTCAAAAACTGTAGAAATTGGCACTGTGCCAATTTAAAGTTCCATTTTCAACTCGGAATAGCGCGAAAACCGTAAATATTTTATCGAGCATGTAAGCATATAAAAGTTTACAATTTTCCCAAAGAACATTTTAAAACAAATTTCGTTCAAATCGTACAGTTAGTTTAGGAGTTATAGGTGTTTAAAGATTTTACCTTTGATGACCTCTAGCGGGGGCATTGGGGAGCTTATCGACAAACAAAAAATGGTTAAAGAAGATCTTGATATGCTCTTTCTGATGGTACCATCCGTTTTGCTCTGTGTTAAAAGACCTTTGAATAAAGTCTCTGGAAATGATGAGGGGGTAAGAATAAAAATAAGAATAACTAGATGGCTACTGTTGCAAGCAACAGACGGATTCCTCCTTTATTAGACCTTCCTCGGAACTGAAATGTTAAAATCCGAATAAAGAAGATGAAAAAAGAATAGTTGCTTTAGTACCTTATTCACTTCAGCAAATGAGTCAAAAGAGCTTATGTTTAACTTGGGACTCTTATCTATTTATCGACAAAAAAAAAAAGAAGAAAAAGACGATAAATACTTTTCAAGTTTAGGAAGGCTTTAAACTCCTAGATCTATTCTATCAATTTTGAATCCTTTTAAATTACTATCCCAAAAAGAATTGCACAATGAATTAGCAATGAGAAAATGTCTATAAATAGACAATGACAACAGCATAAAAGAACAGTAAAGTTATGCTACTAAGAAAAAAAAAAAGGAAACAGAGAACAAGAATGAAAGAGTTATCTATCTTACTATGTAAAGTTCAAATAAGAAGTACTACTTGTGTGAAGAATAAATATTTAAGAACAAAATCCTATCAATCCTACAAGAGTAAATCTTTGTTATGACCTTGAAAAAGTTTATTTGACCTTGAACCAAGGTCATGGATGAAAGATTAGCATTTTAATTTATTCTCATCAAGATTTCTTTTCATCTATTCAAAGCTCAATATTTTATCAACAAAAGTTTGTTGTGACCTTGAAATCAAACAAATGACCTTGGATCAAGGTCAAGATGAAAGGACTTGATGCAAGGAATATTTGCGTCAAGTTTGAACTCTCAAGGTCAAATGGTCTATGTTCTATAGGAAAAATGTTGTTGTGACCTTGAGAATGAGAATTTGACCTTGGGTTAAGGTCAAGGTGAAAGGGCTTGGATCAATGATTGTATTTATGAAGTTTGAACTGTCAAGGTCAAATAGTCTTTGTTCTATAGGCAAAAATTTGTTGTGACCTTGAGAATCATAATTTGACCTTGAAACTAGGTCATCATCAATAACTACCTATAAGTAACCTACCATCGAAGTTTTAACTCAAAATCTCAAAAACTGTAGAAATTGGCACTGTGCCAATTTAAAGTTCCATTTTCAACTCGGAATAGCGCGAAAACCGTAAATAATTTATCGAGCATGTAAACGTATAAAAGTTTGCAAATTTCCCAAAGATCAATATAAAACAAATTTCATTCAAATCGCACGGTTAATATAGGAGTTATAAGGTTTTAAAGATTTTACTTTTGATGAACTCTAGCGGGGGCATATGTGAACTTTTCGACAAGAAAAAAATTTGAATTAAGATCTTTATTTGCTCTTTCACATGATACTTTCCATTTTATCATATGATGCGGTACTTTGTTGTAACGTCTCTGGATTGGCTTGGGGGTAAGAATAATAATAATAATAATAATAATAATAATAAGAATAAGAATAAAGAAAAGACAATACAATAACAGAAAGGATTCCGACGGAAGTCGGAATCCTTAATAATAATAATAAGAATAATAATAAGAATAAAGAAAAGACATTGCAATAACAGAAAGGATTCCGACGGAATAGTCGGAATCCTTAACTAGATGGCTACTGTTGCAAGCAACAGACGAATTCCTCCTTTATTAGACCTTCCTCGGAACTGAAGTGTTAACTTCCGAATAAAAGATGAAAAAAGAATAGTTGCTTTAGTACCTTATTCACTTCAGCAAATGAGTCAAAAGAGATTATTTCTAACTTGGGACTCTTATCTATTTATCGACAAAAAAGAAGAAAAAGACGATAAATACCTTTCAAGTTTAGGAAGGCTTTAAACTCCTTGATCTATTCTATCAATTTTGAATCCTTTTAAACTACTATCCCATAAAGAATTGCACAATGAATTAGCAATGAGAAAATGTCTATGAATAGAGAATGACAGCAGCATGAAAGTACAGACAAGTAATGCTAATAAGATAAAAAAAGGAAACAGAGAACAAGAATAAAAGAGTTATCTATCTTACTATGTAAAGTTCAAATAAGAGTGTACTACTTGTATGAAGAATAAATATCTAAGACCAAAATCCTATCAATCCTACAAGAGAAATGTTTGTTATGACCTTGAAAAAGTTTATTTGACCTTGAACCAAGTTCATGGATGAAATATAATCATTTTAGTTTATTCTCATCAAGATTTCTTTTCGTCTATTCAAAGCTCAATATTTTATCAACAAAAGTCTGTTGTGAACTTGAAATCGAACAAATGACCTTGGGTCCAGGTCAAGGTGAAAGGACTTGATGCAAGGAATATTTGCGTCAAGTTTGAACTCTCAAGGTCAAATGGTCTTTGTTCTATAGGAACAATTTTGTTGTGACCTTGAGAATGAGAATTTGACCTTGGGTCAAGGTCAAGGTGAAAGGGCTTGGATCAATGATTGTATTTATGAAGTTTGAACTGTCAAAGTCAAATAGTCTTTGTTCTATAGGCAAAAGTTTGATGTGACCTTGAGAATCATAATTTGACCTTGAAAGTAGGTCAGCATTAATGACTACCTATAAGTAACCTACCATCCAAGTTTCAAAATCTCAAAAACTGTAGAAATTGGCACTGTGCCAATTTAAAGTTCCATTTTCAACTCAAAATAGCGCGAAAACCGTAAATATTTTATCGAGCATGTAAGCGTATAAAAGTTTGCAAATTTCCGAAAGAACAATATTAAACAAATTTCATTCAAATCGCACGGTTAGTTTAGGAGTTATAAGGTTTTAAAGATTTTACCTTTGATGACCTCTACCGGGGGCATATGTGAACTTTTCGACAAGAAAAAAAATTTAAATAAAGATCTTTATTTGCTCTTTCACATGATACTTTCAATTTTATTAAATGATGCGGTACTTTGTTGTAACATCTCTGGATTGGCTTGGGGGTAAGAATAATAATAAGAACTAGATGGCTACTGTTGCAAGCAACAGACGGATTCCTCCTTTATTAGACCTTCTTCGGAACTGTAGTGTTAAAATCCGAATAAAGAAGATGGAAAAAATAGTAGCTTTAGTACCTTATTCATTTCAGCAAATGAGTCAAAAGATCTTATGTCTAATTTGGGACTTTTATTTATTAATCAACAAAATAGAAGAAAAAAAATAATAAATACCTTTCATGTTTACGAAAGCTCCATGCTCTATCAATATCAAATCCTTTACAATTACTCAAAACAGAATTGCACAATAATTTTGCAATGAGATAATTTCTATGAATAGAAAATGACAACAACATGAAAGTACAGATATGTTATGCTACTAAGAAAAAAAAAGAACAGGAATAAAAGAGTTATCTTTCTTATACTATGTTAAATTCAAATGTGTGAAGAATAAATAGTATAGGACAAAAAGGTGAATTTTACAAGATTAAATGCTTGTTATGACCTTGAGAATGATTATTTAATCTTGAACGAATGTCATGGATGAAAGATAAGTATTGTGATTATTCTCATCACGATTGATTTTAATCTGAGCAAAGCTCAATGTCTAATTAATCAAAATCTGTTGTGACCTTGAAATCGAACAAATGACCTTGGGTCAAGGTCATGGTGAAAGGGTTTGATGCAAGGAATATTTGTGTAAAGTTTGAACTCTCAAGGTCAAACAGTCTTTGTTTTATAGAATAAAGTTTGTTGTGACATTGATAATGAGAATTTGACCTTGGGTGAAGGTCAAGGTGAAAGGGCTGGGCTTAACGATAATATGTATGAAGTTTGAAATTCGAAGGTGAAATAGTCTTTGTTCTATGGGCAAAAGTTTGTTGTGACCTTGAGAATCAAAATTTGACCTTGGGTCAAGGTCAATGTGAAAGAGCTTGGTTTAACGATATTATGTATGAAGTTTGAACTCTGAAGGTCAAATAGTCTTTGTTCTACAGATAAAAGTTTGTTGTGACCTTGAGAATCAAAATTTGACCTTGAAAGTAGGTCAACATTAAATGACTACCTATAAGTAACCTAGTATCTAAGTTTCAACTCAAAATCTCAAAAACTGTAGAAATTGGCACTGTGCCAATTTAAAGTTCCATTTTCAACTCAAAATAGCGCGAAAACCGTAAATATTTTATCGAGCATGTAAGCGTAAAAAAGTTTGCAAATTTCCCAAAGAACATTTTAAAACAAATTTCGCTCAAATCGTACGGTTGTTTTAGGAGTTATAAGAGTTTTAAGATTTGAACTTTGATGACCTCTACCGGGGGCATATGTGAACTTTTCGACGACAAAATTTTTTTACCTCAAGATCTTTATATGTTCTTTTACATGATCCTTTTCGTTTTATCATAAGAGGTGATACTTTTTTGTACAGTGACTGGAACGATCTGGGGGTAAGAATAATAATAATAACTAGATGGCTACTGTTGCAAGCAACAGACGGATTCCTCCTTTATTAGACCTTTCTCGGAACTGAAGAATTAAAATCCGAATAAAGAAGATGGAAAAATGAATAGTTGTTTTAGTACCTTATTCACTTCAGGATATGAGTCAAAAGAGCTTATGTCTAACTTGGAACTCTTATTTATTTATCAGCAAAATAGAAGAAATAGATAATAGATAATAAATACCTTTTATGTTTACGAAAGCTTTATACTCCATGATCTATCAATTCTAAATTCTTTAAAATTACCGTCTCAAAACAGAATTGCACAATGATTTTGCAATGAGAACATTTCAATAAATAGAAAATGACAATATCATGTAATGCTACTAAGAAAAAAAAAGGAAACAGAGAACAAGAATGAAAGATTTATCTTTCTTGGATTATGTTAAGTTCAAACAAGAAGGACTACTTGTGTGAAGAATAAATACTACAGGACCAGAACTGTAAATTCTACAGGAGTAAATGTTTGTTATGACCTTGAGAAACATTATTTGACCTTGACCAAGGTCACAGATAAAAGATAAGTGTGGGAGGTTATTCTCATAAAAATTGATCTTAATCTGATAAAAGTTTATTATCTTATCAACCAAAGTATGTTGTGACCTTGAAATCGAAAAAATAACCTTGGGTCAAGGTCAATGTGAGAGGGCATGATGCAAGGAATATTTGTGTAAAGTTTTAACTCTCAACGTCAAACAGTCTTTGTTTTACAGGCAAAGGTTTGTTGTGACCTTGAGAAGGAGAATTTGACCTTGGGTCAAGGTCAAGGTGAAAAGGCTTGGCTCAACGATTATATGTATGAAGTTTGAACTCTCAAGGTCAAACAGTCTTTGTTCTATAGGCAAAAGTTTGTTGTGACCTTGAGAATCAAAATTTGACCTTGAAACAAGGTCAACATTAAATAACTACCTATAAGTAACCTACCGTCCAAGTTTCAACTCAAAATCTCAAAAACTGTAGAAATTGGCACTGTGCCAATTTAAAATTCCATTTTCAACTCGTAATAGCGCGAAAACCGTAAATATTTCATCGAGCATGTAAGCATATAAAAGTTTGCAAATTTCCCAAAGAACAATATAAAACAAATTTCGTTGGAATCGTACGATTACTTTAGGAGTTATAAGAGTTTAAAGATTTTACCTTTGATGACCTCTAGCGGGGGCATATGTGAACTTTTCGACAAGAAAAAAAATTGAATGGAGATCTTCATATGCTTATCCACATGGTATTTTGAACTTTATCATATATTGCGGTACTTTTTTGTAAAGTGTCTGGAACGTTTGGGGGTAAGAATAATAATAAGAATAATAAGAATAAAGAAAAGACAATACAATAACAGAAAGGATTCCGACGGAAGTCGGAATCCTTAATAATAAGAAAAGACAATACAATAACAGAAAGGATTCCGACGGAATAGTCGGAATCCTTAATAAGAATAATAAGAATAAAGAAAAGACAATACAATAACAGAAAGGATTTCGACGGTAGTCGGAATCCTTAATAACTTGACGGCTACTGTTGCAAGCAACAGACGGATTCCTCCTTTATTAGACCTTCCTTGGAACTGAAGTGTTAAAATCCGAATAAAGAAGATGGAAAAATGAATAGTTACTTTTGTACCTTATTCACTTCAGCAAATGAGTCATAAAAGCTTTAGTCTAATTTGGGACTCTCATTTATTTATCAACAAAATAGAACAAAAAGATAATAAATACCTTTCATGTTAACGAAAGCTTTATACTCCATGATCTATCAATTCTAAATCCTTTAAAATTACTATCTCAAAACAGAATTGCACAATGATTTAGCAATGAGAGCATTTCTATAAATAGAAAATGACAATAGAATCACAATACAGCCAAGTAATGCTACTAAGAAAAAAAACAGAGACCAATAGTAAAAGAGTTATCTTTCTTATACTATGTTATGTTCAAATAAGAAAGACTACTTGTGTGAAGAATAAATAGCGTAGGACAAAAACTGCTAATTCTACAAGAGTAAGTTTGTTATGACCCAGAGAATGACCATTTGACCGTGAATAAAGGTCACGAAAAAAAGATAAGTATTTGAGGTAATTCTTTACAATATTGATCTTAATCTGATCAAAGCTCAATATTTTATCAACCAAAGTATGTTGTGACCTTAAAAAATCGAATATATGACCTTGCGTCAAGGTCAAGGTAAAAGGGCTTGATGCAAGGAATATTTGTGTTAAGTTTGAACTCTTAAGGTCAAATAGTCTTTGTTCTATAGGCAAAACTTTGTTGTGACCTTGAGAATCAAAATTTGACCTTGGATCAAAGTCAAGGTGAAAGAGAGTGGCTTAACGATAATATGTATGAAGTTTGAACTCTGAAGGTCAAATAGTCTTTATTCTATAGGCAAAACTTTGTTGTGACCTTGCGATTCAAAATTTGACCTTGGATCAAGGTCAAGGTGAAAGAGCTTGGCTTAACGATATTATGTATGAAGTTTGAACGCTGAAGGTCAAATAGTCTTTGTTTTATAGGTAAAAGTACGCTGTGACCTTGAGAATCAAAATTTGACCTTAGGTCAAGGTCAAGGTGAAAAAGCTCGGCTAAACGATAGTGTGTATGAAGTTTGAACTCTAAAGGTCAAGTAGTCTTTGTTCTATAGGCTAAAATTGGTTATGACCTTGAGAATAAAAAATTGACATTGAAAGTAGGTCAGCATAAAATGTCTACCAATAAGTAACCTACCATCCAAGTTTCAACTCAAAATCTAAAACAATGTAGAAATTGGCACTGTGCCAATTTAAAGTTCCATTTTCAACTCTGAATAGCTCGCAAACCGTAATTATTTTAACGAGCATGTAAGCGTGTAAAAGTTTGCAAATTTACCAAAGAACAATATAAAACAAATTTCGTCCAAATCGTACGGTTAGTTAGAAGAATTTAAAGATTTGACCTTTGATGACCTCTGGCGGGGGCATATGTGCACTTTTTGAAAACAAAAAAATTTTCAATTGAGATCTTGATATGTACTTTCACATGGTACTTATCATTTTACACTTAGACGCCGAACTTTTTAGTAAAGTGTCCGGATCAAGGTGAGGTAAGAATAATAATAATAATAACTAGATGGCTACTGTTGCAAGCAACAGACGGATTCCTCCTTTATTAGACCTTCCTCGGAACTGAAGTGCTAAATTCCGAATAAAGAAGATGGAAAAAAGAATAGTTGCTTTAGTACCATATTAACTTCAGCAAATCAGTCAAAAGAGCTTATGTCTAATTTGGGACTCTTATTTATTTATCGACAAAATAGAAGAAAAAGATGATAAATACCTTTCAAGTTGAGGAAGGCTTTAAACTCCTAGATCTATTCTATCCATTTTGATTCCTTTTAAATTACTATCCCAAAAAGAATTGCACAATGAATTAGCAATGAGAAAATTTCTATAAATAGAGAATGACAACAGCATGAAAGTACAGACAAGTAATGCTACTAAGATAAAAAAAGGAAACATAGAACAAGAATAAAAGAGTTATCTATCTTACTATGTAAAGTTTAAATAAGAAGTACTACTTGTGTGAAGAATAAATATTTAAGAACAAAATTCTCTCAATCCTACAAGAGTAAATGTTTGTTATGACCTTGAAAAAGTTTATTTGACCTTGAACCAAGGTCATGGATGAAAATAAGCATTTTAGTTTATTCTCATCAAAATTCCTTTTCATTTATTCAAAGCTCAATATTTTATCAACAAAAGTCTGTTGTGACCTTGAAATCGAACAAATGACCTTGGGTCAAGGTCAAGGTGAAAGGACTTGATGCAAGGAACATTTGCGCAAAGTTTGAACTCTCAAGGTCAAATGGTCTTTGTTCTATGGGAAAAATTTTGTTGTGACCTTGAAAATGAGAATTTGACCTTGGGTCAAGGTCAAGGTGATGGGGCTTAGATGATTGTATTTATGAAGTTTGAACTGTCAAGGTCAAATAGTCTTTGTTTTATAGGCAAAAGTTTGCTGTGACCTTGAGAATAATAATTTGACCTTGAAACTAGGTCATCATCAATGACTACCTATAAGTAACCTACCATCCAAGTTTCAATTCAAAATCTCTAAAACTGTAGAAATTGGCACTGTGCCAATTTAAAGTTCCATTTTCAACTCAAAATAGCGCGAAAACCGTAAATATTTTATCGAGCATGTAAGCATATAAAAGTTTGCAAATTTTCCAAAGAACAATATAAAACAAATTTCATTCAAATCGCACGATTAGTTCAGGAGTTATAAGGTTTTAAAGATTTTACCTTTGATGACCTCTAGCGGGGGCATATGTGAACTTTTCGACAAGAAAAAAAATTTAAATTAAGATCTTTATTTGCTCTTTTCACATGATACTTTCCATTTTATCATATGATGCGGTACTTTGTTGTAACGTCTCTGGATTGGCTTGGGGGTAATAAAAATAATAATAATAATAATAATAATAATAAGTAGAAGAATAAGAATAAAGAAAAGACAATACAATAACACAAAGGATTCCGACGGAAGTCGGAATCCTTAATAAAGAAAAAAATCTCAAAAAACTGTAGAAATTGGCACGGTGCCAATTTAAAGTTCAATTTTCAACTCAAAATAACGCGAATACCGTAAATATTTTATCGAGCATATAAGCATATAAAAGTTTGCAAATTTCCCAAAGAACAATATAAAACAAATTTCGTTCAAATCGTACGCTTAATTTAGGAGTTATAAGAGTTGAAAGATATGACATTTGATGACCCCTAGCGGGGGCATATGTGAACTTTTTGACAAGAAAAAAAATATCATTCAAGATTTTAATATGCTCTTTCACATGCTGTACTATTATGTAAAGTGTCCGGAACGGTTTGGGGGTAAGAATAATAATAATAACTAGATGGCTATTGTTGCAAGCAACAGACGGATTCCTCCTTTATTAGACCTTTCTCGGAACTGAAGTGTTAAAATCCGAATAAAGAAGATGGAAAAACGAATAGTTGCTTTAGTACCTTATTCCCTTCAGCGAATGAATCAGAAGAGCTTATGTCTAATTTGGGACTCTTATTTATTTTTCAGCAAAATAGAAGAAAACAAAATAATAAATACCTTTCATGTTTACGAAAGCTTTAAACTCCATGCTCTATCAATATCAAAATCCTTTACAATTACTTTCTCAAGACAGAATTGTACAATGATTTTCCAATGAAATAATTTCTATTAATAGAAAATGACAACAACATGAAAGTACAGATATGTATAACGCTGCTAAGAAAAAAAAGAAACAGAACAAGATTAAAAGAGTTATCTTTCTTATACTATGTTAAGTTCAAATAAGAAGGACTACCTGTGTGAAGAATAAATAGTATAGGACAAAAAGTGTTGATTCTAAAAGAGTAAATGATTGTTATGACATTGAGAATGATTATTTAACCTTGAACCAATGTCATGGATGAAAGATAAGTATTGTGATTATTCTCTTCACGATTGATTTTAATCTGAGCAAAGCTCAATATCTAATCAAACAAAGTCTGTTATGACCTTGAAATAGAACAAATGACCTTGGGTCAAGGTCATGGTGAAAGGGTTTGATGCAAGGAATATTTGTGTAAAGTTTGAAATCCCCAGGTCAAACAGTCTTTTCCTAACCTACGGTTAGTTTTGGAGTTATAAGGTTTTAAAGATTTGAACTTTGATGACCTCTAGCGGGGGCATATATGAACTTTTCGACAAGAAAAAAAATTGAATTAAGATCTTTATTTACTCTTTCACATAATACTTTCCATTTTATCATATGATGCGGTACTTAGTTGCAATGTCTGTGGATTGGCTTGGGGTAAGAATAATAATAATAAGAGAAAGTAAATAAGAATAAAGAAAAGACAATACAATAACAGAAAGGATTCCGACGGAAGTACGAATCCTTAATGATAAGAACTAGATGGCTACTGTTGCAAGCAACAGACGGATTCCTCCTTTATTAGATCTTCCTGGGAACTGAAATGTTAAAATCCGAATAAAGAAGATGGAAAAAGAAATTGTTGCTCTGATACATTATTCACTTCAGCAAATGAGTCAAAAGAGCTTTCTAACTTTGGACTGTTATTTATTTATCAACGAAATAGAAGAAAAAGATGATAAATACCTTTCATGTTTACGAAAGCTTTAAAATCCATGATCTATCAATATCAAATTCTTAAGAATTACTATATCAAAGCAGAAATTGCACAATGGTTTTTGCAATGAGAAACTTTCTATCAATAGAAAATGAAAAAGGCATGATAGTACAGCCAAGTCATGCTAATTAGAAAGAAAAACGAAAACAAAGAATAAGAATAAAAGAGTTATCTATCTTATACCATGTTAAGTTCAAATAAGAAGGACTTGTGCGAAGAATAAAAAGTATAGGACAATAACTTTTTCCTATAAATGTTTTTTTTACCCTGAGAATGACTATTTGACCTTGAACCAAGGTAATGGATAAAAGATAAGTTTTGGGGATTATTGTCATCAAGATTGATCTAAATCTGAACAAAGCTCAATATTTTATGAACGAAAGTCTCCTGTGACCTTGAAAACGAACAAATGACCTTGATTTAAGGTCAAGGTGAAAAAGATTGAAGCAAAGAATATTATTCGTAAAGCTTGAACCTCAAGGTCAAATAATCTTTGTTCTATAGGTAAAAGTTTGCTGCGACCTTTAGAATGAGAACTTGACCATGGGTCAAGGTCAATGTGAAAGAGCTCGGCTCAACAATGATGTGTTTAAAGTTTGATTACAGAAGGTCAAATAGTCCACGTTCTACAGGCAAATGTTTGTTGTGACCTAGAGAATCAAAATTTGACCTTGGTTCAAGGTCAAGGTGAAAGAGCTTGGGTTAACGATAATATGTATGAAGTTTGAACTCTGAAGTTCAAATAGTCTTTATTCTATAGACAAAACTTTGTTGTGACCTTGAGGATAAAAATTGACCTATATGTATTCTACCATCCAAGTTTCAACTCAAAATCTCAAAAACTATAGAAATTGGCACCATGCCAATTTAAGTTCGATTTTCAACTCGGAAGCGCGAAAACCGTACATGTTTTATCGAGCATGTAAGTGTTTAAAATTTTGCAAACTTTTCAAAGAACAATATAAAACAACTTTCGTTTAAATCGTACGGTTAGTTTAGGAGTTACAAGAGTTTAAAGATTTGACCTTTAGCGGGGGCATATGTGATCTTTTGGACAACAACAAAATTTTCAATTGAGAGCTTTGTATGCTCTTTCCCATAGTTCTATTCATTTTATTGTATGATGTGGTAATTTTTTGTAAAGTGTCCGGAGCGATGGGGAGGTAAGAATAATAATAAGAATAATAATAAGAGGAAAGAAAAGATAATACAATAACAGAAAGGATTCCGACGGAATAGTCAGAATCCTTAATAAAGAAAAGACAATAGAATAACAGAAAGGATTCCGACGGATGTCGGAATCCTTAATAAAGAAAAGACAATACAATAACAGAAAGGATTCCGACGGAAGTCGGAATCCTTAATAATAAGAATGATAATAAGAATAAAGAAAAGACAATACAATAAAAGAAAGGATTCCGACGGAATAGTCGGAATCCTTAATTAGTGTCATTTCTAGTCTCTGAATACTTTAACCAAATAATACAGTCGTGTATATTTTCAACAAATGTCAATTTTCCATTCAAATTTTCTCTAAAAAATATTACAATTACTCCTCCCCTGCCCGTTTTACGGGGAAAAACAAAATTACTGTATTGTGGCAATGCAATATCATCATCCTCCGTAATCCAGCATTCGCTAAGACATACTACATCAAAATTTTCTATATAATTTGTAAATTCATTGTCATTTAATTTACAGGCTAAACCTTTATCAATATTCCATGACAAAATTCTAAGTTCAGACTTACAGTCACTGTAACTCTCTTCGCACCCCTAGTCTTCTCCTGGATCCGCCCCCGCGTCTATTGATCGCATGTCAACGGTGGGCGTTGGCACATTTCGCACCGGCGCGTTACTGACCATTTATGTAAAGTTTGTCCCTAACTTCTTCACATTCTGTACACCTGATATTTTGTAGTCTCTCATAATAGGATATAGTTGACGACTCTATCCTCAACAGCCTTCGGGAACTGTTCACGTATACTGTACTGTGAGCCCCGCAACCGTAAGCGTTTGCCATCACTTCCTCTCTTTCGGAATTATACTGTAATACTGACATAAAAAGAGAAACTTAGGATTCGAAGGATTCATCTCTTAACCGGAAGTGACATTTAGGCAGGTGGTTGTCCTACATGAAGATTGATATTGGTCGAACAAGGGTTTAATAAAAAAAATCAACTTAATTCAAATAAAAGTAAGAAAAAAAAGTAAAGCAATGGTCAAAATCTTAAAGAAATATAATGTCGAAGGGTTCCAACTCTCTACCTTCTTGAAGAAAATTCCAAACCAATTTACATGCACCAGACACGTGTTTCGAATATCAAATTCTCATCAGTGATGCTTTCAGCATAATAATAACAAATACAGAATAAGCATCCATAAAGATATCGTTGTCAATTTTTATTTCTTTGATAAAAACGATATTTTAAAAATACAACCCCCAAATATCTTATTCAAGATCTGAATGTTTTTCTGATAATCAATATTGTTCTACCGGTACGTAGGTGCTTAACTTCACTTCCGGTTTCATGCACGCGCTTTTTGACACGATATATTTTTCAAAGAAATTTACTCCCAATTCTTAAGAGATAATTTACATCCATTTTCAATACATATTAAGTTTTAAATTTCATCACATTGACAATTTGATTCATTTCAACCATACTGAACAACGAATTCTACGAGATTAATCAACTCCATGAACTTAATGTCTCCCTTGAATTATTCAAAATCACACCCGTCTGTATTTCGATCCCGATTTAAAATACGTTACATCATGTTGAATAAAGTAATATTGCCTTCGTCAAAAGTCAGATCTATATCATGATAAATAGTTTTTGAATATTTCTTATCGAACCATCATTTTGCATTTAAAACAATTTCACTGTTGTCTGTGTGTATAGTTTTAGATATACTGTTCTCAAACTTGTCTATACCTTTTGATAAAATCTCTAATTTGAAGATGCCAACGGTGTTCTAATATGTAAAAGTGACAAACATTCTCCATTGCGGGATTGGGAAAGAAAGAAAACTTTTACATTATAAGTTTCAGAGATAAACATATCAATTATTTAATGCTAAAATCGCTTCAATTAGAATTAAAGGTCGTATATGAAAACCACCATGATTATCCATTTAAGTAATAGGCTTTCTTTGAAAGAAAAAAGTGATATTGATGTACCAACATTGTCTCTATAGAGCTGTTTGAATAAGCGACGTAAACCTACCAATGCACTTCGTACTACGTATAGGTACGTAAGGGAACAAAATTAGGGGTAGTATCAAAAGTAAATTATTAAACAAATGTTACTTTTTATGTCTGAATTCATAAAAAAGGATAAATCTGGCAGCATTCATTATAAGTGCACTTGACGTAAAATTTTCTGTCCTAGATTAGTTTGTCAACTACTGATTTTCCAAGATTTTGTTTTGGTTTCGTCGTGTTTTTAAAATGGTATTTTCTTTGACCGATTTAGTGAAATTAGAGGATTTAGTAAGATATTTGTTGGCCTTAAACGTGTACGTGTAGACTAAGTTTTCGCTGTTTTTGCAATAACAATTCCGTATCTAACCATGGTATCCATTTCCTGCACAAACGCCAGAATAACTCCTTCCACTTTTTGAAAGTTTTTTTTTCTGATATAGTCTGTCATAATATTCTTACAGCAAAGGGGATAGGATTTGTTATGTGCACCCCATAAAAAATAATTTTAAAAATCCGTTAAATTGCTTCTTTCGCCAGATTCTCTATCACATATTTCATTGTTTGGATTGAAGATCACTAACGAGGATTAAGTACCCGAAACGTACATGTCTGGCCCAAGCTGTAAATTCGTCTGTTCTTAAATAATGCTATCAGTTTGAAGACGTGTAATATAAATATGCAGTTTCTCACGTTCATTAATGCTTCTTTTCAAAAAGCTGAAATTATCTCAATACTTTCTGCAGCCAACGAAACGGTCATTCTGTTTGGTATGGAGGTATGTCCCCCCGATAACCCCATCCCGGGCCCACTTTGATGGGGTCTAGAAGCTCCCAGACCCCTGTTTTGATATCCACACATGGTCAAATCCTGTATTCAGATCGTTTTAAGCGCATAATAGGGTGTTCCCCTTTGGCAGGCTCATAGGATCCTCAGTCTTAATGGATTGTAAGGGGATGTATTCAGATAAAAAAAAGTTATGACAGAGACGTCTTTATCCCAGGATTAATGTGAATAGTGTATAAAAAAAATTCGGTGTAACTCATGATTACTTTTTCTCACATTATTGACAAGAAAAGATAACAAAAAATGCAATAATAAATTTAAAAGCATTTTTGGGTTGTTTCTTCCGCTCATCGTTATATAGAATAAAACACTATTACTAATCATCTTCAATTTCCTAGAAAGACTGAATGAATAAGACAATTTATTTTCCCAATTATCAAAAATTTTCGGCTTGCTGCGCTCGCCATATATAATAAAAGTTAAATAAAAAAACTACACATAATTTAATTCAGATTTCAACCCCTTCCTGATTTAAAAAAACCCAAAATCTTGCCACCTATGCGCATGCGTACGCCTGAACCTTGTTATGAGATATAAGAATGAAGACGTCTGCCAAAGAAAAATCAAAATATATCACAGTAGCATAAAATTAGGAAGAAATAATGCTATAAAATAGCGTCCCAAAGTGTCTAGAATTCTCCGGCTTTTATCGATCCCTCCCATCATAACAACGTCTACACCACTCTACATGTAGCTTTGCACATGTTTCATAATAAAAAAGAATTAAATTCAATTTTCTTGTAGTAAAGAAGCAGAGAAATACCCTCTGATGTACGGTTCTCAAACTTATCATACATGTACCCCGCATTTAAAGGTTTATAGTATTTTCAAATGTTTATTTTTGTCTGTCAGCCCGTCTTATGTTTAGATCACATTCTATTGATGCATTAAAGTAAGACACAGTCTTTAGCATAATTAATAACGTACTTTTGATACCACCCCTAATTTTGTTCCCTTACGTACAAATACGTAGTACGAAGTTCGTTGGTAGGTTTACGTCGCTTATTCGAACAGCTCTTATAACTCATTTTGTCACTATACGAGGGTTGTCAGGAAAGTTCGAGGACAAGGCCCGTTAATCATTTCAGAATAAAGAAAATAGAATTCAAACAAAATATCTTTAATAGATTTTTATCAAAGATCATTTATTTTTGAAATTTGGAAGCAATTTAATAGGGATACGAATGAAAGATGGTAGTACCACACGAAGCAGCCGTGACATTATCATAACGTAAATCGCGAACTCGTTAAATAATAATCGTTCTATATCTGTTACTACCCGCGGGACCATTTGCCAACAACTTATTTTCAAAGCTACATTTATCTCTTTTAAATGTATAAGTTTTTCCATGATCACACATCGATGTTATCCCCCTCACAGATGATTTTTTGGACTGAAGCTGTACTTCTTTAATTTGTACCTCTATTTTGTCACCACAAATTACTACTGCACATATTTCTGCCGATTTTATAATCATCAGCTGTATTTGAACCTTCAATAAATCGTCTGCACCATTTGCAAACGATCGTTTGTGATACAGAAAAAAGTCATGTTTTTGTCAATCATCATGCAAAATGTGAAAACTATGAGACGCATGATATATGGTAATAATCGAGTTCTAAATTAATAGAAATTGGTAAATACATTATTTGAACCAGTTTCAGTACGATATTTGCTCCTAATCTTTTAAAAACGAATCAGTCCGCGGAGTTTTCGGACAACCCTCGTATAAAGAGAAGAAAAGTTAAAAGATAATGACTTTGATAAAAGATAATGCTTCTTGTACGTGATTCGAATCTACTTTATTTCCGTTACAGTGAACTGCACCATAGCTCTACAGCAAAGGCGCGTACAGTACCTAGCGTAGAACATGCAGCTGATGAAAAATATGCAGAATTAAGAGAGATAATCGAGGCAAAATTAATGGAGTATGACAGTGGAAGACTTTCAAAAGAACAATTAGTCTCCTACTTACGAACTCAAATTGGAAAAAAAGAACACAGAAAAGAGGCTGTGGACGATGATGCTCCTGACATAGACTTTATAGAAGAGGTACAGAGGAACTTAAATGCATGTAAAACTTTTTCAAAATCACCAGAACGGCAAGTTGTGTCTTTGAACGGGATTTTCGTAACTCGAGATCATATCAATACCGACTGCCACTGTGATAATTTAATTCAATTTGAAGTGGATAAATTTGCCAAAATCGAATTGAAAGAACCTCAACGAATCACTGTTTATTTCTCATCTTCACATGAAGTTGATACATTTCTGAGACTGATTGGGCTGATAGGGACAGACGCTTTCAATGTTATAAATGATAATGACATAAAAGATTCATATTTTCCTAAAAGCAAAAATACAGATTTTTCACAAAAATGTGATCGCACGCAGTTGTGTCTTACCTTGTACAGAATCCCTACATGTGAGGTGGACGTAAATCCTGACACTATTTCATTTACACCAGCAGTAGTCAACTGCTTGTATCGTATTCAACATTTACTTGACAATGGGTTTTATGTTCAAGCTAATACTTGTGGCATGGAATTTCTCCGTAAATTTGGATCTCATGTATACATGAAAACTGTTTTAATGGGTGGTTGTTTTTTACTGAAAACTGAAAGCCGCAATGTTAGTCATTCGAACCCTATAGACAAATTCCATACTCTTCAGCTTGATCAATTAATGACGTCTTTGATTACATTGCATTGTAAAGAAGAGTTAGAGGATAAAGAGAAAGATGTACGCCATCTTTGTATAAGAAAAGGAGGACCGGATGTAAAAGTAAGCTTGCCATTTTGGGAGGTTTTACTTAAACGACATCGATACGTAGCATCTTTGATATCTCATGGTTCCTTCCAATTGACCGACTATGTACCAATATGGGAAATAGTAGGGAATTCAGAAATGTCTGGAAATCGAGAAAACCTTTGCATATTTCTACAAAAACTATGGTCTTCTCAACATGAAAATATTTACGTTCTCCGTCAATATTCTACAGCTCCTACATCTGACGTAAATAAATGCAGTGGATACATAGAATGTGCCATTTCAAAGACTTCTATTAAGTTGATATCAATTCAAATTGCGATTGATATTTTGGAAGATCTTAACTATGAAATAGAACATTCGCATGCAATTCAGAGGAAGGAATGGGTGAAGGAATTACAGGGCCGAGGTCTCATTGATACTTTCTGTTCACTTTTATATGATAGGAGGGATGGATTCAGCGAAAAATACTGTAGGTTGCTTATTGATTTTTTTCGTATCACAGACATATACCTGATTCCTGATGGACATGAGGCCTTTATCCACTTTCTTCAATGGATGTTCGAAAAGGAAGATGACAGGACGATTTGTGCTAGTTTAGAAAATACTGAAGATTCATGTGTGATGAATGTCCTTTCCTTATTCGTCTTGATGAAACAAACTGAAGCAAAACAGAACACAAATTTTTGTCAATATCTTATGATTTTCAAGTATTTGAATGACTTGAATATTGACTTTGAGAATGAGGAGATAAGATTTCTTACAGGACCTAAATTGGAAGATCTCAAAACATTCTTCCAAAAAGTTGAAGACCCTTTACTCAATGTAACAAATGATTTCAAAACACAAAGAAATGTACTGTTAGAAATCCTTGATAATAAACGGAGCGATCATTTAATAAAAAGAATAAGATATGTAATCCAGAACACACCTCTTGGAGTAAATCCTCGAATACGAACCATTCTTCTCAACGAAGAGAATGTCACAAAAAGGAGACTTGAAGATCTCCAATATACCAAATCTGATGCTGACATCCTTGGATGGAAATACTTTGAAGGGAAGGAAATGCATTTATACCAGCAGAACTGGCATTTACATCGGATAGAGCAAAATGCAATTAAACGTTTTGATTTACCAGTGGCTGTTACTGAAATTTTAGAAAGCTTAGGCTTAACAGATAAATATCCTAGAAAAATATCGATTCAGTGCGTGCAGTCTCATATAGATTGCCTTTTTAAGAAACCGGATAGTCTTTTTGAAGTTCCCTGGACTTTTCTGAGGGAAATTATCGCTGTCAATTACTCTTTCAGGGAGAAAATTTTACAAGATTTTTACGGAGAAGAAAATACTTCAGAAAAAGAGATCGACCTGCTCTCAGAATTGTTGTCCGAAGATTCGTTTGAGTCACAAAAAAACACAGTTGCATCAGAAAAGAAAACGTATCTTCATCCCAGTGATGTGCTTCTTATTATATATCTTTGCTCAGATATGCATTTACAAAAAATCCTTGCAAACAAGATAGTTTCTTGCCAACTTGCAGTGCCGTTCATCCACCCGACATTAGAGGATGGTAATTTAGCTGCAATGACATGGCCACTCCACGAAATAGTGATTGGCGCTGAAGGGATACCTGCTTACTCAGGAAGATTACCTATAGTATCTTTCATCAGAATAGGTAAATGCGGTTTCCGTTCCAAGTCAAAACTTATAAATGAGGTTCTTAGAGACCATAACCAAGAACATTCTACATTTTTTCATCGTGATTGCTTTTGTGGAGATCAACAAAGGCAAATATCAAATGGAACAATAGAATTAAGTTGGTATGTGCAATCGATAGATAACAGAGTGAAATCATTTGCAATTCTGAATCTTCGTGGTGATGCAGATGATATGCGAAAGCAAACAACGTTCCTCCATGAAAGCTCTAATGTTTTAGTAGTTTTGATGGATGTTACTAACTTTGACAATCCTGCATTGTATGATTCATTAGAAGGTATTTACAGAAGTAAAGCAAGCGTTATTCTTGTGACAAATATGAAAGACAAGAAAAGGGCTAAACACATCATTCCGACTCATGTAAAAAATACAGGAATGGACATAAGTAAAACCACATTAATTTCTTTATTTGATAACGAAGGAAAAGAACATAATACAAGTACCTTCAGAAGTTTACTGACCAAAGAAATTGCTGGCAAATTAGAAACTGTCTCAGATAGCAGAGGAATCGAAAAAGCTATTGAAAACAGTTCCATTTCACTTATACATGATGAGAATGAAGATGCATGTAGAGCTGGAAAACAGTTAGCTACGGAAGTTTTCGATTCGTTCATGAAGTCCGGTTCAAAGTCAGATATCTTACCACTACAGGGTGAAGAATACTGGCAAAAACTGAGTAAAGAAGAAAAGAAAAGAAACCGTGTCGGTAAACATTTATTATATGATCCTTCAGAAAAAGCTTCGAAAAAAATTGAATGGATTAAAGAGCGACAATTGAGTATATGTCTATCTAACTGTCATTTCCCAATTTTCATTGAAAATCTCTACATCAGCTTTGAAAACCGCACTGTGTTGCCATTTTTTATTTCGCGGTTAAAACATCTACTAGATGGAGTATCAAGAAAACGTCAGCGAGAAAACCAAAACAAATTTCGGGAGGCACTCTGGAAACTTCAAATGGATAAGAGTGAAGATAATGCTTTAATGTTAAATACAGCAGAGAAGGAACTAACAAACTCGTCATATGGACTTGAACATTGTTTCAGAGAAATTGGACAAGTCTTCGAGGCTTTCATGAATATGCTTGAGTTGAAAAAACATTTAATGGAAGAAAAATCTATGATTGTCTGTCAGCTGTTACCAAAAATTGTAGCAAAACTTCTTCTTATTGGATACCCTTTTGAGTTAATGGATGGTGATACAGCGAATGTTCCTCTTAACTGGATAAAGGCTGTTTTTGGTGAACTCAGGAACCAAATTGGCGATACAAAAGTCTTTATTGTCTCTGTTTTAGGGATTCAAAGTTCCGGTAAATCTACTTTACTTAATTCGATGTTTGGCTTACAGCTTGCTGAAAGTGCAGGGAGATGCACAAGAGGAATATTTACTCAGTTGGTTCCGGTGAAGAGCAATAGATTGAAACTAGGTTGCGACTACTTAATGGTTGTAGATACTGAGGGACTCAGAGCGCCAGAACGATCAGAAAGGAAAGTACATCATGATAATGAACTGGCAACATTAGTTATAGGTATGGCGGATTTTACAATTATCAATATTAAAGGTGAAACAATGGCAGACATGGAAAATGTCCTTCAGATTGCTGTCCATGCTTTGTTAAGACTCAAACAAGCAAATAAAGAGCTATGTTTGAAACAGTCCTGCGTAATTGTTCATCATAATGTATCAGCTCAAGACGTTGAACAAAAAAAACAACATGGTAACCACAAAACCATACAGAATCTTGATCAAATTACAAGAGAAGTTGCTGTAACAGAGCATTTGTCAGCTGAGTACAATACATTTTCTGATGTCATAAAGTTTGACCCAAGCACTTGCATTAAATACATACCTGATTTATGGCAAGGTAACCCGCCAATGGCACCGGTAAATACAAACTACAGTGCTACAATAACTGATATAGCAAAACAAATGTTTCATGAAACATCAAGAAAAGAATACCTCAGCATATCTTATACGCTGGACTATTTCGAAAGTCTTTGGAAAGGCATCCTTAAAGAGGACTTTGTATTCAGTTTCAGAAACTCTCTTGAAGTTAAAGCATACAAAATGTTAGAGAACGAATATCAACCTATGGCGTGGGGACTAGAAGAAATGCAATTGAAGTGGTATGATAACAAAGTACTACAACTTCTGAATAAATGTTCATCTGAAAAAGAACTTGAAATAAGTGCCAGGAAACTTTTTCAGGAGTTTTCAATGTCGATAGAAACAGAACAAAATAAAGTTCAAGAGGAACTTAAGGTTTTCCTGGAAAAGTCTGCCTTAAAAGAAGTAATGGTTCAATGGCGAGAAAGTAAATTAATTGATATTCAACTTTTAGTAGCTGATATAAAGGAGCGTATGAAAGAAAAGATTGAAAGCATTAAAACCCACATAAGAATTGATTTAAGCAGTAGAAATCTGGTGCATGAAAAACAAAAAAATATCAATGAAAAGGCACAACAGCTGGCTAAATCATTTGAAGGTAAAAATCCTTCAGAAGAAGAACAAAGTCGTGCGTTTGAAGATATGTGGAAAAACTGGCTCTCTGAAATTGAAGAACAAATTCCAAATGAATCAAATGAAGACAAAATACAGAATTTGAATCGCATGATGGAAAAGACACTTGTCCAAGAGTTTAGTCAACATAGTGCTATGCTGGAAAAAAGATTGAAAGAGGGAAAGTCACATATTCTTACTGAATACAGCTTGTTAAAGGGAACTTTTGTCTTACTACAGAAAGAGCATATTAGTACGGTTGGGTTTATGAGTATTGCACAGCCATTTACGGGTAAAATCGATATTTCAAATTACGTAGACTTGACCAGCGAACGCATTGATGAGGCATTACTCAAAATTGATGAATTTCTTCAAAACTTAAAAGAGAAAGAAAAAGAGTGCACCGATTCTGAGTTCAAAAATATTCTCAAGATTCTGAAAGACTTTTTTGTAAGTCATAATGCCAGACACGATAGCTACAAGTTAAATCACGATTTTCAGATTGATTTAGCTCTACATGTCAAAAGATTTGTTTTTTATCACTTTAGCAAATTCAATGTCGACTTTTATCATAAAAGATCTGTACAGTATAGGCTCAAATGTTACAAGCCAAACGCATTCGACTTCTTTACTAATACTGTGAATTCAAAAACACAGGAAATCGTGGCAGCAAAAATTATTTGTTCTGAGTTAGAGGAAAGAATTTGTAATAAGGTTATGTTAAATGTTGCACTCATTGTTAAAAGGGCTTTACAAACATCTTTTTGTTTTCAAAAATTTTATCTTATCAAGGGTATTTTAGAACACCTTTGTAGAAACCTAGATTTTAACGAATATATGGAATTTATAACGGATCCTGAAAGTTTCGCAAAGAATTGGTTGCATCATTACCTTCATGAAAGGTATTTTCACCCTGAAAACCCGGATTCATTCTATGCTTTGTCAGAAATCGAAATACAAGGCATGCTCTCCAAAATTGAGAGCTTTTTGTGGACAAAGTTCAAGGAAGAAGATTTTGAATCAATGGAAATGTGGATTGTTAGGTTTAGACAAGAACTTGACCATATTGTCGCACTGGAAAAAAATGATTTCTTACATGTTCTGTACCAAAATGTTACAGATATTGTACACTTCAATGAGTGCGTTAAAGAGAATTGTAGAGAATTATATACTCGGCTGCAAGACCGATTTAAGAGTATGAATTCGGAAACAGTAAAATGGGTTGATCAATCACCGGTAGATGGTGTATTTGAGAAGCTGTGGGGATGCAAGGAAGTGTGTCCATGGTGCAAAGAGCCATGTCGGTATGCTGCTGTGAATCACAACGTGAAGCATGAATGTATTCAACACAGACCAATAGGTGTTGGTGGTATTCATGATAGCTTCTCTCGTCAGTTAATAATTGAATCATGCAACTTTAAGGTTCAAAGTTCCCAAAAGATGAAATGCGGAGAATGGTGTGGGTGCGATTCTTTATGTTTAAGATTTCATGCATACAAGGAATATAAAAAATATCTACCAAATTGGGACATCGCTCCACAAGTTGACATGCGTTCATCCCGTTACTGGACATGGTTTATGTGCACATTTCGTGAAGACCTTATTCAACACTACCAGGTATCGTTTCCGAAAATCCCCCAGTCTTGGAGAAAAATAACTCAAGAAGAAGCAATAGAAAGTCTTCAAGTTAACAAATATATTTTTTAGTTTGAAGACAAGATGTTGTATGCGCATAATCTAGGTAATCGTCTTGTAGTCGTCTTGTTGTCATGAAGTCTCTTTGTACTCTTTGTATAAGTCTGTGCAAAATATCCTATTCATTTTTATGCTCCCCGACAAATTTCGAGGGAGAAATAGTCGCTGTCGTGCCGTCTGTCAGTATGTTTGTCTGTCAATCTGTCTCTCCGTCCGTCCGAGCTCATATCTCATAAAACTATATTAGAATTTGATCATATTTCACAAAAATGTTCATTAGGATAGATCCTTTGAGATAAGGATCACTTAAGGTCAATTGGCAAAGGTCATTTCCAGGCTTCAAATAGCCTTTTTGCTGAAATTTTATACAGTGACAGAAAAATACAGGTTCTTTTACATATGTTATGGGTATTGAAGTTTATATAATGTTGATGCGAAAAAGTGTGCCAGAATGGGAGGGGTGTCATAACTAACTGCAGGTGAATGTAATTTCAATACATATATAGGCTGCTTATGAGAATGTCATCTTTCATTCCACAATTATTTATTAGGATAGCCACTACAGGACAAAGGTCATTTAAGGGCAATTATCGAAGGTCACGGTCATTCAATGCTAAAAATAACTGTTTTGAAGTAAGAAAAGAATTTCTTAAAAATCAGTGTTTTGTCGAAACTGTCTGCAAATTTGAATTGGAAAATGGATAATAAACTACAAATGTAACGAGTTTTAAGATTTTTTATAGCGTTGATGAGAAATTGTGTGCAAAAAATGGATTATTACACATAACTTCAGCTGAATGTATGTCATTACATATCCCACAATTGTTTATTAGAATATACCTTCGGTTTCTGATTTTCTGAATTATCGATTTTGTGCTGTATACAGGGATATGGCCATTAAGGATTCCAACTTCCGTCGGAATCCTTTCTGTTATTCTATTGTCTTTTCTTTATTCTTATTATTAAGGATTCCGACTTCCGTCGGAATCCTTTCTGTTATTGTATTGTCTTTTCTTTATTCTTATTATTATTCTTCTTATTATTATTATTATTATTATTACAAGCTAATCGGTTCCATAATAATAATATGGTGATTTAAAAAAATCTTGCCAAAAAGTATCTGAAACCTGGAAACAATGAAATCCCCTAAAATGCCTATATTCCATTTTAGTGGTTTATACTTTTCCATCGTATGATTCATGGTGATCATGGTTTAAACATTTCTATCTCAAATCACAATATTATTAATTATGGAACCGATTAACTTGCGGTACATGTAATATTAGTACATATATACTACATAGGTAATACATGTATGTTATTTTAGTATTTTCAAAGTAATGCATCGGCATCATCCAAATGGAATATGAGGTCAGAGTCAAGCAAAATCTAATCTGTGACCTTTCCCAATAAACAATTGTGGGATACATGATGAAATACTCATAAGCAGCCTATATATATACATTCACCTGAAGATATGTGTAACAACCATCCCCTCCCCCTTTGGCACAAAATTTCTCATCAACTCAATGAAAAATCTCAAAAGAGATTTCTAGTATACATTTTTCTATCATTATTCTAAATTTCAGATCATTTGGACAACACACTGATTTTTAATGAATCTAAAAGTTTTTATTGCACAAGAAATATACTTTCACAAAAAATATACTTTTTTAGCCTGTAATAACCTTGACCTTTGATAATTGACCTTAAGTACCTTTGCCCCAGAGGATCTATCCTAATGAACATTAATATTAAATATGAACAAATTCTGATGTAGGGTTTAGAAGATATGAGCTTAGACAGACAGACAGACAGTATGGTGACTTTATGCTCATCCATCATGTCCATATGAGAAAGGTTTTCTAGCTGGTCGTCATAAAGTCAATGAACATGGTAAATTGAAGAAATTTTTATAGGGCTAGGTGTTTGGTCAGTATCTTATCAGCTGTGACACACAGAAGAGGAGGTGGACAGAGATACAAACATCCAGATACTGTGATATTTATGTCTAAATATTGGCCTGTCATAATACTTAGTGATAAATCAGATTTCGTTTTTCAAAACTGTCACATTTAAATCAATGAGCAATGAAGTGAAATGAATTTCAAACCGATTCTGAGTGAATATGTTCAGATAATGGAATACCTGTTAAGAATGTTTTGTTTTCCACTTAGCCAAGGATAGTTAAGGAAATCAGACAACATGAACAACATGTATAATTTGTTATGGCCTGGCCTTGAACTTCACTTACCTTCATTTAGCAGCATAGTCACATTAAATTTGATGAAATTATCTATCATATCAAATAGGTAACAAATGCTGATTTTGAGAATTTTCATCAACCAGACAAATGTTGCCCTTCATTATTTCACTTGACATGAAAGAAAAATTCGACAACAGGTTGCATCTGTTGAGTCACATTTGGTAATTGTGAGTGGAAGTGCATCAAATGTCATTCAGTTTCCAAGTATACTGAAAATAGAAAAAATATGTATATGATAAAAGAAGGGATGAATTCAGAAAGTCAACTCAGAAGGGAATACTTGATGTATAGGTTAATACCGACTCATTGATTTTAAAGCTGTGCACATATAATTAAGTCATATGAAGCACAGGTATATGACACATGCCTTATAAACCAATAAATGTCTCCATCATTTTGAATAAAGCCTATGCTAACACAGTAAAGGAGCTGTTAAGATAAGGCGTAGAATCTGCCCTGAAAAGTCGAAATTTCAAAATGCAAAAATTGAGAATCTTTTTCGGTTGAAATTTGAAGTAACTTGGTCTGCATATGAATCTGCTTTCAGGTGGGATAATTTATGCAGAATAAGACCGATATTTGGGTCAAAATAAGCGTTTTTTTAAAAAGAAATCAATGGAAAACGGAAAAGTTTTATACAACATCGTTCCCCTCCTCGCTTTACAATGCCACTTTCACCAAAGGTGTATATCAATAAAACACATTTTCTGGCCAGGTGGGGTTCTGAAGCGAGGGGGGGGGAACAATGTCCCACAGGCGAAAACGAAAAACGGGGGGATGGCTGACTATTTTTAAATTTGCCTCTAGAGCGTTAAAGTACGTAATATTGTCGTCTTTTTCTTTTTATATCACGGAGCAATCTATTCAGAGTGTGTTCCGATCAAATATTTAACCGTTTGGAAGGAAATAAACGAGAAAGTTATCTATTTCTACACCGTGTGTATTTCGTGCCAGAAAGCTACATAAATGGCTGAGAAGAACGAAGTAAAACCGTTTTTCAGTTTCCGGATTGCAGAATTTGCCGATTATATTGATATAATAACCTCAAAGTTAATTTTGCTTATCCAATTTTGACATTAAGGAGGGTTTGAACACCAAGATGGCGGCGGCATTATTTGTTTTCTCGCTTCCTACGAAAAGTACAGTCTTAACTCCCTTAGTACATTTGATACTCTGATTGATATACGCATTTGAGTATCCTGATGAAGTTTGAATAATTTCCGGCGTCATTTGATGAAATTATGACGATTTTCGAAATTTAGGACTTTGGGAGTTTTATCCATGAGCAAACCACGACGTCATTTCGACGTTATCGGGAATAATGGCGTCACAAACCTTCGCATTCAAAATGCAATAAAAACATAATTACTAAACGTATTGCATTGAAACTTAGCATGTATAAAATAGAAAATTAAATCTTCATCACAGTGTATTCGTTGACAAATTAACGTTACAGCAAAGCGGATGTCACTTCATTGAAAATTGACGATTTTGGAAGAACAAATTGGAAAATACAAAGCCTTGTAATATCTTAATCCTGAATTCATTTTTTTTCCATTTAATCATGAAATCATCTCTGGACATTCTTGGTAATTTTGATAGTTTTTGACAAAGATTCATCCACAGGATTCCTAATAATTAATTAGCAACTACAGTAAATTGGCTCAAAATTGCAATTTTTTTTAGCGACAGTGTCATCTTTTATTCAAGTATCCTGCCTGTGTTAAAACACAATTCATTTTATCTTTTCCATATGTAAGTGCAATATATTGATGGATATTTTAGAAGTTAAATCAAAATTAATTTCCAATAGCTTTACGAGAACTGGAATTACACGTTCAATATTATGACGTCATCAAGAAATTCATGAAAACGTCGATTATTGCATATTTCAAAGTCTCGTAGAAAATTTTCCTGTGGATAGAATCAAATGTAAGTTTGTATAGTCAAGGACAGACAAGAAATATATAATTTCAGAAATTTTTAGAAAAATTGAATTTGGCGTCCAAGTGTTCAATACCTCCTTAAAAGGCAACAGAAGCATAATAAACGTAAAAATGTTTAAAATAATGCATTTTTTGTGCACTTTCGAGCGAAATTCAACGTTTTCCGTCATCTGTACTCCTACCTCTTCAACCCGTAATTATAACATCTTTCATCGAATTCATTTAAATAAAACACCTACTAGGAATCTTATAATACTTTATATTTTTATCCTGACCAACTTTTATCTAAATTGGAAGGACAGCGCCCGAGAAATAATCGAGTGAGTTCAGGGCTAAATCCGGCCCTTATCTTAACAGCTCCTTATGCCTGTCAGAATAGATTTTCACAAACCAAACAAATCTAAGAGCCATATCTCTGTAACACCATATTAGGTGAACATGAAAATAGAAAGGCAGCATCCTCTCTACATTCTGATCACCATGATCACTGCAGTGTATAAATGAATATCAGGCATATTCAAAAATATTATGATCGCTGAGCGATTTAAGTCCTCTACCCGCGGCATAAATTTATGTCCTGCAACTCTGTCTTCTAACAACTCTTCAATCAAACATGAATGATTCGAGTCCAACTTGCTCTGTAACTATCCAAGGCCAAGCTGTGTGTTGCAGAAAGATATCTGGAAAACTTATTTATTTATTTTTTTGTTTTGGTTTTTTGGTATAAGGAGCATAACTCCTCGAAAAAGGTAATGCGTGACCCGAAGTCAAACTAACTCTGTAACTATCCAAGACAAAGGTACGTACAAATTTCACCTGAATATCTTATTTGTTGCAGAACAAAAGTCAGGAAAACTGAAATTTGCAAGTCATGAATTTTGCAAGTCATCAAGGGGCATAACTCCTTGGAAAATAGGTCTAGAGTAACCAAAGTTGAACTTGCTCTGTAACTATCCAAGCTGTGTATCAAATTTCACTTCTTTATATATCTGTTTGTTGCAGAAAAATCTGGCAAACTGACAAGAACTGAATTTCGCAAGTCATCAAGAGGCATAATTTCTCGAAAAATAGGTCAAGCGTGAGGAAAGTTGAACTTGCACTGTAACTATCCAAGACTAAGCTGTGTATCAAATTTCAACTGAATATCTCTATTTGTTGCAGAAAAAAGTCCGTTAAACTGAAAGAAAAACAAACGAACTGAATTTTGCAAGTCACCAAGGGGCATAACTCCTCTTAAAATAGGTCAAAAATATGTAATGTATCTGGGTAACGTTTAAGTACTTGTACTTGTACATTTGTGACTGCAAGTTAGAAATAAAACATGCTGACTTTTAATTCATTATTTGAACGTCTACACAGTTTAATTTTGATAAGTAGTTCTACAGTTACTGGACATTCAAAATATTATCTATCGCGGACTTAAATTGGTTTCAAAAAATACTGTTGACGTTGTAAACATATATGAGTCATTATAATCAATCGATTGTTGATATTGTTTGTCCGTTCCTGGTAAAATATTATTCGTCACTTTGTCCAATCTATACAGAATTCTAACATGGCTTGAGATTTTCTCCCAATATGTACTATAATACTCGCCTGGTGTACTTCCAGTTCGCTAAGCTCTGCCCCTTCACGTGCTATAAAGTTTGTGCAGAACAATATTTGAATAGAAATAACAGCTGTGATTTGTTGTCTAGTAATTCCCCTTGTCACATGAACCAATCAAATTATCAACTCGCCAGAGATTAATCTACAATTTGATCTAAATGGGTCCTAGGGACCCAATATAATTTGACCAATGGGTCAGCAGAATTTTATGGGTCCCAAGTACTATAAAGCCTACGCTCACGCAGCAAGATACACCTGTTGGGATTTTTTTCACAACATCAAAATATCTAAGTCCCATAACTCCATAAGGACAATCATCAAAATCGAAAGGCGGCTTCCTCTTCAAAGTCTGATCACAATGTACAAATATCATGAAAATCTGTTGATGCATATTCAATTTATTGCGTTCCATGCACCTATATTTTGCCCTTAGCTTAACATGTATGTGCATATAGTCCCCCTCCCCCATTACACATAAATTCCCAGTTATGCGACAAAAAAATTAAAACCCGTTACATATGTCAAAGAACATCCTTTCTACTTGAAGTATACAAAATTTCAAAACATTTTGACCAGAAATAGATTTTTTAAAGAATTTTTGAACAATTTTTTGTATATTTTCACTGTATTCTATAAATCTAAGTCCCATAACTCTGTAACAACAAATTGGATGAACCTGAAAGTCAAAAGGCAGCTTCCTCTCCTCAGTCCAATCATAATGTATGAACATCGTGAAAATCCATTGACGCATATTCAAGTTATTGCGTTCCATGCGCCTATATTTTGCCCTTAGGTTAACATGTTTATGCATATAGCCCCCCCTCCCCCTCCCATCACACATTACACATAATTTCTCCCATTTGCCCCCATGTGGGATAGAGTTTACCCATAGGGACGCGTCATGAAGGGTCACTGTATCCCATATGCCCCCTGCGTGACTTTTGACGTCGGCCGTATAGGCCGTATCCATATTGTGACGTCGTTATTATCCATTGTGACGTCATGATTTTTGCACCAAAACGGCGACCTCTCAACAAAAACGTCGTTTTAAAACTCCTTTTTCTGCATTCTAATTCTTATTAAACCGATTAAGGCTAAGGGCTACGGTTTATTCTTTAAGAGTAAACCATTTTTGAGGGCGCTGAAAACGAATATTTCTTTATTTTTCGAATTCGAGAAAGTTGACGATTTTATGATTTCATGGAATTTCAAGAAAGGTCCCTAGAAATGGGAGAAAAACGATCAATCATATGTTTGTCATGTGGGATGAGAAAGGCCCACCCTCGTTCCCTGACCAGAAACCAGACCCCTCGGGTGGGCTTTTCTCATCCCACATGACAGCATATGGTTGATAGTTATAATCTCACATTATGCGACATAAAATTAAAAGCCCATTAGAAATGTCAAAGAACATCCTTTTGACTTAAAGTATACAAAATTTCAAAACATTTTGACCCGAAATAGATTTTTAAAGAATTTTTAACTATTTTAGTATATTTTCACTGTATTTTAAAAATCTAAGTCCCACAACTCTGTAACAACAAATCCGATGAACCTGAAAATCGAAAGGCGGCTTCCTCTCTACAGTCCAATCATAATGTCTGAATAGCGTGAAAATCCATTGATGCGTATTCGAGTTATTGCATTCCATGCGCCTATATTTTGCCCTTAGCTTAACATGTATGTGCGTATAACTCCCCTCCCCCATTACACATAATATCTCTGTCATGCGACAAAAAAATTAAAAACCCATTACATATATCATTGAACATCCTTTCTACTTGAAGTATACAAAATTTCAAAACATTTCGAACAGAAATAGATATTTAAAGAATTTTAAACTAATTTATTATATTTTCACTTTATTTTAGTAATCTAAGTCCCACAACTCTGTAACAACAAATTGGATGAACCTGAAAATTAAAAGGCGGCTTCCTCTCCACAGTCCAATCATAATGTATGAATATCGTGAAACTGTTGAAGCATATTCAAGTTATTGCGTTCATGCGCCTATATATTTTGCCCTTAGCTTAACGTGAGTGCATATAATAGTGTTGTAACGATTATCGCCGACATCATCGCTAATACCCTTCCATTTCGATTAATCGATTATGTTTTTAGGAATCGATTATAATCGGATATATTCAACGTGGAAAAGAATGACATAGATTTCGGTCGAATTCGCGTATGACAAGTACGAATAAAACGAAAGTAGATCAACGATCGTTTCTACGAGTTGAAGTTCCGGGCGTAGCGTAAATAATTTGAAAAGGATACACTCTCTAAGGCATACAATGGATGGAATTAGGATTCTCATTGAATTTAATAGTAATGACAAGTAATCCTAACTTTAACGTCAGATGCGATACGGGCCTGCGATACGTCAATATCTACTCGTCTAGAAAAAAAAACTTTTTAAGTTTTTACGCCGAACTCCTGAGCTTTTTAAGAAGGACAAGGTCAGTGAATTTCACAGCACTGTTACTACGAAGATATTGCTTGATTCCTTGAATTAGCAAAGTCTTAAGTTAACTCTTGGGTCGTATGGAACACCCACCCCCTCCAATCCCTGCATATGCCGTATAAAGTCGACCATTACTGCTGTGATCTTGACAAAATATTTCATTTACTAGACAGGATTTTATCATTCTGTGGTTAGAGTTCTTTCTAGACATTTTGCTATGTATATAAGCATACGATTTAGTGAAGTTTATAAATTAATATTTCTTTCTGTAAAAACAAGAAAGAACTATTTCCGATTAAATCGAATTAATCGATTAAAATCCTCTCCGATTATAAACCGATAATCGATTATGATTTTTTTCCGATTATACAACACTAGCATATAACCCCTCCATCCCATTACACATAATATCTTGGTTATGCGACAAAAAAATTAAAAATCCGTTACATATGTCAAAGAACATCCTTTCTACTTGAAGTATACAAAATTTCAAAACATTTCGACCAAAATAGAGTTTTAAAGAATTTTTAACTATTTTAGTATATTTTCACAGTATGTTAAAATTCTAAGTACCATAACTCCGTAACGACAAATTGGATGAACCTAAAAATTGAAAGGCGGCTTCCTCTCTATAGTCAGATCACAATGTACAAATATCATAAAAATCTGCTGACGCATATTGAATTAATTGCGTTCCTTAAGCGGACGAACAGACGGACGGACTTCGCCATACCATAATACGTCCCGTCAAATGACGGGCGTATAATAAAGGGTCTTTTCTTCGCTGTGTCTTAAGCTCGAGAATAGAAATGATATGAATGGCTTGCGGTGTTTTATGTCCGCGAGATCATTATATTCAAGAAAAAATAGAAATAAAACAATGTATCTCACAAAATTCCATCTAAAAGTAGAATTTGCCAAATTAAGTAAGGACCTGTTAAGATAACGGCCCAATTTAGCCCTAAATCTCGTGACTTATTTCTTCTTCATGGCGAATCGTATACAGAAAAACATTAATCATTATTGAAATATAATGTATTTGCAGACCTTTAACATGTTTTACATTTCGTTGAAGAAACCTTAACGTATCCAATGTACAAATGGAGATCTCGCTGACGTCTCGTCCATTTAAATAGTGTTAAAATTATCTCGGTAATCTTCGGCAGTGTCTCGATAGTTTTCGTGGCTTGAGCGACGGTCGGCATGTTGACCTTTGATGATAGAAACCATTTTTTATGTTGTATTAGGTATATTTAGGTAAAAATATGCCATGACTCTAACTATATAATACACTTGATATTTATTTGTACAACGGATACCTTAAGATTCTAAAATAAAGGTCGAAAGAGGTAGGGTTGCACGCATAGAAAAACCGATAATATCGACAAAAAAACGTAGAAATTTTATAATATTTTACCCAAAATGGATAAATATAAATTAAAAGACATCAAATATGTCTACATTGTGTATCAGGAATAGATTTCAAACGTTCCATCTCCTTTAATCGGTAAATAATGCAATCCGAAACTTAAAATACGGTCTCATTTTGTATTCAATGGCTACATTAAGCCTATTAGCGCGAAATACACATGGGTGGAGAAATGAACATCATTCTTGCTTATTTCATTCCTAATTCTTGTATATTTCATTCAGGCATATTTAGGTTACATTTTTTGATGGATTAAAGAGGAAAAATAGTCAAATGTGCTATATTTTTGGTCAAAAAGGTCGATTCTTAAAAAATGCACCCCTTTCCATTTTTGGTTTTTCGTCTATGGGGTTGTGTTCCCCTCGGAGATACAGAACCCCACAATTGTATCATTGATATACATCTCCAGTAAAAGTGGCTTTCTGTATATCCGGGGGGAACAATGTTAAAAAAAACTTTTCCGTTTTTTATTGATTTCTATGAGAAAAAGAGAAGTTTTGACTCCAAAATTAGCAATAATATGCAAAACAGATAAATATTTACTTCATATTCTGATGGTATGCAGTATAGGTATACATTTTACATAAAAAAGTTCTTGAAGTATCATTTTTCAAAATTCCACTTTTCAGGGCTGATTTTACGCCTTATCTTAACAGCTCCTTTGTTGTTTATTTAGTTGCTTTATTTACGCATGTGAGGCTTCGTACATGCGTATAGTACAAACCAATTATATATGGTGTACGAAGACGGTACTTACTTATACACTTAGGTCTGAATTAAACAATTTGACTTTGTTGATTCATATTATCCTGCAAAATAAAAATGCTAAATCGTTATTATTTGTCCGATACATAAGCGGGCCTAAAAACGTAGTATTATTAAGGATTCCGACTTCTGTCGGAATCCTTTCTGTTATTCTATTGTCTTTTCTTTATTCTTATTATTATTATTCATACCTCACCTCGATCCGTACACTTTACTAAAAAGTACCGCGTCTTAGTGTAAATGAATAGTACCATGTGAAAGTACATATCAACATCTCAATTGAATTTTTTTTTGGTCGAAAAGTTCACATATGCCCCCGCCAGAGGTCATCAAAGGTGAAATCTTTAAACACTTATAACTCCTAAACTAACCGTACGATTTAAACGAAATTTGTTTTATATCGATCTTCTGGAAATTTACAAACTTTTAACATGCTCGATAAAATATTTACGGTTTCCGTGCTATTTCGAGTTGAAAATGGAACTTTAAATTGGCACAGTGCCAATTTCTACAGTTTTTGAGATTTTGAGTTGAAATTTAGATGGTAGGTCACTTATAGGTAGTCATTGATGATGACCTAGTTTCAAGGTCAAATTATGATTCTCAAGGTCACAACAAACTTTTGCCTATAGAACAAAGACTATTTGACCTTGACAGTTGAAACTTCATAAATACAATCATTGATCCAAGCCCTTTCACCTTGACCTTGACTCAAGGTCAAATTCTCATTCTCAAGGTCACAACAAAATGCTTCCTATAGATCAAAGACCATTTGACCTTGAGAGTTCACACTTGGCGCAAATATTCCTGTTTCAAGTCCTTTCACCTTGACCTTGACCCAAGGTCATTTGTTCGATTTCAAGGTCACAACAGACTTTTGTCCATAAAAAATTGAGCTTTGACTAGATAAAGAGGACTCTTGATGAGAATAAACTCAAATGCTTATCATTTATCCATCACCTTGGTTAAAGGTCAAATAAACTTTTTCAAGGGCATAACAACCATTTACTCTTGTAGAATTCACAGGATTTTGTCCTTAACTATTTATTCCTTACACAAGTAGTACTTTTTTTAACTTTACATAGAAAGATATATAACTCTTTTATTCTTGTTTTCTGTTTCTTTCTTTTTTATTCTTAGTAGCATTACATATCAGTAGTTTCATGTTGTTGTCATTTTCTATTGATAGAAATTATCTCATTGCAAAATCATTGTGCAATCCGTTTTTTAGAAATTCATTGTAAAGAGTTAGATATTGATTGAGCATGGAGTTTAAAGCTTTCGTAAACATGAAAGGTATTTATTATTTTTTCTTCTATTTTGTTGATAAATAAATAAGAGTACCAAATTAGACAAAGGCTCTTTTGACTCATTTATTGCAACAGTAGCCATCTACTTATTCTTAGTATGGTTAATTAAGGATTCCGACTTTTCCGTCGGAATCCTTTCTGTTATTGTATTGTATTGTCTTTATTCTTATTATTAAGGATTCTGACTATTCCGTCGGAATCCTTTTCTGTTATTGTATTGTCTTTTCTTTATTCTTATTATTATTCTTATTATTATTATTATTCTTACCCCCAGATCGTTCCAGTCACTGTACAAAAAAGTGTCACTTCTTATGATAAAACAAAAAGTATTATGTAAAAGAGCATATAAAGGTCTAGAGGTGAAAAAAAAATTGAAAAAATTTGCCCCCTCTAGAGGTCATCAAAGGTTAAATCTTTAAACACTTATAACTCCTAAATTAACCGTACGATTTGAACGAAATTTGTTTTAAAATGTTCTTTGGGAAATTTGTAAACTTTTGTACGCTTACATGCTCAATAAAATATTTACGGTTTTCGCGCTATTCCGAGTTGAAATTGGAACTTTAAATTGGCACAGTGCCAATGTCTACAGTTTTTGAGATTTTGAGTTGAAACTTTGATACTATGTTACTTATAGGTAGTCATTTAATGTTGACCTACTTCCAAGGTCAAATTATGATTCTCAAGGTCACAACAAACTTTTGCCTATAGAACAAAGACTATTTGACCTTCAGAGTTCAAACTTCATACATAATATCGTTAAACCAAGCTCTTTCACCTTGACCTTTACCCAAGTTCCAATTTTCATTCTCAAGGTCACAAAAAACTTTTGCCTATAGAACAAAGACTATTAGACATTCAGAGTTCAAACTTCATACATAATATCATTAAACCAAGCTCTTTCATCTTGACCTTGACCCAAGGTCAAATTTAAATTATCAAGGTCACAACAAACTTTTGCCTATAGAACAAAGAAAATTTGACCTTCAGAGTTTAAATTTCATACAAATGATTTTTCAGTCATGCTCTTCCATTTTGACCTTGACCCAAGGTCAAATTTTCATTCTTAAGGTCACAGCAACTTTTCCCTACAAAACAAAGACTATTTGACCTTCAGATTTCTTACTTTATACATATCATGCTTGGGCGCAGCTCTTTCACCTTGACCTTGATCTATTTCGAATTCTGATTTTCAAGGTCACAAGAAACTTAAGTCTATAAAGCAAAGACTGTTTGATCTTGAGAGTTCAAACTTTACACAAATATTCCTTGCATCAAACTCTTTCATCATGACCTTGACCCAAGGTCATTTGTTTGGTTTCAAGGTCACAACTGACTTTGGTTGAATAGATATTTAGCTTTGCTCAGATCAAGATCAATCATGATGAGAATAATCACAATACTAAGCTTTCCTCCATGGCATTGGTTAAAGGCCAAATAATCATTCTCATTGTCATAACAATCATTCACTCTTGTAGAATTTACACTTTTTGTCCTATACTATTTATTCTTCACACAAGTAGTCCTTCTTATTTGAACTTAACATAGTATAAGAAAGATAACTCTTTTATTCTTGTTCTCTGTTTCGTTTCTTTTTTTTTTTTTGTTACTTAGTAGCATTACATATCTGTACTTTCATGTTGTTGTCATTTTCTATTAATAGAAATTATCTCATTGCAAAATCATTGTGCAATTCTGTTTTGAGAAAGTAATTGTAAAGGATTTGATATCAATACAGCATGGAGTTTAAAGCTTTCGTAAAGATGAAAGGTACTTAATTTTTTTTTTCTTCTATTTTGTTGATAAATAAATAAGAGTCCAAAATTAGACATAGGCTCTTTTCACCCATTTGCTGAAGTGAATAAGGAACTTAAGCAAGTATTCTTTTTTCCATCTTCTTTATTCGGATTTTAACACTTCAGTTCCGAGGAAGGTCTAAGAAAGGAGGAATCCGTCTGCTGCTTGCAACAGTAGCCATCTAGTTATTATTATTATTCTTACCCCCAACCCGTTCCGGTCACTTTACAAAAAAGCACAGCATCATATGAAAAAATGGAAAGTACCACGTGAAAGAGCATATGAAGATCTTTAATGAATTTTTTTAAGGTCAAATCTTTGAACTCTTATAACTCCTTAACTAACAGTCGGATTGGAACAAAATTTGATTTATATTGTTCTTTGGGAAATTTGCAAACTTTTATACGCTTACATGCTCGATAAATATTTAAGGTTTTCGCGCTATTCAGAGTTGAAAATGGAACTTTAATTTGGCACAGTGCAAATTTCTACATTTTTTGAGATTTTGAGTTGAAACTTGGATGGTAGGTTACTTATAGGGAGACATTGATTGCTGACCTAATTTCAAGGTCAAAATTTTATTCTCAAGGTCACAACAAATTTTGGCCTATAGAACAAAGACTACTTGACCTTCAGAGATCAAACTTCATACATACTTTCGTTGAGCCAAGCTCTTTCACCTTGAATTTGACCCAAGGTCAACTTTTGATTCGCAAGGTCACAACAAAGTTTTGCCTACAGAATAAAGACTATTTAACCTTCAAAGTTCAAACTTCATATATATTATCGTTAAGCCACGCTCTTTCACTTTGACCTTGACACAAGCTCAAATTTCGATTCTCAAGGTCACAACAAACTTTTGCCTATAGAATGAAGACTATTTGACCTTGAGAGTTCAAACTTAATACAAATATTCCTTGAATCAAGCCCTTTTATATTGACCTTGACCCAAGGTCATTTGTCCAATTTCAAGGTCACAGCATACTTTGGTTGATAAAATATTGAACTTTGATCAGAGTAAGATCAATTTTGAAAAGAATTACCTCAAATACTTATCTTTTTTCCGTGACCTTTATTCACGGTCAAATGATCATTCTCAGGGTCATAACAAACTTACTCTTGTAGAATTAGCAGTTTTTGTCATACGATATTTATTCTTCACACAAGTAGTCTTTCTTATTTGAACATAACATAGTATAAGAAACATAACTCTTTTACTCTTGGTCTCTGGTTTTTTTTTCTTAGTAGCATTACTTGGCTGTATTCTGATTCTATTGTCATTTTCTATTTATAAAAATGCTCTTATTGCAAAATCATTGTGCAATTCTGTTTTGAGATAGTTATTTTAAAAGATTTAGAATTGATAGATCATGGAGTATAAAGCTTTCGTAAACATGAAAGATATTTATTATCGTTTTGTTCTGTTTTGTTGATAAATAAATGAGAGTCCCAAATTAGATTAAAGCTCTTAAGACTCATTTGATGAAGTGAATAAGGAAAAAAAGCAACTATTCATTTTTCCATCTTCTTCATTCGGATTTTAACACTTCAGTTCCAAGGAAGATCCAATAAAGGAGGAATACATCTGTTGTTGCAACAGTAGCCATCTAGTTGTATTGTCTTTTCTTTATTCTTATTATTAAGGATTCCGACTTCCGTCGGAATCCTTTCTGTTATTGTATTGTCTTTTCTTTATTCTTATTCTCATTATTATTATTCTTACCCCCAAGTCATTCCAGAGACGTTACAACAAAGTACCGCATCATATGATAAAATGGAAAGTATCATGTGAAAGAGCAAATAGACATCTTAATTTAATTTCTTTTTTCTTGTCGAAAAGTTACCATATGCCCCCGCTTCAGGTCATCAAAGGTGAAATCTTTAAAACCTTATAACTCCTTTACTAACCGTGCTATTTGAATGAAATTTGTTTTATATTGTTCTTTGGGAAATTTGCAAACTTTTATACGCTTACATGCTCGATGAAATATTTACGGTTTTCGCGCTATTTTTAGTTGAAAATGGAACTTTAAATTCGCACAGTGCCAACTTCTACAGTTTTTGAAATTTTGAGTTGAAACTTGGATGGTAGATTACTTATAGGTAGTCACAACAAACTTTTGCCTATAGAACAAAGACTATTTGACATTGACAGTTGAAACTTCATAAATACAATCATTGATCCAAGCCCTTTCACCTTGACCTTAACCCAAGGTCAAATTCTCATTCTCAAGGTCACAACAAAATTTTTCCTATAGAACAAAGACCATTTGACCTTGAGAGTTCAAACTTGGCGCAAATATTCCTTGCATCAAGTCCTTTCACCTTGACCTTGACCCAAGGTCATTTGTTCGATTTCAAGGTCACAACAGACTTTTGTCGATAAAATATTGAGCTTTAAATAGATGAAAAGGAATCTTTATGAGAATAAAGTAAAATGCTTATCTTTCATCCATGACCTTGGTTCAAGGTCAAATCAACTTTTTCAAGGTCATAAAAACATTTACTCTTGTAGGATTGATAGAATTTTGTTCTAAATTATTTATTCTTCACACAAGTAGTACTTCTTATTCAAACTTTACATAGTAAGATAGATAACTCTTTTATTCCTGTTCTCTGTTTCCTTTTCTATCTTAGTAGCATTACTTGTCTGTATTTTCATGCTGTTTTTTCATATAAATTTTCTCATAGCTAATTCATTGTGCAATTCGTTTTGGGATAGTTATTTTAAAGGATTCAAAATGGATAGAATAGATCTAGGAGTTTAAAGCCTTCCTAAACTTGAAAGTTATTTATCATCTTTTTCTTCTTTTTTATCGATTAATAGATAAGAGTCCCAAGTTAGACATAAGCTCTTTTGACTCATTATCTGAAGTGAATAAGGTACTAAAGAAATTATTATTTTTTCATCTTCTTTGTTCGGATTTTTACACTTCAGTTCCGAGGAAGGTCTAATAAAGGAGGAATCCGTCTGTTGCTTGCAACAATAGCCATCTAGTTATTATTATTATTCTTAACCCCAGATCGTTCCAGTCACTGTACAAAAAAGTACCACTTCTTATGATAAAACGGAAAGTATCATGTGAAAGTGCATATAAAGATCATGAGGTAAAAAAATTGTCGTCGAAAAGTTCACATATTCCCCCACTAGAGGTCATCAAAGTTCAAATCTTTAAACTCTTATAACTCCTTAACTAACAGTACGATTTGAACGAAATTTGTTTTAAAATATTCTTTGGGAAATTTGTAAAATTTAATACGCTTGAATGCTCGATAAAATATTTACGGTTTTCGCACTATTCCGAGTTGAAAATGGAACTTTAAATTGGCACAGTGCCAATTTCTACAGTTTTTGAGATTTTGAGTTGAAACTTGGATCCTAGGTTACTTATAGGGAGTAATTTAATGTTGACCTACTTTCAAGTTCAAATTTTCATTCTTATGGTTACAACAAACTTTTGCCTGTAGCACAAAGACTATTTCACCTTCAGAGTTCAAACTTCATACATAATATCGTTAAACCAAGCTCTTTCACCTTGACCTTCACCTAAGGTCACAACAAACTTTTGCCTATAGAACAAAGACTATTAGATCTTCAGAGTTCAAACTTCATACATAATATCAATAAACCAAGCTCTTTCACCTGGACCTTGACTTAAGGTCAAATTTTGATTCTCAAGGTCACAACAAACTTTTGCCTATAGAACAAAGACTATTTGACCTCAAGAGTTTAAACTTAATACAAATTATTGTTCAGTCATGCTCTTTCACTTTGACCTGACCCAAGGTCAAATTCTTATTCTCAAGGTCACAGCAACTTTTCCCTACAAAACAAAGACTATTTGACCTTCAGAGTTCATACTTTATACATATCATGCTTTAGCCTAGCTCTTATACCTTCACCTTGACCCAAGGTCAAATTCTGATTTTCAAGGTCACAACAAACTTTAGTCTAAAGAACAAAGACTGTTTGACCTTGAAAGTTCAAACTTTACACAAATATTCCTTGCATCAAACTCTTTCATCATGACCTTGACCCAAGGTCATTTGTTTGATTTCAAGGTCACAACTGACTTTGGTTGATTAGATATTTAGCATTGCTCAGATTAAGATCAATCGTGATGAGAATAATCACAATACTTAGCTTTCATCCATGACATTGGTTAAAGGCCTTATTATAATTCTCAGGGTCTTATCAATCACTTACTCTTGTAGAATTTACACTTTTTGTCCTATACTATTAATTCTTCACACAAGTAGTCCTTCTTATTTGAACTTAACATAGTATAAGAAAGATAAGTCTTTTATTCTTGTTCTCTGTTTCTTTTTTTTTTTTTTTCTTAGTAGCATTACATATCTGTACTTTCATGTTGTTGACATTTTCTATTAATAGAAATGATCTCATTGCAAAATCATTGTGCAATTCTGTTTTGAGAAAGTAATTGTAAAGGATATTGAAGAGTATGGAGTTTAAAGCTTTCGTAAATATGATAGGTATTTAGTATTTTTGTCTTCTATTTTGTTGATAAATGAATAAGAGTCCGAAATTAGAAATAAGCTCTTTTGACTCATTTGCTGAAGTGAATAAGGTACTAAAGCAACTATTCTTTTTTCAATCTTCTTTTTTCGGATTTTAACACTTCAATTCCGAGAAAGGTCTAATAAAGGAGGAATTCGTCTGTTGCTTGCAACAGTAGCCATCTAGTTATTTTTTTTTTCTTACCCCCAGATCGTTCCAGTCACTGTACAAAAAAGTACCACTTCTTATGATAAAACGAAAAGGATCATGTGAAAGAGCATATAAAGATCTTGAGATGAAAAAATTCTTTTCGTTGAAAAGTTCACATATGCCCTCGCTAGAGGTCATCAAAGGTCAAATCTTTAAACTATTACAACTCCTAAACTAACTGTACGATTTGAACGAAATTTGTTTTAAAATGTTCTTTGGGAAATTTGTAAACTTTAATACGCTTACATGCTCGATAAAATATTTACGGTTTTCGCGCTATTCCGAGTTGAAAATGGAACTTTAAATTGGCACATTGCCAATTTCTACAGTTTTTGAGATTTTGAGTTGAAACTTGGATCCTAGGTTACTTATAGGTAGTCATTTAATGTTTACCTACTTTCAATGTCAAATTTTCATTCTCAAGGTCACAACAAACTCTTACCTGTAGAACAAAGACTATTTGACCTTCAGAGTTCAAACTTCATACATAATATCGTTAAACCAAGCTCTTTCACACTGACCTTGACCAAAGGTCAAATTTTGATTCTCAAGGTCACAACAAAGTTTTGCCTATAGAACAAAGACTATTAGACCTGCAGTGTTCAAACTTCATACGTAATATAATTAAACCAAGCTCTTTCTCCTTGACCTTGACCAAAGGTCAAATTTTGATTTTCAAGGTCACAACAAATTTTTGCCTCTAGAACAAAGACTATAAGACATTCAAAGTTCCAACTTCATACATAATATAATTAAACCAAGCGTTTTCACCTTGACCTTGACCCAAGGTCAAATTCTGATTCTCAAGGTCAGAACAAACTTTTGCCTTTAGAACAAAGACTATTAGACATTCAAAGTTCAAACTTCATACAAATATATGTTCAGTCATGCTCTTTCACTTTGATCTTGACCCAGGGTCAAATTCTCATTCTCAAGGTCATAGCAACTTTTCCCTACAAAACAAAGACTATTTGACCTTTAGAGTTCATACTTTATACATATCATGCTTGGGCCCAGCTCTTTCACCTTGACCTTGACCCAAGGTCAAATTCTGATTTTCAAGGTCACAACAAACTTTAGTCAATAAAACAAAGACAGTTTGACCTTGAGAGTTCAAACTTAATACAAAGATTCCTTGCATCAAACTCTTTCATCATGACCTTGACCCAAGGTCATTTGTTTGGTTTCAAGGTCACAACTGACTTTGGCTGATTAGATATTGAGCTTTACTCAGATTAAGATCAATCATGATTAGAACCTACTTTCAATGTCAAATTTTGATTCTCAAGGTGACAACAAACTTTTGCCTATAGAACAAAAACTATTTGACCTTCAGAGTTCAAACTTCATACATAATATCATTAAACCAACCTCGTTCACCTTGACCCAAGGTCAAATTCTGATTCTCAAGGTCACAACAAATTTTTGCCTATAGAACAAAGATTATACGACCTTCAGAGTTTAAACTTCATACATATAATTGTTCAGTAAAGCTCTTTCACATTGACCTTGACCGACGGTCAAATTCTCATTTTAAAGGTCACAGCAACTTTTGCCTGTAGAACAAAGACTATTTGCCCTTAAGAGTTCATACTTTATACGTATCATGCTTGGGCCCAGCTCTTTCACCTTGACCTTGACCCAAGGTCAAATTCTGATTTTCAAGGTCACAACAAACTTAAGTCTATAAAAAAGACTGTTTGACCTTGAGAGTTCAAACTTTACACAAATATTCCTTGCATCAAACCCTTTCACCATGACCTTGACCCAATGTCATGTGTTCCATTTCAAGGTCACAAATGACTTTTAGTTGATTAGATATTGAACTCTACTCAGATCAAGATCAATCGTGATGAGAATAATCACAATACTTATTTGTCATCCATGACATTGGTTAAAGGCCAAATGATTATTCTCAAGATCAGAACAACCATTCACTCTTGTAGAATTTACACTTTTTGTCCTGTACTATTTATTCTTCACACAAGTAGTCCTTCTTATTTGAACTTAACATAGTATAAGAAAGATAACTCTTTTATTCTTGTTCTCTGTTTCTTATTATTTTCTTAGTAGCATTACATATCTGTACTTTCATGTTGTTGTCATTTTCTATTAATAGAAATTATCTCATTGCAAAATCAATGTGCAATTCTGTTTTGAGAAAGTAATTGTAAGGATTTGATATTGACAGAGCATGCAGTTGAAAGCTTTCGTAAAAATGAAAGGTATTTATTATTTTTTCTTCTATTTTGTTGATAAACAAATAAGAGTCCCAAATCAGACATCAGTTCTTTTGACTCATTTGCTGAAGTGAATAAGGTACTTAAGCAACTTTTCTTTTTTCCATCTTCTTTTTTTTTCGGATTTTAACACTTCAGTTCCGAGGAAGGTCTAATAAAGGAGGAATCCGTCTGTTGCTTGCAACAGTAGCCATCTAGTTATTATTTTTATAATTACCTCACCTCGATCCGGACACTTTACTAAAAGGTACCGCGTTTTAGTGTAAAATGAATAGTTCTATGTGAAATTACATATCAAGTCTCAATTGAAAATTTTCTTGTTGTCAAAAAGTGCACATATGCCCCCGTCAGAGGTCACCAAAGGTCAAATCTTATAATTGTCATAACTTTTGAACTAACCGTACTATTTGAACGAAACTTTTATACGCTTTCATGCTCGATAAAATATTTACGGTTTTCGTGCTATTACGAGTTGAAAATGAAACTTTAAATTGGCACAGTGCCAATTTCTACAGTTTTTGAGATTTTGAGTTAAAACTTTGATGGTATGTTACTTATTGGTAGTCATTTAATGTTGACCTACTTTCAAGGTCAAATTTTTATTTTCAAGGTCACAACATACTTTGCCTATAGAACACAGACTATTTGACCTCAAGAGTTCAAACTTCATACAAATTATCGTTAAGCCTAGCTCTTTCACTTTGACCTTGACCAAAGGTCAAATTTTCATTCTCAAGGTCACAACATATTTTTTCCTACAGAACAAAGACTTTTTGACCTTCAGAGTTCAAATTTCATACATACTATTTTTAAGCCAAGCTCTTTCACCTTGACCTTGACACAAGGTCAAATTTTGATTCTCAAGGTCACAACATACTTTTGCCTATAAAATAAAGACTATTTGACCTCCAGAGTTCAAACTTCATATATATTATCGTTGAGCTACGCTCTTTCACCTTTACATTGACCCAAGGTCAAATATTGATACTCAAGGTCACAATGGACTTTTGCCTATAAGACAAAGACTATTTGACCTTGGGCAATCAAACTTTACATGAATATTTCTTGCATCAAGCCCTTTCATCTTGACCTTGACCCAATGTCATTTGTTCGACTGCAAGTTCACAACAGACTTTGGTTGATAAGATAACGAGATTTGATCAGGTTAAGATCAATCTACAATATACTTATGTTTTATCCGAATCCTTGGTTCAAGATAGAGTAACCATTCTCAAGGTTATAACATACATATACTCTTGTAGAATTCACAGTTTTTGTCCTATACTATTTATTCTTCATACAAGTTGTCCTTCTTACTAGTATTTTAACTTAAGATGGTTTAAGAAGGATAACTCTTTTATTCTTGCTCTCATTTTCTTTCTTTTTTCTTAGAAGCATTACACATGATTACTTTTCTGTACTTTCATGCTGTTATCATTTTCTATTAATAGAAATTTTGTCATTGTAAAGTCATTGTGCAATTCTGTTTTGAGATAAAAAATTTAAAGGATGTAATATTGATATATCATGGAGATTAAAGATTTCGTAAACATGAAAAGGATGTACTATCGTTTTCTTCTAGTTTGTTGATAAATAAATAAGAGTCCCAAGTTAGACAAAAGCTCTTTTGACTCATTTGCTGAAATGAATAAGGTACTAAAGCAACTATTCTTTTTTTCCATCTTCTTTTTTTCGGATTTCAAAACTTCAGTTCCGAGGAAGGTCTAATAACGGAGGAATCCGTCTGTTGCTTGCAACAGTAGCCATCTAGTTATCCATATTTGTCATTTCAAGATAAAGGTCAGTCATTAATTCAAGGTCATTTGTATTCCTGTATGGAAATCGAAGAAATTCATTAAAAATCTACTTCCATTCAATATAGTATGACATTTCTTTTCAGGGAAAAGCATATTATTTAAAGTTGTAGACCCTGTAATCGTCACAAATTGGATTCTGTTCTTAAATGATGCTATTCAATTTGAAGACGTTTACATTTAACTTGTAGAACACAAACTGTATTTTTCTAGAATAACCAAAGTTATTAACTTTCATTGAATAACAAAATTTTTGCAACCAAGCTCCTCAAGATACCAAAATATAAAGATAATTTATTGTAAATATCTCTGGCTCACAATATTTACACCGAGATTGGCAAACCCCAAGTTACGCATGCGCATTACCATGATTACAAATTTGAAATAATAACGACATAGATTATTAAACTTGATTAATGGTAAATAAGGGTAGATTTTCATGGATTTTTAGTCGGTAGTTAGCAAACTTTTAAACCTTTCCAGATTGATGACTGGAAAGCTTCGTGAGATAAAGCTCACCTTTTACGACATGAGTTTATTTATAATTATTGTGATTGTAAACATTGTGAATTCGCCGGCAAAACACATGTTATGTCTATATATCCTGGGCAAGTGAACTATTTGTAGGTTTCTTTATCCAATAAAACAAAAATAATGAAATTAAAATATCTACTCTATTTTCTAGAGGATACAGGGAATACATCTTTAATACAGGTTATGGATTTTAAGATATTTCTTTTTTGCATTTATGAGAAATTGTGCAACAAAAAGAAGGGCTGTTAAACATTACTTGTTCCAATTGACAAACCTTTAGCGAGATGTTGGCTTTCAGACGAATGTCTTGATGGTGATATGAGGGTTAAAGCTCAAGGCCATTCATGATAATTCCTTTAAGGTCAAAGACACTAAAGAAATCAAACGTTAGGTACCAAAATTATCGTGTTCGGGGAGTATCCATCAGTTTTACTATTTTTTTTTCATTTGAATAATACGGAAGTTTTCCAACTCTATACCTTCATGAAGAAAATTCAAAATCAATTTTTCCTGCACTAAACACTTATTTCGAACATTAAATTCTCATCAGTGATGTTTCCAGCGGAGCCACCAAAATTCAGTGGCGCCATCTTTAATGGTTTGAATTTAGATCTGTACATTTACTTTACAAAGAGTGTGTAGCTCCAAATTTCCTACAGGGTCGATTCAGTAGCATATAAAAAAATAAATGTTCAAAATAGCATAGGAGGGATGGTACTTAGATAAACATTACAGAAGTACCCATCAGTTATTCAGTCTCATAGTCGAGAAGGGAAATGAAAGCAAAATCATTAGATTTCCCACAGAAACGGTTGCGAACCTCGGGATGAACAAAATGCCGATGTGACCTCCTTTAATTTCGGTGATAGTTTTGAATATAATACGGATAAAGTGTACTTTTTCTAAAGCATTCATTTGTCAAAATAGTTACTGTTTGGTAGCATCAAAATTAGAAAACAATATGCATTTTGTGATCAAACTAAGGGGTATAAGAGGAACAAATACGGTATACGTTTCAGGTAAGCTTCAAGTGTAAACATTTTGCTATGCGTCGATTGTAATAATACGGAAGTGATCAAACCCTTTACCTACTTGAAGTAAATTTCAAACCAATTATAATGCACCAGACACGTGTTTCGGATAGTAAATCCTCATCATTGATACTTTATTAAATGCTGAAGTGATTTTCAGACACAGCCTCATGTACTTTAGTAGAGCCCTCTTGTTTATTTTTTGCGCTTCTCCAAACTTTCCTGAATGATCTTTTCAATTTAGCGTAGCTGAAAAAAAGATTTATCCAAATAGCATTGGACGGGTGGTTTTAGGAAGTTTACCTCAATTAATTTCGATGATATGTTTGGATTAAATGACAAGTTTCCGAAGTAGTAAAATACAATATGATGTCAATTTAATAAAGGACCATAACAAAAGTTCTTTCAGGTAACATATCTGAAAAGAAGTAATTATTACACACAGTCACTTGAACAAATTTTAGTGCTCGAAACTAGCGGCGGATTCATCTTTGCATACATAATTATGAAATTCAGATAAAACAAATGAAAAACTTTCATACTGATTTTTAGAAATTCTGTCGATTCCTATTTGCTCTTCTATATATTTCTAAACATTCAAAATGCGCTTGTGCTAAGCCCTTTTGAAAATAAAAATGAAACAGCATAGAATCATTAACGTGCATGCATGTCTCTTATCTAATACATTCAACATTTTGTTTAAAGAATTTTCTATTAATTTCCTCAAAAATAATATCGTTTATCGTCTAGATCTATAAATGTGAAATGAATAAAGAAAGATGTGCATCTCTAAGAACACGCAAAGCAGCCCGAAGAAAGTATCCCAAGGTATCAAGCTGGTACGGCACCAAATTTTGAGAATGATATTTAAATCTTTTTATATTGTAAAAAAGATATTGAATTTTTGATGACACTTGATGCGAAATTTTTAACTAATCGATATTATACGCCCTCTGACCTTCTCAACGAAAATCACAGGTCAATGTAGGCTCTTGGAATATCAATTCTTAAAGAATGTAATATTTTCGAAGACCCAATGTCCAATGCATTATCGTATTATAATCTCAGTGCTGAATTTTAATCATGTATAGATTGTTGTTTAGATTGAGGATCACTGACGGGGGTTAAGTAACCGTAACGTGCATGTCTGGTCCAAGCTAGAAATTTATCAGTTCTTAAATCATCCTATTGAATTTGAAGACATTAAATACATGGATAATATAGTTTCAATCATTAAAACTATGTACTTTTTTCACATAAGTGAGATGAAAAATATTATAATGTGTATTATGTCAATTCAAACATTAATCTAGGTCACAAGCAATATTTAACTTTGCAATTAGCTATTATTTTTCCCTGAAAAAATCCATATTCCTGAACAAATTTGATTATTTTTCAATTTTTCAAACGCCAATGCCAAACAGTAACATCAAAATAATGAATGACCGTAATGGCTTGATCATAAAGAAAGGGAAGGATCATCAGCATTTATAAGACAGTAATCTGGCAACATAGTTAAGACTTGACCACTCTTGCATTATAGATAAAAAAATAACATCGAAAAAAGTATGTATTTTTCTTCTCATAGGTTCTTGGGCTATACTGTATATGTAGATTCATTCGCGATGTATTAACCAATGACTTTGAATACCAGCTGCATAATTCAATACTATCAGAGGCGGACCCGCGAATAACTGTCCATGCGAAATGGTTGACTTTTATGAAACTGCGAAAAAAGTACCAGCGAATGATTCTGAATACAGACTTTTTATGGTTTCCTTCTTGATTCACTGCGTTATGCTCTACATATGTGAACCATTGTCTTAATGCAGGTTTTAGTTGTTTACCAATCTACTGTTCTGTTTAATAAATCTTGAGCACCTTGTTTTTGGAGATTTATTCTGCCATCTTGGGAACTTTCCAATTATTCATTTTTGTTGACCTACATTAGTCGTAACTGTTAAGCCTCTCGACTGTTACTTGTTGAATGCAAGATTAAATGTCGATTCTCATGTTTATTTCAGAGGGGCTCAGTATTGTTCTCCGTATCATACAGTAAATTAATGGTGTCCGTTGTCACGCATTTTAATCATTTGACTATAAACTTCAAAGAAGTAACCATCAGTCATTCAATCTCTAGGTGGACAAATCAAAGCAAAATCATTACGTCTGTCGATACTTGTTTCGACATAATAGCTTTCACATTCTTTGGCCATATTACTTTGTTTAGATTGAGGATCGCTGACGAGGGTTAAGTATCCGAAACGTGCATGTCTGGTCCATGCTGCAATTTTTTCTGTTCTGAAATGATGCTATTGAATTGAAGACACATAGTATAGTATAGTATAGTATAGTATAGTATAGTATAGTATAGTATAGTATAGTATAGTATAGTATAGTATAGTATAGTATAGTATAGTATAGTATAGTATAGTATAGTATAGTATAGTATAGTATAGTATAGTATAGTATAGAATAGTATTAGTATAGTATAGTATAGTATAGTATAGTATAGTATAGTATAGTATAGTATAGTATAGTATAGTATAGTATAGTATAGTATAGTATATGTTTTTGCATGTCTTATTTCAATTGTTTATTTGTATTTTTCTTTATGTTTTATTTGAAGGTTTTTATTGTTGTCTTTGTCTTCGTTGCGGTACGATTGTAGAAATCTTGTTGATTTTTAACTTACTGAAGATGTTTAACCGAAATTCACAATTAAACTACCATCATGTTCAATAGGGTGAAAACATCCGTTTTATTCTTTAAATACTTTTATCTATCTATCTTTTAATTAAAATGAGATAAAGAAGATTATAACTAAGAGTAAATATGGTTTATATGGTAAAGTGGCCCCCTTCAACTTTTCCAAAATTAAAGTTTGTAGTCATTTTTAGAGAGTTAAATAATTATCTATATTTTATATACTCCTCGCTTTCTAAGACATTGTAATTGTTGCATCGATATCATAAAACGAATGATTTTGTCAATTTTCGAAAATATAGTCCGTGAGCCAGAGGGGTTGGTCAGTACCGTCTGAGGTGAATAAATCTGATGTTGATATTATGATATATATACCCAAGACGTTTCAGAAAATGCAAGATAGCATTTGATCAAAGGTATTTAAAGGGGTAAACAAGAGTCATTGCCCTTGCGTACTTGCCAAATAATGATTTTATTCTGGAAAAAATTATAACTTAAATATGGATTGTGAATTTAAAAATTGAAAAGTGTACATATGTAGTATTTTTTGTGTTCTTTCGGACGAAATAAGTTTCAAATTCCTATTTTTACTGTGTGTGTTGGGGTTAAAAAAGTCGGGGTTAATAGCATAGTTCTCGATTATTTTAATTAAGATAACATCGAGTGGGATCGTAAACAACTTTTTTTTTCCTTTTACATGCATTTAAAGACATGCAAAGGTATCAAAATATAAAAGTTGTTCTGAAACCCGCTAGATACTAACGAATAGGAAGTTTGTTTAAAATGAGCCACAAAATTACCTTTTCCGAGAAATGTCAAAACATACCATATTTTTGTCTGGACGAGTTATCATCCTCTGGATTTGATAATGAATATTCAATGAATGGCATAGTTGCCACAACATCAAAACAACTTACACGTCGCTGCTTCATTTGTGAAAAGCCCACCATCCCACCCAAGCTTTCAATTTTTCCATGTACATTATCATCAAATGATTGTCAGTCAGTTCTTATCTCTATACCTTTTCTTTCAACTATGGAAACTTGTAAGAAGTATAAATGTTTTATATTAAGGCAAGTGTGGACCCTTCACCTTTGTTTTCACACAAAAAAGTAGAAATCTCAATTATCAAACTTACATACAATACATATGTTGTTTTTATATGTAGATTAGTAGCTTGCGTTTTTACTTCTATGATTGTAATTTTATGTTTTGTGTGATTTACCTTAAAGGCTACTGTCATCTAAAAGAATAAATGGCCTGTTTCAATTTCAAGTTGCCTTTTTGTGATTTTATAATGAAAATCAAACAGAGCAGAAGTCAGAAGTGATTTGGTGACAAAAATCTCCGGAAATGGAAGTAACCGTGTATGGGGATATTGTCATTATCCATACTTGTCATTCTGAATGTTCAATCATAAGGACGTAGAAAAACATAGTCCCTGCAACAAGAGGAACAACAAACAATTAATCAATGAAAGAACAAAGAAGAGGATCTCGAACAGGACCTGGATGTACATGAATTGAATGAGATAAAGAAGATCCTGACGACAATCTCAACAACACGCACAATAGAGCACTAAACTGAGCATCGACTGAAGCTAGAGGTCAGACCAGGTGTCCGGGAGGAGTAGGCATCCCCTGTTTGGCTAACCGCACCCGCCGTCGATGTTCACACTCGAAACTGAAAACAATATCTACAAAACATGCACTGGCTGAGGTTATGTCTATACATGTATACGAAGTATTACGGCGACCATGTCAGGGAAAGACATTTAACACCAATTCTCTGTAGGGACCAAAACTGTTTGGCCACGCATGTTCTCCGATTTTCATGAAATTTCATATATTGGTAAGGCAAAATGTCAGAAATAGAAAATCATCAACATATTGTTGCCAAGTGAATTGGTTGCCATGGTAATTTTTTTGAAAATTATTCAATTTTGATGCCTTACTGCGTCTTATGAAAATGGTTCACAATTTCAATCTTTATAAAATTCTAAAATAGAGGCTAAAAGATATTCAACCAAATACGTTATCTTTTCAAATATAATCAATGCACATGGTTACCATGGTAATAAATGTTGCTTACTCTGACGAAATTCTTCGAGATTTTTCAATTGCTTTGAGGTAATAATTACCGATTTTATTTATTGCTTTGGAAGAACTTAAAATTCAAACTTAAATAAGTAGGTTACAAAGGATCTAAATTTCCATAGCAACAGATTCCACGGGTATGTAATATTTGAACCATTTGAACCATCCAACCAAATATTGTACTCTATATCTTCCAAAATGGAAGTAACCGGATGTGACAGTTCTACAGAATTGAAGCGACGGGTGTTGCATGCAAGCAGGAGATGCTTACTCTTCCTGGGCACCTGGTCTCACTCTCATATCGGGAGTTCGCTTCTTTTCATATGGTGGAGGTTTTTGTTTTTGTTTGCTTTGGTTCCTGTTTTATCCTGATTTTGTATTCCTTCGGTTTCTGATTTTCTGAATTATCGATTTTGTACTGTAGACAGGGATATGGTCATTATCCATATTTATCATTGATAAATTTGGCCTTTTGAACTTGATGATTACAAAATACACTTGATAAATAAAATGTGATAACATCATAATGTCACTTGTAATGCACTCTTTCAAAACTTTTAATAAAATTGGTGGTGTAAATGTTACCATGGCAACCATTTTTTAAAATGTTGAATTCTAAGAATATAGTGTTGTAAGAATTATATTGCACATTCTATGAGAAAGGCCATTATCAATAGAATTTATTGCGATTAATTCAAGACACATTTTGCATGGTTACTATGGAAACAAGATCGATTTGCGCGAAAATGATTCATTTATTTTTTTGGACATTTTTAAGCTTTCAAAATAAAATTTCTTACAAGGTTACAAATAAAAATCCAAATAATATAAAAGCAGATTGCTTAAACTTTTATACAAGAAAAAAATTCATCCATTATATTTATTCAAAGTGGCCGTATCTAAGGAAACAAACGAGCCTTTTTCTAAATTATAAGCATAAGTGTTATGTTTTTTTTCTTTAGCAACGGCTTATTTCTCTTAGTATTTAGCAAAATATTTTAATCAGAATTTAAGATAACATCAATAGCTTATCATTAAATAAACTTTTTTTATATTTTGTCATTTTATTTTGTGAGAAATAAGGTCTACAATCTGAGATAAAAAAGTAGTTTTCTTTGGATACCGTCTATGTTTCCTTGGCAACCAAGAAAAGTTACAGTTATTTGATTGCAATCTGATTAGTTTTAACTTTAAACTTCGCAGAAACTTCTTAATTAACCTTTATTTAAGTTAGAAATAACAAATTGCTATTTTCATAAAATAGTGGAATGGTAACTCCCTATTTTTAATTTACGTAGTAATTTTATGGTTTTATCTTCAAGAATAAGGATCCAACATTACAACTCTGTTTGAAGAAAAAGTATTAATTTGATTCTGTGAGGCTTCAAAAAAGCTGAAAATGACACTTTTTTGGTGTTTTCATCCGGTTTCCGTGGCAACCGGCAAAAATATGAGATTTTTTTTCGTCATTTTCAAATATTTTTATTTGCATTAAAGACATAAGGATCTGTGACATAGCGTGCCGAACCTCTATGCTAATATGTCTGGTGCTTACAGAGAAGTGATGTTAAAACACTTACTGCCAAATCCCTCGCGGGGGACATTCTTACAAGCTCCACACTGCAAAAGGCAACAGTGTGACACAAATGCGATAAAGAAGAATTTGACGACACTCTCAACAACACTCATCATAGAAGACCAAATTGAACATTCCCTGGTAAATTTGGCTAGCCGCACCCGTCGACGATATTCACACATGAAACTGAAAATAACATCTACAAAACATGCACTGACTGAGGTTATGTCTATATAGAGAGTACTGTGGAGACCATATCAGTGAAGGACATTTTAACACTTCTTGTCAAACCCCTCGCGGGGAACTTTTTTAAAATGAGTTAAAGAAGATCCCGACGATAATCTCAACAGCATTCACAATAGAGCACCAAATTGAGCATCGACGGACCTCTAGCAAGCTAGAGGTGGGACCAGGTGCCCGGGAGGAGTAAGCATCCCCTGTTGGCTAGCCGCACCCGCCGTCGATGTTCGCGCAAGAAAATGAAAACAATAAATCAAATGCATGACCTGTCTCAGGTTGTCTATATGGAAAGTGCTATGGCGACGTCGTAAGGGAAAATTTTTCAAAACACATACTGTCAAGCTCCACACTGCGAAGGGCATAAGCGTGACAAATCACGACGAAGCATCGGAGAGCCTCAGCCTTCTACCTGCTTCATAACAAGTCGTGTAGTTATCCGGATAACAAGAACAAATTACAGCCCGACTTAATCGAAACACAGGGCTCACGAACGACGAACATTTGTTTTGTAAACATCTAATAAGATCGGTTACATGTCTGTTTTTCAAACAATTGTGAAATCAATTATTTTCATATTCAGGAAAATCGATAATGACATGTCCGTAGAGAGTAGTCGTTTTCTGTAAGGTGGCAAAACCGTGAGTTGTTATCAAGGAAACAATGTATAGTGTCCGCATTTCTAAAGAATACATTACGGAAGGACATGATAAACGTAGCTTTTTTGTAAGAAGATTAAAGGCAAAGGTAACAAAATTGAGCGCCTATTTAGAAGTTTTTTGAAAGGTGTTGACGCTAAGAATACTCAAATGTACACGACAGTTCAAAAACCTTGCAAAGATGAAAACAGATGTTTCATCATCTGTAGTGCGAGGAGTTGTAACCTTCTTGTAATTAGATTCATTCCAGGTGCCTAGGATAAGTAAGCTGATGATATATTTTTTAAATGGCTCTTAAGATGAATGACTAATAAAAATCGTCGACGGAAGTTTGAAATATTTTATCATCTGAGAGCCATCTAGTAAATGGATATCTCTTAGATAAGGATGATATTCAAAAAATCATCGCAACATACATGCACGAGTCGCGAAAAAGGGAAGAACGAGACGCAGACTTCAATCAGACTTGCATAATATCATTTGATGAATAATTTCACCATACATTTAAATTTTTGTTCAATCGGATTTCGTTGTAGATCTAGATTGTGTCGCTGAAATGAATTAATTTGGTGTATGCTCTACATATCGAAACTGGGGAAATTGAAGAATTAAAATATATTTCTGACTGAGTTTGGTCAATGAAGAAATGAGATAGAACTGTGTATCTAGGTATGAAACATTTTTGACCTTTGCATTGCGGACAGAAAAAACCCTAAACACGCCAAACATACGTTAATAATTTGACTTCTGAGTTGAACGAAAAATGAACAAGCCTTGCTCTTTATGTTGCTTTATTTTATCGATACTGGGTCTTTCGTGTGAGCCAAGCCAAGAAAGTAGAATTTGTTAATTTTCTGTACAAATCACATTAGAAATGACAGGACCCTGAATGTTAATCGGATCCCTCGGGTGATTCCACAATAATGAAAGTGTTCAAACTTTTTACCTTCTTGACGAAAATTTCAAACCACGTGTTTCAGAACGAAATGCCGAAGTAATTTTTAGACACGGCCGAGTTTTCGCCAGCCAGGAGGGTATAGACTATTTTTCGTAAGCCCTATGCTTTTATTATCCATTTATTTATACATAATATATCAGCATGAAGTGCGCCCGGCGTCTTGCTGTCTTGTTTGTATGATTATCTTAAAGTTGAGGGTCATTATATTCAGCAAATGTGAGTTCCTTGTGATCAAACGGTGACAGACAAATGAGAGGGTTGTTAGTAGGTTAATCCGAATAAACACACCTTTTGTGCTACTTTACACAATTATTGACTTTTGGCCTGCGGCCTCGGTCAACCAATACCTTCCAGGTCTGTATTATCACGAGTGGACCGAAATCAAAAGTCAATGAATGTTTTATTAAATTATCAGGATTTTCATTATTTGCGTTGTAATGATACGTGAAGGCAAAGATCTAACACTACAAAATTCAACGCACGTACTGATATTACGTCACTGGATCTCCAATAGACCGCTTTTGAGCGTTAGCGGTCAACTCACTTTAAGGTACACTCTATCAAACGGCGTCTCAACCAATCAGAAATAACAAAAATTAGTAATAATTCCTGATCATTTAATAATGCAGATTGCAACCGTAAGTCGGCATCGGTTGCCTATCAACCTCATTCGTTTATGAGTTAAAGAAGATCCTGACGATAATCTCAATAGAGCACAAAATTGAGCATCGACGGACCCCTAGCAAGCCAGAGGTTGGACCAGGTGCCCGGGAGGAGTAAGCATCCCCTGTTGGCTAGCCGCACCCGCCGTCGATGTTAATGCACGATGAAGAACACAGTATATAAAATACATGCACTGCCGGACCTTATGTCTATATAGAAAGTGCTATGGCGACCATGTCAGGGAAATATATTCAAAACACTTACTGTCAAACCCCTCGCGGGGAACTTTTTTACGAGCTCCACACGGCAAAGGGCATAAGTGTGACACAAATGAGTTAAAGAAGATCCTGACGATAATCTCAATAGAGCACAAAATTGAGCATCGACGGACCCCTAGCAAGCCAGAGGTGGGACCAGGTGCCCGGGAGGAGTAAGCATCCCCTGTTGGCTAGCCGCACTCGCCGTCGATGTTAATGCACGATGAAGAACACAGTATATAAAATACATGCACTGCCGGACCTTATGTCTATACCGGTCATTTTCAAAAAAAGTCCTTTTTTATGTCCATTGTGAAAAAATGATAAAAATCATTGGAATATATCGTTCTTTCTATCACTTGATATCAATTCATGTCATTCCAGTTTCTTGATACTGAGAATGTCCCTCTTCAACTTGAAAAATTTGAGATATAGCATCAGAAATGCACTAAAAATCGCAGTTTCGGCATGTCACAAATCAGCACATTCATATTGAGAACAAGGAAGAGTGGCTAAAATTTGCAAAAACTGATAAATCAAATGACTTAATTAGTAAATATGCGAAATAACGACTCTCTGAACTTAAAAGTAACTCATTAGCATGTAACCTTAAGAAAAAATTAAGACTTAAGCATATGTCCAAAATAATTTGTCTGTCCTCTTACCACAAAATATTATGCGGCGTAAGAGTTATCGTTCGTCTGTTATAAGATTTATCCTTCGTGTATTCTTATGCGTCATTACCTTCTACATAAAGTTTTTGCTGCGATGTTATTTGAAGAGGAAGGAAAAATCAAAAAATGTTGAAACTATAGCCCTTGTTGACTGAGTATTTTTGTCTCATGTCTTTACTGTTACCTGATTATAGGACTTCATAAGTATAATCACACAATACCTTCATGTGAAAAATGTACATAAACAGAACAACAAAGCAATACATATTGGTTTTCCAACCATGTGATCCGCCATTACGTCAGTTGATGCCAATTTAACCGAAATATGTCTTTGCTGTTACTGTATTTCCTGTTACTTTTCAAAAAAGTAACAGGATAGACTGAAGTCATAACATCATTGACATTTACCTCATATATCTTTGTTTTAGTAAAATAAAGCAATTCTTACTTGAAAAATTATAAATGTATAAAATAATTGGATCTAAATATTAATAAGAACAAGTGCTTTTCTTAAATCTTGCCTTTTTCTGGCACATTTCTCGGTATCTAATATTGGTTGTAACAGCAAAGACCAGTGTATAGTAACATGACAGACAGTTATACATAAAAACCGTTAATAACTCCAACAGACGCCCTTTGAATCAAAGTATTTTCACTGATCAACAATATTTTTATCACAGTCAAACAAACTTGTTAAAACACATTTTTACAGTTTCTAATATTCTATTACATACGTATTGTAAATTCTGGTAACAGCATTGACAAAAACTGCATATCGAAGATATTTCATTAATTTGAAATAAACTTAATCACTGGCTTTATTCATAGCTGAGTAAAAATATTAATCAATAGTTCTCACATTGACATATAACATAAACATTTTTCTTTAAGTTTTTACATGTAATGGTGTCCAAAATCTTTCATTAATATTGTACATATGATAGTAACAGCAAATACTTTTACTAAAAGAAGTAAATGACACTCAATGACATTCATCTGTTGGTCTCTTGGAAAATGGATGGGTTCTTTTTGGCGGATTTGCTTTTTATTATGCATTGAAAAGTTTATATAACACCTGTAATTCATTGCTTCAAGTCTGAACGAGTTTTTAACATCTTAGGGCTGTCTTTGCTGTTACTCTGTATTCCCATACACTTAAATACTCTGATATTTTTTGGTAAATGTGTTTGTACGTTTCCTTTTTTGTTTTAGGAATAGTGAAATTTATCATTCCAAATGGATATAGACATCATTGTTAACAATGCATTTAAAATGTATCTATCAAAGAAGTATGTCTTCTGCTTTTTATTTGTCTCTCCTGTTACTAAAAGTTGTCTTTACTGTTACTCATGTAATCTTGCATACAATTTAACCTGGATTCATCTCTTAGAACAGAACCATCTTATCTTTCAAACATACTTTCATATCGGCATAAAAAAACATTTGCAAGCTATATTTATCAAATAAATCTTTGATATCTAGATAAAAGTTGTATTTCCTGTTACTAAACTTGTCTTTGATGTTACCATGCTGTTGGTTTGAAAATATCTCAAGTTTGAACCATACAATTTAAGACTAAGACTAAGGTATGTTGTATTTATATCGTATGGTTCAAATCAAATAATCTTTTGTCTTCAATGATTTCTATATTTGCATTTAAATGTACTATTTGTAGAAAAAGTCAGTGCTGTTACTGCTTAGTCTTTGTTGTTGCTTAAAAGTATTTGCTGTTACTTTGTCTGAATCCTTGTCTTAAAATCTTATGATCTGAAAAAATGATCAAGATTGGGCAAAATAGAATAGTAAGAACGATTGATATCAAATTAAAACCACTAAGAATACTTCACCACATATCATTTCTTCAATAACTTATGATAAACTATTCATTTTTTGAAAATTCGAAGATCTACTCAATGTTACGGTATCATATATAAGATTATGATACAAAAACTTTCATACTTTTCAATTAAAAGCATAATTTTTGAGTGAATTATTTATTTCTTTTTCTGAAAATATGACAAAACTGATTTTATTGATAAAATATACAGTTTGTTCTCGGTAACAGCAAAGACAGCTCTAAACACCTTTACATATTTTGAGGCCAAACATTTTGTTGTTCCCTTAAATTTCTTTTTTGCATTATGTTTGATTTCAGTATCTCACAACCCCACGTATAGAAAAATACTCAGAAAACATCCTAATACGCCTTTTCATTTTCCCGAGCATATGAACTTGTAAATCGCACATTTTTTGAAAATGACCGATATAGAAAGTGCTATGGCGACCATGTCAGGGAAATATATTCAAAACACTTACTGTCAAACCCCTCGCGGGGAACTTTTTTACGAGCTCCACACGGCAAAGGGCATAAGTGTGAGTAGAATTTAGTGTTCATTGTCTTGATGTTGTGTTTTGGATCAAGTCAGGATGTAGTGTATATGTGTTAACCAGAAATGCCAGGGGATGTGGGGCACAATATGTTGGTGAGACGGGACAAGCCCTGAAATCTCGCTTTAGAAATCATTCATATAAAATAAGAAATTCACGTAACAAAAAATATAGAATTTTTCTGTATAATCATTTTGTTAAATATAACCATTCCCTTTATGATATTACCATCACCCTAGTACAATCTTTTCCAAAACAAAATCCCCTTGGACTTATAATGATCATATCTATGGACAGGGAAATATTTCTTCATCCTCTACAAACATAAATTCATGTTCCATCCGCCCTACAATTAAAATAAAGCACATGTCACATTGAAAACGGCGTAACAGAAAATTAAGAAGGCAATCTAGAATCCATCGTACGCTGGACGATTAACTCATTATAGCACGCAATAACGGAAGACATGAAGCAAATACTTACTGTCTTCGATTCCGGCCATTAAACTCAAATCTGTGTCGGACGAGGCTCAACTAGCGTATTACAAAAAACGGACTAATTTAGACTAAACATCATCGTTAGGTTTTGTTTCAATAAACTTTATCCGGCTATCAAAAGTGTTCATACGAAAAGAAGATTCAACAAAATTTAGTTTATAAACAAAGGTTTTGATCTATTAAACATCTCTAATATTTTCCGAGATCACCGTGTTGAAAGTAAGATACCCCAGTGTTACAAATATAAAAAAACCTGTACGAAGTTTTATTTTTAATTACAACAACGTCACCTCTGATGTCAACGTGAATACTCATGTCCTACTTCAAGCAAATGCGCTAGCTCTGCATTTTTTCTACGAACCAGCTGGTCATATAATCACTGGAGACCTGTCAATCATTCAAGACACGAGGCTTCGTAGCCTTCTAAAGAAAGGGCCAAAGTATAGAATTACATCTAAGATAGATTACCTCAAATGTCGGAAAGTGCTTCATGAGGCGTTTGAAGTTTACGTACGTAAATGGTGCAAGTTAGAAGGAGTCGAACCCTTATTTTAGACATTGTAGATATCCGAATTGACAATTTTCAAAAAAAATCCACAGATTTATTCGAAAACGCTCTCAAGATCGGCTAAATTCTTTAAATCTAAGCTTCAAAATTTGCACAGTAAGTATGTCTTTGTTCCGGCAGACAAGACAGCAAACAGCACTATTATCATTTGACAGCGCTATTACATAGCAGTATTACTTTCGGAACTGTCTACCACCAACACGTATATCAAAAGCAATGAAACTATCCCTTACATTTTGCAAAAGCACCTGAGTGAAATTTCTTCATTTCAACTGTCTTTTTCGAAATCAGACGTACCTACTATTTACTGTCTTCCTAAACTTCACAAATCTCCTTACAAATTTCGATTTATTGCTAGCTCGAGCAATTGTACTACTACAGTCTTATCTAAGAATTTGACATCAGCGTTAACAGCAATTAAAGATTATGTATCAAAATATTGTAAAACTGCATTCAATAATAGCGACATCAAATATTTTTGATCAATAAAGAATTCTGGTGATGTGATCGACAAATTCAAATCTTTTGATTTTAAAGCCGATTCTATCTCATCCTACGACTTCTCTAACATGTACACCACCACCCCCCCCCCCCTCACGAGAAGATAAAATATCGATCATCAAAACTTATCAAATGGTGTTTTGATTGAGAGGGTAAAACATTTGTATGTACTTCTAACACAAAAGGATTATTTTCCTCGGTAGAATACAAAAAGTATCAATCATGGACTCAATCCGAGTTGTGCAAGGCCTTGTCCTTTCTTTTGGACAACATTTTTTGTAAGATTTGGTGACACTCTGAACAGGCAAGTTATGGGTACGACATGTGCGCCTCTGGTCGCAGATCTGTTTTTTATACTCATACGAAAAACAATTCATGCAGAATCTGCAAAAACTCAAGAAATTTGACGACTTGAAAATTTTCAGCGGCACCTTTAGCCTTCGAAAAAGCTTAGGGTGCGAACCCATAGCAGTAAGTGTTTTGAATATTTTTCCCTGACATTATCGCCATAGCACTTTCTATATAGACGGCCTCAGACAGCGCATGCATTTTATATATTTTCATTTTGAATTCGTGCATGAACATCGAAGGCGGGTGCGGCTAGCCAACAGGGGATGCTTACTCCTCCCGGGCACCTGATCCCACCTCTAGCTTGCTAGGGGTCCGTCGATGCTCAATTTGATGCTCTATTGTTAGTGCTGTTGAGATTATCGTCGGGATCTTCTTTAACATATTTGTGTCACACTTATGCCCGTTGCCGTGTGGAGCTCGTAAAAAAGTTCCCCGCGAGGGGTTTGACAGTAAGTGTTTTGAATATTTTTCCCTGACATTATCGCCATAGCACTTTCTATATAGACGGCCTCAGACAGCGCATGCATTTTATATATTTTCATTTTGAATTCGTGCATGAACATCGAAGGCGGGTGCGGCTAGCCAACAGGGGATGCTTACTCCTCCCGGGCACCTGATCCCACCTCTAGCTTGCTAGGGGTCCGTCGATGCTCAATTTGGTGCTCTATTGTTAGTGCTGTTGAGATTATCGTCAGGATCTTCTTTAACTCATTTGTGATCACACGCGTAGCCAGAGTAGAAATTATGTGTACTCAAATCAATCTAGACTGGGGGACTGGGGCCGTTAAACGCCCATACATTATTTTGAATGGATGACTGGCGAGGCCCGAGTAGGGGAGGGTATGGGGGATTTCCCCCTCACATTTATGGGGATTCGGGGGCCTCCCCCGAGAATTTTTGAAAAAATGAAGCAAATTGGTGGCTTCTGGACCATATCTGAACTGAATTTAGAAGCGATTCAAGCATAAGAACTATTGTCAGAAAACGATGAATTACTTACTGAAAAAAGTAAAACCTGTTATCATATCAATTTTGAAATCAATTTTGACATTTTGACATTTTTCAATGCTAGCTAATTCCTTTTTTTTTTTTCCTTCAATGTCAATATAAATTCAAATTTCTCTCAGGAAAACGGGAAGAAAAGTTATCCAAGGGTTCAGCCAATATTCGGGGAGATCCAGCCTATGGATTGAAAAAAAAACAAAACAAAAAAAAACTGGAAAATAAACAAAGTCCAAGGGAGGGGGTTTCCTGACAAAATAGGGCATGAAAAATTCCTCGAACATCAGATCACGTGTGTCCCACTTCCTGATTCAGCTCAAATAGAGAATAAGTGTCTTTTAAATTTGTGTTTTGTTATGGGTGTGCAATACACAGCAAACTTGTGCATTTATCGTACATGTAAGCCCCAAAGCCCCATTAAATCCGCCACTGCAAATCACTTTGAACTTGTTATTCGTACAGCGCTAAATATAGAACAGCGCTAAATATAGAACAGGTGTGTGTAGTGTACACATGCAAAGTAGCGCCGAGGAAGTAAACACTCCGCGAACATTCTCGAGACGCATTTTAGAGTAGAAACAACTAAATAGTTTTCCATAGGCGACAATGTTAACCTTTCCTAAATTAACTACCTGTTGCAGATTAATTTTCTGTATAATCTATATGTCATTTGAAAGAGCATTCATAGAATCACCTCTCTTCTTGGCTGTTCATCCTTTCCTAAATATTATGCTAGTTTCTTTTCCTTCCCAAGGCCTCTCTAGGTGACCGTCCCTCCCGAGAGAGGCTGCGGGTGTGCAACTTGAAGTTCATTTAGTTTTGCTATTTATTTTCTTATCCTGCCCAAGGCCTCTCTAGGTGACCGTCCCTCCCGAGAGAGGCTGCGGGTGTGCAACTTGAAGTTCATTTAGTTTTGCTATTTATTTTCTTATACTGCCAAAGGCCTCTCTAGGTGACCGTCCCTCCCGAGAGAGGCTGCGGGTGTGTAAATTGTAGTTCATTTAGTTTTTGCTATTTAACTTGGCTGTTTTGTCTTATATAATTGGTATGCTATGTATACCTTAGATGCTTGGCTTATCACTATATTTAATTATCTATGAGTGTATGGGGTAGAAATCTGAATATTATAAAGGTCCATAACTAAACTCTCTGTGATATTACGTCTTTTTAAGCTTGCATCTTTTTATGGAAATTGTTGTCATAATGTATAGAGGTATCTTACTAAATGTAATTTATATGGTATTGTTAATAGTGAATCTTAAAGGGAAATTGATCTTTATTATTATTATGATTATCTTATAACATGAATACATATATATTTCTTAAATTAGAAAGTGCCTATTACACCAGACTCTATCTTTTTATTATATATATTTTTAATATTTTCCAATTTTGCATGCTTGTTACTCTTTGTTATTATATGTTGTTTTATTATGTTACTATATGTCGGTCAAAAGCTCTTGAGAGCTTATGTTCACATGTTTTATCCACATGCCGACTTTAAATAAATATCATCTTATCTTATCTTATCTTAGACCTTTCAGAAACCAAGAAGAAATATACCTGTTCCCGTTGATATTCTCACCTCAAATTTGAGATGTTTACAACTAGTGTCAGGACTGCATAAAATTGACATATTAATTTCCAAGCCAATGGTCAATTATATTATTTATTATAAAAATATATCTTCAATATTTAAAAGAAAAAATTTGGTGTGCATAAAGAGTCAAGTTCATGTACTTTTATCTGATATGACCATCCATCATTATTATCCAAACAGCTTCCAGAGAATCTTCACTATGCGGCTGGAGCTTGGGTATCCAAAACTGGGTGGAAAATTTTAGTCTTTTAGTTGTTTCTACCCTATAGAGAGAAAAAATTCTTTCCATGAGACATCTGACCAATAAGTTAAAAGATATATGTATACAAGATGTAAACATGGAACACCCATCAAATCATCTTATCATCTACACTGGTGGGTGGGGGTTCAAACACCCTACCCCCCATGTCAAAATATGACAAATATCAAATAATGTATTACAAACATTCATTGCATTTCACAGAATAAATATTTGACACTTTATCTCTAGTTCTATCCTATTTACAAGGACTGAGTAAAAGACAGCATTTGATATGTGAATTTTATCTGAAGTTGTCAAGGGGCAGATAACTCTTGAGGTATATTGCTCTTATCATGAAAATGAAGAATTATAGACATAAATATTACATTTAATGACCAGTATATAGGTTAGAGCAAATCTAAATATCTTTTCTGACATGAAAAATATTAATTAGTAAACAAACTAAAGGTCATTCATTGATCTTAGACAAGGTAATTTAAAGCAATGAGGTCAATAAAAGAAGCATGGTGCACCAACTCATTGTATATGCAGAAGGGGGAGGGGTAGTTTGACAAACAATTTTGGCCTACTAGATTGAATGAGGTTGACCAATATTATTATTTTAGGACATATACATTCTAATATTTATTTGTAATATATAGTTACGCAGCACATTTAAGGCCTTCCATAGAAATGACGTAGAAGTTTTTTTCCGCCAAATAACGTAACGTCATATGACGTCATGGACCCCGTGTCGTCAGGTTAGGTAGCAACACATTTATTAGCTTTCGTTATCGTTGATACTGTACCTTTATTTACTAGATAAAATTGCATTTATACAAAAAACAAAACATATTGCTTCATCACTGACACATCGCCGGGTCAATATACTTTTGAGAAAACCCCTAATCTATATCTGTACTCTGTGACCCCGTACACCGAAGAATGCGATCTGCGTTACTTAGAAGCTTGAGGTGACGAACAGGTGCGAATCAACAGTTTACAGAGCGGGTAAAACGAATAAAAAGGCAGATTTTGGTAAGTATAAGCGATATCAAACTTCAATAATTGGTGCTGTATGAAGGAAATATCTTAGAATTAGTACAATTACATCATGGAATCAATTTATTCATAGAGATAAAAGGAAACTCCTTGGATTACCAAGAGACATGTGTGAAATGTATGTGTAAATGACAGAATTTTAACGCGTTTTACTTAAGTTACACTGTTACTGCAAAGCTGAGTAGTAGCTAAACTTTATGTGAATAGTTTAGACACTTGTAGATTATGATATAAGTTCGTACGAAAGTTGAATGATGAGGAAAAAAGGGTGAATGTGATATCATACTAATGTGCCCATGCCCATGTATATGTTGTTTTCATAACATGTACCTATAAAAATGTTTACATCTGAGTACACTTGTAGTTGTACAGTAAGTTATACTTGCAGTAGTATGTGCACCGAAATATCGAAATATTCAAATACGAATTATTAATTTTTTTTTCTTCAGATTGTTAACTCAATTTAGAATGGATTTCACACCAGCTGCTGCATGAAAAGAAATATTGTCACACACTGTAAAAGTTTCAGAAACACATGCATGTATCTTAGCCACACAGTACTGTTCATTTTGGATATTTTTGCAGGTACAGAATTTTTAAATTTATGTGTAGAGTTACATTTGTTTTGCCTATTAAGAATATTATAATGATTTAAAAAAGAAGTCAAATAAAATAAATGCATTTACTACCTATAGTGAATAATCTAAAACTATAGCCATACCAGGCTTATTTAGCTATCCATGAAATAATAACATATCACTGCGAATTCTTTGTTATTTATGTCGCTAGGACATACATGTATATTACATAACTATTAAACTTGTAAAATTATGAATTTTGAGTCCAAGCTGTACCATACACTTTGGATTTTAAAAGCTAGATTTATATAGTCATTATTTTTTTTCTATTTCAGATCCTTGCCTTGAAGAGTGAATGCTTGAATAATAACTTTGAACAACCACACACATTACAGATGAAGAAATGTTACTTTGAATATATAATAAAGAAAATTAATAAAATTCTCCTAAAATTGATCTCTACTAGACTTCATGCTCAAATCTCCAAGAGCGGGGAGGGGGGGGGGGGCTTGCTTTTGTTTTGATAGTTTGTCTGCCTGAAGCATTTAGCCGAGCATGAGAGGGCTTTCAAGGTCAACATGTACACAAATCTCTATGTGCATGGCAAGAGCAGATACGAAGATTTGAAATTTAAGCTTGACTTTGCTTTCAAAAGATACATGTAGCTACTGACACCTGCGTGGTATGTAACAAAGACACGTAAATAAATTATTGTTGTACTTGCAGATTATCTCGTACAAGGTGGCTGTTAAGAAGAAGTCCCATAATACAAGTTAATAAAATGTCGATCACTCTTATGGTGTTAGGAAAAAAAAAATGACATGTAATCTCAAGCTCCTGGCAAGAGTTATTCACGCACCATTAATTTGTTCAAGCTTTACAATTATTTATTTGATATCTGCAATGCAGAAAAAAATAAGATTGGGTCATCTGTCAAATAACAAATTTGAAATACTGAAAATATTCAACAAATTTGCTTAATGCTTACATCAAATTTGTCAAGTCGTTTATCTAAATTTTGGTGGATCACTTTGTCTGTTGTCCCTCCCCCCCCCCCCCCCCCCCCCCCCCATCATGTTGTCACGAAAATATCGGAAGTTATGAAACAAGGTAGGATTGCTACTCGACCATTCCGAGGCACATTTATTGATCATATACGTACAAATGTTTGTAACGACAAGGATCCGATATTATAATAAAGGAGTAACCTTTCAAATATTTTTAAAGGCGAATTAAGGGAAACATGATTACTGCATGAAATCCGGCTATAGATTTGACCCCAAAAAATCTCTGAATTTTGCATCTGCTGTAAATAATAATCCTGTCTGGACGACTATCAAATAAATTCATGATCTGAAAATGCAAAAAAAAAAAAGAGGAGAGAAAACAAAACAAGCCGTTACACATACACCGACCCACCCCCTTTCCCGGCCCCATATATCAATGACCGCTCTTTAAATTTCTGTCAAACACGCTACCATGTATTTCGTCGATCTCATGAAGAATTTATAAGTACTAATTCACTTTCAGGGGACATGGAATTCAAATAAAACATATGAAATCTAATTAAATAGAATCGAGCAGAAGATTCCCAATGTCAGTGCAGCGTGGGCGATGAATAGAAACTCGAGGTCACGCTTTACTTTCAATTTTCATCAACTTTTGCATGCAATTGCAAGTTGTCAATTATAAGTGCTTTTCAATGTCAATGTCAGCTACGCTTTTACATGGGTTGTGTTTTTATTTATTTATTTTTCTTATAGAAAATATACACTGAAAATGTTTAAAAAAAAGAAAAAGAAAAGAAACAGTGCCTTTGCGTCTTCTGACACATTGAAATTAAATTTAAAATCAGTATGAAAGTATACCTAAATTTTAATATTAATATGACAATGGACATCATCCACGGAATTTGCCGATTCCTCTATTTGCAATCTAGATCAAATTTTGTTTTGTTTTTTTTTTTCTGCTGGGAAACAAACATCAGTTTTATTATTTTTTTACCCTTATTTTTCCCCGATGTCTAGAAAAAATAATATTGGATCTAGAACTACCCGGTGTTGTCCAGAGACCATAGGACTATAAGGTCTCGTTTCTTAAAATAAGAATCCAGAGAAACCATAAAATAAAGAAATTTTGGTATAAACAGTGAAGAATTTATGTATGTTATCGATCCCATTGCGGTCAAAGGCGTCATAAGTCGAACAAGGTTTTTTTTCTGTCACGGTAATGATTATTAAAGGGACGTATAATGAATGTAAGTAAATATTACGAGTTAATATAATCAATCCATGCAATTCTAATGCATGTCCGATATTATACAGCATCATGTTAATCTCATGTATATTGGGTTCATGGGTTAGTACGGTAACCGGCAAGACCGACACCCCGGCGTGGCGCCCTCCCCCCCCCCCCCCCCCTTTTTTTTCCGCGATTCGCCCCTCAATATACAAAAAGTGAAATGAAACTTTAACAGAATTAAATAAATATTGCATTTTTTTATAAGTTGAAATGAAAATTTTATTCAAATTAACATTTAATTAAAAAATTAAAACGGAATTTACAGAGAGCGCGATTACGTCCCTTGAATAAATCTGATTCCACAGAACGTTTATTTGGTAAACGAACGAACTACCGATTAGCACCTGTCAGAAAAACTGCAACGGCGCAAGATGTTACCGTACATAAATTTAAGTGAAATTTGGCACACATTTTAAGAGATAGGTGTTCTTCAATAATTCAACTGGGGGAAACGTTTACATTCTATATTTTCTTTTAAATTTTCTGCCATTCGTGCCAGTGTCGATAATATTTTATGAAATGGGTATATTTTTCTCGATTTTTCAAGTAGTCGTTCTTTATCAAAGATTTCCCCAGCAAGAAATAGGTAAATGAAACCCCCCTTTGTAGTATGGTATCAATATTTTCTTTAAATGATAAGGTTTCACCTTGCGCCATCTGATTTTGTATGACCAATGTGTTGATCTACGAAAATATACGTGTCACGTGACAACCCGGCGTTCGGGGAGCATATATCAGTAATTAACAGATAAATTATGATATAGCATCTATACTGATACATAAACTATTTCATTCCGTCTTATTTGGACAATTTAATAATTCCTTGAAAATAGCTATCAAAACTGACATCAAATTTTGTCAATGACGTCATGGAAGGCCTTAAATGTGCTGCGTATATGATATGCTCATATACACAAAGATGTGTAGTAAATTTTATGACATGTCATGTTGGAAAAAAAGAAAAAAATAGGTTTGCATAAAATGTATGAGAGTACAGAATACTGATGATACATGATAAGTGATTCAAGTGAAAGTACATTCATTAGGGAAGATGCAGAAGCAAATTATATTTCAATCAACAAGGCTAGCTACATACTCAATCAACATCAAGGAAGGTGGGGTGCTCTGTCTGGGGAAATAAATCACAGCCTCAAGACTCAGGCTCATCTCTTGACTCCTTAGATCATGAATTTGTGGCTGAATTTGATGGACAGTGGCTGACAAGGATAAGTATTCATTTCTTATTCTTCTAGTTCAAAACATTGAAAAGTAACAGCAAGTAATGGTAAAATTTAACAAACATAGGTGTTGCACAGTATCGCATGCGAAACTTGTCGAAGAACCCTTTACGGCTAGTTGCGAACATAAAGAAGCTGAATATTTCAATTTTATTTTTTGTTGGAAGAGTTATCTACCTTACAGAAGACAAGGGCAATCATATATCACTCATTTAAGACAACCTACATTTAATACATAGGCTGAATGAGGAAGAAAACCCTCTATATCTATTGAAAATCATACATTAGTGCCATATGGTGATATATGATATATTATGCTAATATAGAAGAGTTATTCCCCTTGCTTGAATTTCATGAAATGTGGTTGCATATAAATGTAACACTCATTACATAAATAATGTAATGTGATTTCTATCTCAATTGTGTATTTTAAAAGGTAATTAGTGCTTCAAATCCAGCATACCAAGCCAAAAATCCTTATATTTGACCCCTGACCCAATTTCAGTCCCCTGGATCCCTCCCTGGTTGACTTTTTTTAAAAATCTATACCTATTATTTCCCACTTGTGTCCTTCATGATTATTCATGCCCACTGACTTTTACCATTCAACAACTTCAGAAGTTATATCCAAAAAATTGAAAATTTGAAAATCTCCTATAGAGAGAACAAAATTCATTTCCATGAAACATCTGACCATTAAGTTAAAAGATATATGTATACAAGATGTAAACATGGAACACCCATCAAATCATCTGATCATCTACACTGGTGGGTGGGGGTTCAAACACCCTACCCCCCATGTCAAAATATGACAAATATCAAATAATGTATTACAAACATTCATTGCATTTCACAGAATAAATATTTGACACTTTATCTCTAGTTCTATCCTATTTACAAGGACTGAGTAAAAGACAGCATTTGATATGTGAATTTTATCTGAAGTTGTCAAGGGGCAGATAACTCTTGAGGTATATTGCTCTTATCATGAAAATGAAGAATTATAGACATAAATATTACATTTAATGACCAGTATATAGGTTAGAGCAAATCTAAATATCTTTTCTGACATGAAAAATATTAATTAGTAAACAAACTAAAGGTCATTCATTGATCTTAGACAAGGTAATTTAAAGCAATGAGGTCAATAAAAGAAGCATGGTGCACCAACTCATTGTATATGCAGAAGGGGGAGGGGTAGTTTGACAAACAATTTTGGCCTACTAGATTGAATGAGGTTGACCAATATTATTATTTTAGGACATATACATTCTAATATTTATTTATAATATATAGTTATATGATATGCTCATATACACAAAAATGTGTAGTAAATTTTATGACATGCCATGTTGGAAAAAAAGGAAAAAATAGGTTTGCATAAAATGTATGAGTGTACAGAATACTGATGATACATGATAAGTGATTCAAGTGAAAGTACATTCATTAGGGAAGATGCAGAAGCAAATTATATTTCAATCAACAAGGCTAGCTACATACTCAATCAACATCAAGGAAGGTGGGGTGCTCTGTCTGGGGAAATAAATCACAGCCTCAAGACTCAGGCTCATCTCTTGACTCCTTAGATCATGAATTTGTGGCTGAATTTGATGGACAGTGGCTGACAAGGATAAGTATTCATTTCTTATTCTTCTAGTTCAAAACATTGAAAAGTAACAGCAAGTAATGGTAAAATTTAACAAACATAGGTGTTGCACAGTATCGCATGCGAAACTTGTCGAAGAACCCTTTACGGCTAGTTGCGAACATAAAGAAGCTGAATATTTCAATTTTATTTTTTGTTGGAAGAGTTATCTACCTTACAGAAGACAAGGGCAATCATATATCACTCATTTAAGACAACCTACATTTAATACATAGGCTGAATGAGGAAGAAAACCCTCTATATCTATTGAAAATCATACATTAGTGCCATATGGTGATATATTATGCTAATATAGAAGAGTTATTCCCCTTGCTTGAATTTCATGAAATGTGGTTGCATATAAATGTAACACTCATTACATAAATAATGTAATGTGATTTCTATCTCAATTGTGTATTTTAAAAGGTAATTAGTGCTTCAAATCCAGCATACCAAGCCAAAAATCCTTATATTTGACCCCTGACCCAATTTCAGTCCCCTGGATCCCTCCCTGGTTGACTTTTTTTTTAAATCTATACCTATTATTTCCCACTTGTGTCCTTCATGATTATTCATGCCCACTGACTTTTACCATTCAACAACTTCAGAAGTTATATCCAAAAAATTGAAAATTTGAAAATCTCCTATAGAGAGAACAAAATTCATTTCCATGAAACATCTGACCATTAAGTTAAAAGATATATGTATACAAGATGTAAACATGGAACACCCATCAAATCATCTTATCATCTACACTGGTGGGTGGGGGTTCAAACACCCTACCCCCCATGTCAAAATATGACAAATATCAAATAATGTATTACAAACATTCATTGCATTTCACAGAATAAATATTTGACACTTTATCTCTAGTTCTATCCTATTTACAAGGACTGAGTAAAAGACAGCATTTGATATGTGAATTTTATCTGAAGTTGTCAAGGGGCAGATAACTCTTGAGGTATATTGCTCTTATCATGAAAATGAAGAATTATAGACATAAATATTACATTTAATGACCAGTATATAGGTTAGAGCAAATCTAAATATCTTTTCTGACATGAAAAATATTAATTAGTAAACAAACTAAAGGTCATTCATTGATCTTAGACAAGGTAATTTAAAGCAATGAGGTCAATAAAAGAAGCATGGTGCACCAACTCATTGTATATGCAGAAGGGGGAGGGGTAGTTTGTCAAACAATTTTGGCCTACTAGATTGAATGAGGTTGACCAATATTATCATTTTAGGACATATATATGCTAATATTTATTTATAATATATAGTTATGTGTAGTAAATTTTATGACATGCCATGTTGGAAAAAAAGAAAAAAATAGGTTTGCATAAAATGTATGAGAGTACAGAATACTGATGATACATGATAAGTGATTCAAGTGAAAGTACATTCATTAGGGAAGATGCAGAAGCAAATTATATTTCAATCAACAAGGCTAGCTACATACTCAATCAACATCAAGGAAGGTGGGGTGCTCTGTCTGGGGAAATAAATCACAGCCTCAAGACTCAGGCTCATCTCTTGACTCCTTAGACCATGAATTTGTGGCTGAATTTGATGGACAGTGGCTGACAAGGATAAGTATTCATTTCTTATTCTTCTAGTTCAAAACATTGAAAAGTAACAGCAAGTAATGGTAAAATTTAACAAACATAGGTGTTGCACAGTATCGCATGCGAAACTTGTCGAAGAACCCTTTACGGCTAGTTGCGAACATAGAGAAGCTCAATATTTCAATTTTATTTTTTGTTGGAAGAGTTATCTACCTTACAGAAGACAAGGGCAATCATATATCATTCATTTAAGACAACCTACATTTAATACATAGGCTGAATGAGGAAGAAAACCCTCAGTATATCTATTGAAAATGGGCTCCCTTACCAAAATATCAGGCCTCTGGCAAACAATTGCTGCAAACTTGCCGCAAATTTGCAGCAAGCTTGCGGGAACTATTTGCTGCAAGCTTGCCGCAAGCTCAGAATTCGTATGCAAATTAGTTTTCTTGCAAACAAATTGCGGCAACTTTGCGGCAAACTGTAGAACCTTATTTGGATCGAGGCATTTGTTTTGTGGCAAACTTGCGGCAAGTTTGCAGCAAACTTGCCGCAAACTAATCATCATGCATGTACATACACTCTTAGTTAAACACACTCTTCACACACTGTAGACTTAAATATGTGTATCATAAGTACTGTCAGTATAAAATTTGAAAACACATTAAATTTAAAGTTGCTTTATATTAAAGTACATTTAAGACTATTAAGTAAAATATTATGTGTAATATTTTTTTCATTTATGCTACAAAAAAAATTTAAGAAAAAGAAAAAGAAGAAAATTATTATATTAATTAATGCATATAATGCATGCATGTTTGACATTAATCAGAAATTAACAATTTTATTTCTAAAACTAACTGAGCAGAAGATTAAACTGCCATAATGGATATGATAATTGAAGTGAATCATTCAAATGAGCCCTTCATGCATGTTGGTCGACCAGAAAAAATTCAGTATAATAAATGTTGTTCTTTTTATTTAAATATCCCAAAATGGATATAGAATTCATACTTATTATATTCAATAATGATAATGGAAAAAGATAACTTACTTTTGGTCATTGAAGCTTGATTCCAACACATTTAAGCCTATCATTCCTATCTCTTTCTCTCCAATTTGGAGCCAAATTTAAATCTATTTTCCCAGGATGCATTAGCTTAGTCATCCTACTAAGCGATTCAAGTTGTGGCAAACTTCTGGCGAACAGTGCAAGGGGTAGGTAGCACATAAAAATCCAAAGTAAATTTTCTTGTAAACTTCTGGCAAACACTATGGGGAGAAATGTACACGAGTTTGGTTTCTGGCAACTTTCTTGCAAACTTTTACAGTTCTGGCGACTTTCTGGCAAACTAACAGAGTTCTGGCAACTTTCTTGCAAACAAATTGTTGTTCGCCAGAAGATTGCCAGTAGCGGCAATTTGCTGCAAACAACTTTTTCACTTTTCTGGCAAACTATATTTTTTGTTGCAAATTTGCCGCAAGCTTGCAGCAAGTTTGCTGCAAACATTTCATTTTGGTAAGGGCTTACATTAGTGCCATATGGCGATATATTATGCTAATATAGAAGAGTTATTCCCCTTGAATTTCATGAAATGTGGTTGCATATAAATGTAACACTCATTACATAAATAATGTAATGTGATTTCTATCTCAATTGTGTATTTTAAAAGGTAATTAGTGCTTCAAATCCAGCATACCAAGCCAAAAATCCTTATATTTGACCCCTGACCCAATTTCAGTCCCTTGGATCCCTCCCTGGCTGACTTTTTTTTAAAAATCTATACCTATTATTTCCCACTGGTGTCCTTCATGATTATTCATGCCCACTGACTTTTACCATTCAACAACTTCAGAAGATATATCCAAAAAAGTGAAAATTTGAAAATCTCCTTAATATAGAGTAGAAACAACTAAATAGTTTTCCATAGGCTACAATGTTAACCTTTCCAAAATTAACTACCTGTTGCAGATTAATTTTCTGTATAATCTATATGTCATTGGAAAGAGCATTCATAGACCTTTCAGAAACCAAGAAGAAATATACCTGTTCCCGTTGATGTTCTCACCTCAAATTTGAGATGTTTACAACTATAGTGTCAGGACTGCATAAAATTGACATATTAATTTCCAAGCCTATGGTCAATTATATTATTTATTTTAAAAATATATCTTCAATATTTAAAAGAAAAATTTTGGTGTGCATAAAGAGTCAAGTTCATGTACTTTTATCTGATATGACCATCCATCATTATTATCCAATCAGCTTCCAGAGAATCTTCACTATGCGGCTGGAGCTTGGGTATCCAAAACTGGTCACGTGGAAAATCTTAGTCTTTTAGTTGTTTCTACCCTATAGAGAGAACAAAATTCATTTCCGGGTCATTCTACAGGAAAAGTCCCAAATAGCGTCCTAACTATTCAGATAACAAATAATAATTAATTTTCATCCAAGCGAAAAAAATTCTTTAATAGTCATAGATCGGAAGATTAATAGATTATTTACGAAAAAGAAATAATTTGACAATTTTTTTCTTTCTATGACAAAAATCCCTGCAAAGTTGACCAGATGACCATAAACCACATGTCCTGGGAAAGGGCTATAAGAAATAATTACACAATGAATGTCAAATCTTGAATTTGTTTCATGAAATTTTTTTGATATATCAGATAATTGAACTGAAATAATTGAATATACACATGATGGGGACTCATGCTAGCAACACAAAGATAAATTTAGACATGCTCAAATTTCCAAAATGTATGTCCTACGTTTTCATGTCATTACCGAAACGTTCAAGAAAAATGTCAATAATTGATGGAAGGAAAGATAACTCGCACCCTTATTATATCTTATCATAAAGTTTTATTGCCGCCATATTTGCATTGGTGATATAGGGGGCTACGAATAGAATAGGCAATCAGAAATTCCCAAAAGAACGCTAAATATTTGATGCGTACCTTTATTTTGTGTCATTACCGTATGCTCAATTTTACTGTTTCGAAAATACATATTTCAACTTAAATATCAAGAAGAGTCGACAAGGAAGTTTTATAGAAGATACTGATATACGTAAGGAATTCAAATTTACAACGCCCTCTATATTGCGAGATAAGTAGGCTGTTGTCATTACCGAAACAGTCATTACCGAAACAAAAATGCTAAAAAATACGTCATTATCGACACGTTTGTCATTACCATAACGCATGTCATTACCGAAACAGAATAAATTTCAACTTTTTTTCTTGTTAAAATAATCATTTTTCGTATAATTTTGGCTTTTTCCACATTGTAACAGACAATATTTATGTAACAGCTTTAAAACTCCGTTGAATTTGTACGTAATATTGTCCTGGACTACGTTTCGGTAATGACAAAATCAGTTTTTGCCAATACCTTATCGGTAAAAGAAAACCATCAGAATTGCGATATATCAGCGCGCCTAAACCATAAACTTGTTTCTATGAAAGCATACTAATTAGCTAACAGCAAAAAAATTCACAATTTTGCGATTTATTTTTCCCCCAAAAGTATAGTGATTTTGGACATTATCTGTAGAATCACCTTTCCATGAGACATCTGACCATTAAGTTAAAAGATATATGTTTACAAGATGTAAACATGGAGCACTCATCAAATCATCTTATCATCTACACTGGTGGGTGGGGGTTCAAACACCCTACCCCCCATGTCAAAATATGACAAATATCAAATAATGTATTACAAACATTCATTGCATTTCACAGAATAAATATTTGACACTTTATCTCTAGTTCTATCCTATTTACAAGGACTGAGTAAAAGACAGCATTTGATATGTGAATTTTATCTGAAGTTGTCAAGGGGCAGATAACTCTTGAGGTATATTGCTCTTATCATGAAAATCTTAGTCTTTTAGTTGTTTCTACCCTTTACAAACATTCTTGAGACACAGTTTTCCCAGCATGCCACGCACATGGAGTCTGGACATGCGAATTACAGCAATTTCACCCCGACGGGTTCGCAATAATGGAGAAATTCAAACAAAGATATACGATAAAAGAGAAGACTTTGGCTTCAACATAGTTAATTGTCCTTGGCTTGATGGCGATGTTCAAAGATTGTCATCATACGGCATTTACATCTCTCAACTCATCAGATACGCTAGAGCTTGCTCACTTGTTTCGGACTTCCAATATAAAAATAAACAAACTACTAAGAAACATATCAGTCATGGATTTAGATATCACAAACTTGTTAATTTTTTGGTTCCTGTTTTATCCTGATTTTGTATGCCTTAGGTTTCTGATTTTCTGAATTATCGATTGGTGCTGTATACAGGGATATGGTCATTATCAATATTTGTCATCTCTAAACTGATATGGTGATATCACTATTTCATTATGGTGATATATTCTAACATTTCGCTGGATATTAATGAACATTTTAAATAAGGCTCAAATGGACAGTTCCTTAAATATGAGATGTCAAATACTCTTTAAAGAAGACAAGTTTCTGACCATCCGTCCTCTGTTCATGTCGATTGTGACAACATGCATGAGCTCGCTAAAGCCAGCAGGACACGGACTGCATTTCGTACTTCCCCATTTTTAATATATGTATATTCACATATTCATCTGTGTTGCTTGGGTCCCTGTGTTGTGCTGTCTTGTTTGAATGGTCATCTTACAGTGAGGGGGTCATTCTACACTACAATTGTGCGTTCTCCGAGACCTTTAGTAACCGGAAAACACCACCGAAAAATGTATTAATTATAGGATATTTTAGACAGACTTTGAATGTGAAGAATAGTAAAACATATCTAAGTTACTCTTGGTCTGGTCAAGATCAAACAATGAATCAGCTATTTTTGTCAATGTTTTAATGGAAGCGAGTCTATCATGATTAGTAATAAGAAACTAGCTGGTTACAACAGCCACATATGCCCTCGCTACCAAGCTATGACCATTTATTGCATTTAAAATGGGTAACCTAATATAATCTACCCTTCTCTGTAGAAGACCCAGTGCGAACACGTGTTAGCATTTATTTACATAAGGCTTGTACCACCGTGGGTATCACGTGATACACGAATGATATGTTCCACGGGAATCCCATTTGATTGAACTTAATTAATACTGTCTAAATCTACTTTATATGAATTTATTTTAGGCCTATCATATGGTCATTTTTATCAATTATATGATGGTAATTTATTCTGGTCAAGAATAGACGTGTATTCGGAGAACACTTAAACAGAAATTTTTCAATGCTCGCCACATGTTATGATATGGTGCACGGACAGATACAAAATTTTCTGTTGTGACCACCGCTTTTTAAAAGCCAATTACACAACATTTTCTCAATTTCTTTACCAAAATATGATGGTAGATTAGCTTCATTTCTAAAAATTTTCTGAAATATTTATAACAGTTATAAGAAAAAAAGGTTCCATATACTTGTATAATTGGAAAATGATGAATCTAATTTTGTTTAAGACAAAATTCTGTTTGACACAAATTAATTTCGATAGAAATAATAAAAAGAATCGTGACAATTTCTATGTAAAAATATACACAAATGTCACATGATACTTGATAGACGTTTGACATAAATTCAAAATCTGCTATAAATATCTAGATACACAATAAGTAAAATGAAAACAAAATGAAAAAGGATAATGTTAACGTATAAATTTTCGCGCCATGTAAATTGAAAGGACATTTACAGCATGCTAACCCAGAATACAAAAGCTTGTAAGAACAAATGTCAATTATATGTATTTGTTGTGAACAAAAAAGAGCCTCGAATCATGCATATCATATACATTGCCATATTGCAAAGTTTGAAAAGATTTACAAAAAGAGGAGAAAGGCCTTGATTGACATATGTCATGAGACAAACATGTAGGTTGAAGGATCGAGTTCAGAATATAAGTTATCGAGATGCGGTAATTCTGCATCAATGGTATCATGTCTGATATTGAAATGATAGAAATTAATAATAATATGTTAATTATTAATAAGTTCAAGGTCCTTTTTACTTCTAAAGATCATTTGTTAACATCATTTTTTTTTTGCAATGGTGATTTATGATATAAAGATATTAAAGACAGATGAATACTTTCTTGTTACTTTCAGCTTATGTGGTACTGAATTTGTCCGAAAATGCGATTCTATTTAGGACAAGGCTCGGAATGATATGAAATTTTGTTAAATATATGTAACCTAAACTTAAGTAAACTTGTCTGGGTTATTTGATCTACTTTGACAATCTGCACTCAAAAGACAAAAATAAATTATGGGGATTAAATAAGCGGCAGATGTCAGGTATACAATCATTTGCTTTATTTTGTTCATGGAGGTAACACTCGTGACACAAAGATGGAAACGACTTCTTGAAAGGTTGTGCGCAAGAAATCCGGATGGTTACGCCATTCACTATTATATAGCGAGTGATCGTCCAAAGTCATCACCGGGTGGATTTTTGTTTTCCACCATTAATGTTTGTATGCTTTGTTTGTCGGATTGTGCGGCGTGAATGTCAGTGAAAGTCTTGTTGTCCAATTTTGCACTGGGTGAAAAAACAAGTTTACACAATGCGTAAACTATATGGAAACTTTGCGGAAACCTCAAGTTTCCATATAGTTTACGCAAGGATTCCGTCGCTGAAACTCAAGTTTACGCTTTGCGTAACCCGACTACCCGCTCAAATTCCAAATGGTTTACACAAGCGTAATCTTGTAATTTCCATCAAGTTTCCGCAACTGAAACTTAAAGGCACCAACTTGCGTAATCAATTGAAACTTCAGGATTCCAGATAGTTTACGCATATTTTACCTTGCGTAAACTTGATTGCCGTTTTATGATATAAAGGTTCTGCTTGCGTAAACCATATGGAAACAGGCGTAAACTATTTGGAATCTGAATCAACACAAGTTTATGCATTGCGTAAACCATTTGGAATCTTTCAAGATCAAGTTCAGGCTAGCGTAAACCATATAGAAACTGACGTTATAAAAGTTTTCAAATGTGTAATCTTGTTGAAACTTGCGTAAACCATTTGGAATCTGAATAAACACTGGTTTATGCAGTGTGTAAACCATTTGGAATCTTAATATATCAAGATCAGTCTTGCGTAAACCATTTGGAATCTTACTTGAGTCTTGCATAAACCATTTGGAATCTTACAATATCAACTTCAGTCTTGCGAAAAACATTTGGAATCTTACAATATCAAGTTCAGACTTGTGTAAACCATTTGGAATCTTACAATATTATGTTCAGACTTGTGTAAACCATTTTGAATCTTACAATATCAAGTTCAGACTTGTGTAAACCATTTGGAATCTTACAATATCAAGTTCAGTCTTGTGTAAACCATTTGGAATCTTACAATATCAAGTTCAGACTTGTGTAAACCATTTGGAATCTTACAATATCATGTTCAGACTTGCGTAAACCATTTGGAATCTTACAATATCAAGTTCAGTCTTGTGTAAACCATTTGGAATCTTACAATATCATGTTCAGACTTGCGTAAACCATTTGGAATCTTACAATATCATGTTCAGACTTGCGAAAACCATTTGGAATCTTACAATATCAAGTTCAGTCTTGTGTAAACCATTTGGAATCTTACAATATCATGTTCAGACTTGCGAAAACCATTTGGAATCTTACAATATCAAGTTCAGACTTGCGTAAACCATTTGGAATCTTACAATATCAAGTACAGATTTGTGTAAACCATTTCGAATCTTACTCGAGTCTTGCGTAAACCATTTGGAATCTTACAATATCAAGTTCAGTCTTGCGTAAACCATTTGGAATCTTACAATATCAAGTTCAGACTTGCGTAAACCATTTGGAATCTTACAATATTATGCTTAGACTTGCGTAAACTATTTGGAAACCATGTATATAAAAGTTTCCAAATGTGTAATCTTGCTGAAACTAGCGTAAACTATTTGTAACCATGATGTTCTAAAGTTTACATAGTGTGTAAATTGTGAGGAACTAATGCTTCAAGTGTGATTACAGAATAAACCAGCAGAAGGTTTTGAAAACCATAAACTGATGTAGGAACTCAAAAGTTAACGAGTTTTCAATGCATCCACAAATAGCAAGAATATCTAGATATCAGCAAATTATTTTTCATCTACATTGCCTTATGTTACTGAAAAAAGACCAAATAATGTAGAATGAAACAAGTGTTTAATTTTTATATTAATAATCATGTAATAAATTTATATATCAAAATGTAGCAAGAAACACACACAAAGGAAAAGAGTAGCCTAACAGCATTTTCCTATTTTTCCATTTTGTCTAGATGTGAAAACTATTTTCAAAATCTGAGTAAAATAAAAGACATTATTCTTGGACATAATTTCGAAAATCATGAAGAGGAAAAACAATATATGTTTATGAAACATTAATGTACTTCTGTCATCTACAATAATAGCTGTAGTCTGAAAAGTATGCAAAACTTCCAGGCAAAGGTCACTAGATCAAGACAATTGGTATCACTAGGAATTTTTAGAATGGTCTTTTCAATAGAAATACACTGTCAAATGAACTATGAAAGCCCTGTAACTTATCATTCAAAAGTTATGTCCAAGGTTAGTTTTAAAAAGAAGGTGGTCAAACTCTAAAGTCGAGGCCAAAATTTTGATATCAGAGAGTAATGAGACAAGATTTCAACATTTCTCTTCAATTTGGCCTTCCAGATATGAACATGACACATCCTTGGGTTCTGGGCATCAAATTTGTAACCATACATATATTATCTAAATTTATGAAAGGGATTAAAAGTTATAAAACATAAATGATTGTATGATAGATGGACAACAGACCGGGTAATTCCTATTAATCAAGATATAATTCCTTAAATTATGTTTACATGTGATATATGTCCCTTAACAACATTGATTATATTATGCATGTATTGAAAATTGATTTGACAACTTCAAAGTAAAAAATCCACATAATGTCAGTATGTTGCAAATTTGTAACCATTTCAAAAGTTTGTTACTATTGATGATATTGGTCTGCTAGCCACACAAATTGTGCTGAGGTTAAATTTCCCTGAATTAACTGCATCAGCTCATGAATCTTCTTAAGATGCTGAAAATAAATGCAAAGTAACAATTTATAAATACATGCAACAATACAAGAGAACAATAATCATTAAATACCAGAAGTCTCTGATGAGACTGAAGCTCTCCTGGCTGTTTGCTTTAATAAATCGAAGTGACACCCATTTTCCAGGACCCTGGGGATCAGGGTCTAAAACAAAATACAAGACCAGAAAATGATTGATGTAATGGAAAAGAATTACCCTCTAGTCTCTACTGATTATACTTTCTGAGAATTGGTGCTCATAGAGTTTGGTGCTCATAGGTATTTAACCTGCAATCCGGCCAATAAAATGTCTACGGGAAATTCCCATGTTAACTTCAGCCTGCCGCCATATTGTTCTCTGTACAAACAATGGTAAACATTGACGTCATGGTGTCCGGCATCATGCATTTTAGTTGTCTTTACTATAGAAAATTCACAAACATTATATTTTCCGTCGTATTTTTTAACTAAGCAATGCACAACCAAAAATGAGGCATTTTCTGTTAAACTAAAAGAGTTCGATAGACTGGATATCAATTTTTAGTTGACAACATTATACTTCAGAGAGAATCGCCAAAACAGGGTGCTCTGGATTTAGTGAACAGGACAGTAAATCAAAGACTATGAATAATGAGAAAACAATTATCTTTCAGTTACAGCAGTTATGGATATTACGTAGAAATCTTTTACATTCGTGCTTTTCCACTTGATAAAGGCCAAGTGGCCGAAAATTTGTGGATATAGAGTGTTCATTGTTATTAGGGCTGTGACGATTCACCGCGGTTCTCGATTCACCGTGGTTATTGATTCACCGTGGTTCTTGACGACGGTTCGATACACAATACAAGAAGAGGCCATATGGTTGACTTATGGCTCGTTTTCGGCATTTAGTTTTATCTTTAAAAAATCAACATGGCAATGCTCAACGCCGAGTCGTCAAAGATTATCTCTGAGTCTTGTTTTTGTTTTTTCTAGTCAATACCATACTTCTCGAATCATTCAAATTATGAATGATCTTAATTTGTTGTTGTTTTAATAAAATATCTGACGAATTACAGAAATACCTTCATATCTACATTAAACATAGGGTAATCAAAGATTACATAGCTTGCGGTAGCAGGTTTTTATAAAAAATCAAATAACTTCCAAAATACAAAAAGTATTGTTATGCGGATTCTATTCATCTAATGTTAGTCTTATCTCTGAGAGAGCCAAAGATATTGCCAAAGTATGAGTAATTAAAAAGTTGGTAAATGGTTAAGGTCAAAGGTCACTAGGTCATGGTCTCAAATGAAAGGTCTTCTCACAAGGTATCGACATGTGAAATATCAAAGCCCTACCCCTTATAGTTCAAGAGATATAGCCCAGGTTAAAGTTTTGTCTACGAACGACGACGACAATGAGGGTATGGCATTAGCTCTCCGGACTTTTTCATCCCAGCAAGCTAAAAATGTTGTACCGTGATTCCAACCATATCGTGAGTAAATGTTACAATACATATCATATCGTGAGCCCTAATTGTTATTTATTAATTATAACTTGATACATGTATAACCAACAAAAAAAAGTAATAAATAAAACTTGTGTTTGTGAAACACGAATGCCCCATAAAACTGATGAAAAGTAGTTTCACATTTGAGGTAAAGGTCACAAGGTCAAATTAAGTATCCATGGAAAAGTCTTGCCACATGGAATTCATATGTGAAATATGAAAGCCCTATCACTTACAATTCAAAAGCTATGCCCAAGATTAAAGTTTTTCAAAAGTAGGTCAAACTCCAAGGTCGCAAGGTCAAAAATTTTGGCATCCATGGAAAGGTCTTGTCACAAGGAATACACATGTGAAATATGAAAGCCCTATCACTTAACATTCAAAAGTTACACCCAAGGTTAAAGTTTTCAAAAGTAGGTCAAACTCAAAGGTCAAAAATTTTGGTATCCATGGAAAGGTCTTGTCACAAGAAATGCACATGTGAAATATGGAAACCCTATCACTTACCATTCAAAAGTTATGCCCAAGGTTAAAGTTTTTGCAGACAAACAGACAGACATACAGACAGACCAAAAGCGAACTCTGTAAAGTACTATTCAAATCGAACCGACCAAGCATGAACCGAGGGTAACTGAATTTTCAGTTAACCGTGACAGCCCTTACGAAAACCCATCAAAGTATCATGTACGTAATGTGATGTACTTACTGCTATCTTAAACTAGATAACATATTCATTGCAAACACGGCAAAGGTTCATGCCAGTCGTCCTCTACCTAGTGACAGCAAAATGATGACCTGTAAAATGTAAATAAAATCAGATTCAAGCTTAAATACTTTGTCACATTCTAGAAAGATTAGACCTACCTGAATCTATAAGTAATTATTAAGTTGGTGTGCATACAAGTGTAGATGTCAAAGAACAGACTATTTTTATGATTGAAAAGTATAATATTGAAAATATTGGTTTTATATTATTATTGCATTTTATCATGTCACAAAAAGGAGGGATTGTATACGTGTGTTTTGACATCAATTTTTTATGACAGACAAGTACATGTATATACAAATCTCATGTACACAGAAGAAAGAGAATCTGTTTACCAATTAAAAAAAATAATATTGGCATACCATCCTTCATGTATATTGTGCAGCATCTTTTACAGAAAGGGCATCCTTTTAGAAGCCAAAGTCCAACATACCAGTGACGTACCAGTGACCACTGCGCATCATCGTGTACGTGTAGTAAGGTGTAGATCCATCAACGCTACAAAGAGGAATCCAAAATTAAATTTCAATGTTTCAGATCTAAATTTTTTATATAATCAGTCTGAATGTTCCCACATAACAATATTTCCTCCAAATTGGCTAGAGTTATCTCCCTCCTTGAACACATTGAACTACAACCCCATTGGACCCTTCGGAACTAGCCATGCTAACTGTTCGTGTTCTTGAATAAAGACACGCCCCTTGTTATTGAAAAAATGATGACGCGATTTATTCAAGCAATTGGTGATGAATAGTCATTCTCTGAAGTGCTGACACGTCAAAATATTCAAAACAACACTTATTATGATAAGGAAGGGTAAGATATCATGCATCTTCTCAAGACAAATGTAAAAAACCACTGGACCAATGAGAATCGACCTTAAGTGTCCTGATTAGCATACAAAGCGAAGGTTCGAAATAAAACGGACACGCCCACAGAAATCTGCCGAAGACGCTGGCGTAAAATATTTAGCAATACCTTTCTTATGTTTCATAGATATGTCAGTTACTTGATTATGTAGCACAATCGAATGAAAACTATCGAAATATGTGTGCTGATTAATTGACTAGTGATGACAAAGTCTCAAGAGACATAAATTTTGAATGCTCACTCGACATGCTAGATGGCGCTCAGAGAATTGTGGGAAATATAAAATTTTTGATTTGAGATCCAACAAGGGGGAGCAAATTATGTACGCTTGTTTTGAAGAGATTGATATCGCAATACGCATTGGATCAACCCATCATGGGATCGGCCGAGCCCTACCTATAATACTTAAAAAAGCTAAGAAATAAAATCATGAACAATTTCTTTTGGTATGCAGCAGTGCTCCAAGTTGCGACTAAATTGGTCGCATTTGCAACTGAAAATTTGGTTTTGCGACCTTAATTTAAATGAACTTGCAAAATCGCGACCATAAAAAAAAATCGGGCGCCGAGTTAAACAAGTTTTGTACTTATGTGTAAGAATTAAAATTTAACCCCAATTCACGCTATTTACGTAGTAAATAAATGAAAATAGACAAACAATCGCCGAGGAGAGACTATGAGCGGGAACGTGATATCTTTTAAAAGATGTTGAAACCGGTATTTTGTCGGTAAAAACTACTCAGTCATATGCAATTGACTGCTAACCTTCGATCTTATATAGAAGTACTATAGGCGTAAACTACGTGGACATTATTTTCATAATGTTTGAATAGGGGTGTTTCTCAGTTTTAAATTAGAAAGTTTTTTCTCAGAAATGTACATTCATTCTTTTCCGACTGTTCTTCGATTTACGATAATAAAAAAATCTTTCAGATGCACACGAATTACAGATTTGCTTCCGTGAAGTAAAATGTAAAGTACCTTTCTAAAATCGATAAAAGAAGACTACTGACACATATACGTACATGTTGTACACTAATTAACAATGTTTACCATGGCAACGTCTACCCCGGCAATCCAGTTATCTATTTAGCGATGAATGCAATTATTTTTAATGTACAATGAATGGCTTCATACACGTATACACTTTAGAATGTCTGTGATTTGTAAGTACATGTAAGACTTTCGTCAAGTACAATTTTCTTTCTTCGTTTTAAAACTTTGTTTGCTACTGGCGAAAGATAGCTTGCGTGAGTCCTGACGATGCAGGGATTAAACTGATTATGTCAAAGTGTTTTCTAACGAGGCTTTCCCTGTATAGATTTAAAAAGTTATTTATGAGAAAATACAGATTTTTGTTTCTGGAAAGTCAATTATACACAAATAGCGACCAAAAATTTGCTTATTGCGACCAAATTTTGGATATGGCGACCGAAATTTAAGCAAGGTCGCTTTTTGGCAACCAAATCTTGAATGCTACTTGGAGCACTGTGCAGCTATGAAAATGCTAGGTGGCCCTAAAGACCCTATCCGTTTTTCAAATTTTTCACGCCCCCCCCCCCCAACTCAAATCATATCCTGTATCCGCCCCTGATGAATGGTTCCAGGATCTTTCGTCATGTTCGTACCTATTCCTGTTTGTACCGAGATTTTTCGTACGGGATCTTTCGTACCTGTTACTGAGATCTTTCGTACATATTGCAAAAAAAGATTATGTTTCTGCTATATAGAGCTGATTTACTTGAGCTCCTCAAAATTTGTTAGTGGGATCTTTCGTACTTATGTCTGGTGTTTGACCATTGTCGGAAACCCCGCTTGGTCACGCAAGCTCACCTCCCGTGGGTCATAACGACAGAATTTTCGCTGGATAGCATTACAAAAATCTAATGCGAGTACTTGTTGGTTAATTTGTTATCGATAGCAAAATATCATCTATTTTATTTTTCCATCAACAAAAGATGCCCTAAATAATGTTGACAGTGATTAATATTTGTTAATTTTAGGAGTTACAAAACAATATTGCTTACATAGTGGCTTTAAATGGCTAATTCACTGACAACATGGACAAGTAATCGCATTAGACTTTTGTAATGCTATCCAGCGAAAATTCTGCCGATATGACCCATGGGAGAGCTTGCGTGACCGAACGCGGGTTTCCGACGATAGTGTTTGACTGTCTCACAAGTTTATTGGAAAATCATCTATTGGTACGAAAAATCCTGATAATACGCAAGATCGCAAATACAGCATGTGCAGCGTGTCCGTTCTGATTTTTCATTTAGTCACCTACCTAAACCATTGTTCAAAACTTGGGCACCTTTTCTGCCCAAGTAAATTGATGACGTCATAACAATGGAGAACAATCGAAGAGTGCGCGAGAACATTCGTATATATAGTCTTGGTTAGAAGTATTTGCGATCTTCCGTATTGGAACGAAAAGTACAAAAGAACTCAATACGAAAAGACTAGAGTTGTAAAATCAGAAAAAAATTTGACTATCAATTATCGGAAACTATCGGAGGAGTACATCGATATCACAATCAGAATCAGACTTTTTTACTTTAAAATTGTTGTATGTTTTGTATCTTCAGAAGGAGAATACTCAGGGCGTACGTATGCAAGTAGATCTTGCAAACAATGGTATTTATCTCGAGGTTTGCTTTATACATGATAGAAGGGGGGCCTTCCTTTTTCTTTCTATTAAAGCCAAAACAGTCCCATGCTGCGGACTTAGTACTGCCGGGTTATGGATAAATCTGCTCCTCCTCAACTGGTAACTTTGCCAAAGCGATGGCGTCTAGTTTTTAGTTTTGAATTATAGCAAAGACTTTTCGCACTGAGATCATTTCGTGTAACTTCAACAGCGACAATCGATTTTCGAAATCATTATCGTCATCGATAGACAGCACTTTTCAAGATTCAGCGACTGTCATTTCAACACTAGAAAAGACATCAGTATGAAAATCCTGACACCCTGAAGAACATGTATCTTTAAGTTTACACAATCCTTCCCACAACCAAGGCTGAAAGGGAAGGGGGGTTAGCTTGTAACAAAGTAAACAAAGATTTTACCTGGTACATGTTCCTTTTTAGGAGGAAGTAATCATACAAATATGTCTAAATATATAAAAAGTATTTCAAATAGTCCATAGGATCGCCGTGAAATAAAAGCAAGAACAAGAAAAATCAGCGCGTGGGTCGAACGGCGTCGAAACTGTTGTTCCCTCAGGTACCTTGAACTAGGGGTCCGTTGTACCCTGGGGATCTTTGACCTGGGACTGTTGTACCCTTAATTGGTATAGGTGGAAGTGACGGTAATTGGTTTGTTTTGCAAATAAAATAATCATTGTGCAAACAAACTAGTTAACAACACTAATTAGCAGGTAGAACGGCATAACAAAGAAAATCATAGGGAATTTCAAAAGAAATGGGTATATCATGGAGATTTTACATTATTTATATGTATACTTTCCTCTCTATTTGATGAATGTAATAAAGAATCTGAGAGAAAAGTGTACACACAGAGTTCTGTTTAGTGTTAAATTAAATGCATTTATCTTAAATTAGCCGTGAATATATCATAAATAACAAAGCAATGTGATGTCATACAATAATCATTGACATAGGATACAGTAAAAGACGATCATAAGGCCTACAAAAATATGTGTTTCCCATAACATGCTGAGAAAAATAGGGTAGGTCGATATCGGTCGTTTTTTTTTTTTTTTTTGTTTTTTTTTTATTATTTTGTTTTCTATTTTTTTCCACACTTGTTTAAAATAAAATTTCAAATGTTATTTTTAAAGAAGGGATTTGTAATTGAATCCTGTCGGGCTGACGTTCAAATATGTGTTGTCTGTCAAATACATAGTCCAAAACATTCCTTAACGTGTTGTATGAAAAATTCAGTTTTGGACCATAAAATCAGCATTTATCGGTCGCAAACATAATATTAGAAGCAATTGGTAATCCCCGATCCAAATTCAGTTTGAATGGGTGTAAATTGTTCTGCAGTTTCCATCTGAAAAAACTGAAAAGGACGGGAAAGATGCACTTGACAAACTCTTAATGTACATACGGTTACATGACGGCGAGGCATAAAAATTGTTGAAATCAGAAAAGAAGTCGTATTGAAATCATTTTAAAAGTAAATAGGGTTTATCAATCGTCACTACATAGCAACGTAGTATGGTTAATAGATGGTAATGGGTAAATCTTCTTGAAACAAAGATACATGTAGTGTAAATTTAGCGGATTGACAACATACTAAAAGTATTGGCTTAACCCTCTGGCTGCGACAACCTTGTTCAAATATCGTTAGGCCACTGCGAGAAATTTTGACGTCACGCAGCAAAAACGATGTTTGTCCTTCCCGCCAGGTTTAAAAGAGGTGTTACGCTGCAGGACAGGGATGCAGCATTAACAAATCGATTTTTTACTTTTAAGATCCATAAATTCAGAAGATAAAGTTGATACATACAATGTTGTTTACGAATATATTTGGATTTACAATGGGAAATGAAACGGGAATAGATTTCCCGAGAGATGTCAAAAGCATCTGAATCGCAACGAAATATGTAAAAAGGAACTGTATCTGCAATCTCAAATTAAGCCGAGCCAAATAATTCATCTTTGAATCATACTATAGTACATGTACTTCATATGTTTCTTTCAGAAGACGATGGCAGAATTTTGGTACAAGTAATCTTTGAAACTTTTCATGGAAATTCTTACTAGATTTTGTAAAAAAAATCTTACATTTTTCATCAATTCGTCCTTTTAATATTATTAAAACTTCAATTCACGACAATTCATCTCTATATTTCCGTTTATTATGCGTATGCTGTGTTTTGACTTTTTTAAAAATAAGTTGTAAACAGAAAAAAAAAACAAAGGAAAAAGGGGGAGGGGGAAGAGAAAACACAAAATTACAGACAGAAGACTTTATACATTGAGTCTTTATAAGGTTTTCTATCTACGACGAAAGTAACAAAACTTCCTGGATTTTTTTACAGTTTGTGTGAAGTTCTATCTAATACACACAATTTGAATGATAAATAAATGACACTTTTTTTAGAAAAACTAGATCGTTCGTATGCTATCATTTGCCTAATTTCCATTTGTGTAGAAATGAAAGTGATGGGAAAAATCGTCTCTTACTTCTTAATCTTTACAGTTCCGCCTTATCTTTGTCTAATAAATTTCAGTTTGGGAAATGTTTTTAAATTCTATCTGGTCAATTTTGAATTAACCTGTTTGTATGATCCTATTATGCTTTGAATCACTGACACACAATTAGTGTCAAATCGTACACACTTTTATCGTCTCTTTTATGGATACACTGATACTCGATTAAATAATGGAACAATTTTTAAGTATATACATATAATTATTTATACCGTTGTTTTCTAGTATCCTATAGTTTTCTTTATATTTTCGACAAATCTTTTCGAAAGAACGTCTAAAATTGCTTTTTTTTTCTTGCTGATTTTATCATGTGCAAAAACATAAATAGCGATTTGAAACGGAAAGAAGGGGTCAGGAATCTTAAAAAAAAGAATTCAAATGATGAATACATGTACATGTACATTAATGCCTATTACGGACTAGTTCGGACTAGTTCACAGCCCTGTCCTAGCCACTTTGTATGTATAAACCATCTACTATACAATTGTGCATACGCAAACTCTTCTATAATTTCAAAATGAAACAATTCAAAATTTGATGCAGACAAAATTTATGGGTATCCAAACATACTTTGCAAAACTTATTACAATGAACATAAATTATACAATGTATGATTTAAGATTGCATAATTGAATTGCATTATTTTTATCTATTTTTTTTTTCACTACACTCACTCAGAACCAAAGGAGCTAGACACCAACAACGGACCCCATTGTAAACTAGTTAATTTTGTAGCTTAATATTAATGTGCTATCCTGTATAAATAAAAGAAATGAATAAATAAAACAACCCTCAATTATGTACGCTTCTTCGAGCTCTTTTAAGTAAAGGAAGATGCGATTGTAGACCCGTGACATCGAGCTCAGGTCTGTGATTTAGAAACACTATCATGTCGATTTGTCGTCTTGTTTTTAATCATTAATGTGTACTAAAACATTTTTTTTACATTTTAATACTTTCCTTTCCCCTCTCTTGTTGCTTTTCATGTCATGCTGTTGTCAGTATACCATTACAGATGCCAACTGTCAGACTTAGAATTTAGATGTAAGGTTTTTTATCCTGGAATTTTTTTTTTTTTGTTGTTGTTGAGAGAGGGGACATGGTTCTAAATGATGTTTAAAAAGGGGGACCTTCTGAAAGTAGTTACAAAGACGGTGAGATCTCTAGATATAGTGATTTTTAAATGCTTTACAACGGGAAATAAGCGGCGTTTTCTTTTTTCAAAGGATGTAGAGACAAACGGGGGTTAATCAAATACGTTTCAGAATTAGGAAGACAGAATTTTCTATGACTAAACTGGAGAATCAGGAACATGTCCAAGTCAGATTCAAGAGAATATCCAGAGACTCAACTATCGAGTGCACGTGCAACTTTTGCTGGGATGATTTGCGAGACCAGAAGTGATGAGGATATGGACGGGTATTTATATTATCCATACATGTATATTAGACTCCTGCTACAATATATGACTAAAAAATCCAAAAAAAAAAATTCGAAGACAATTCTAAAGGTCAAGGGAGAAGAGAGAGAGAGAGAGAGAGTTTTCTGACTTGCTCTAATTCTAAACATGATAACCTTATTGTTTATACATCTAATGGGGAAAAAGTTATTGTTCTTGCTGACCCGGAGGTATTTTATCTAAAGATCCCTTTCATCCTTTTGTCTTATTTTCCCTGATCCTATATATAATCTGTACAATATTTCTCCAAAATCTCCGTCTTCATAAATTCATATACATTCGCAAATAAAGAGACTGACAATGTTGATTTTGTCATAACATGGCATGTAAATTAATTAAAACAATAATGTCGGTATGATCAATTAAATTTGTTACAAGTTTCTTTAGTTTGAATATCATCCATTTTCGTGCGTTATTTGGTATTCGGTTACCAAAGATAGTAGAGCTCCTTTATCTAAATATGCATGATTGTATTGCATGCACAAATGTAGTTTAACCATTTTATTTCCAAAAGAAATTGAAATTATCAATGTCCTATCTATGCAATATTTGGTTGTTATTCAAAATATCATGAGGCCGACATAAAAATTGTCTTTATAAAATGTCAATAATCTATCTAAGCAAAAAAGGAAAACATACCTCAGAGAATTGAGAGAGTCTTGATCTGTCCCCATGCATTTCTCATAAATTCTGAATTTCTAATTTACATGCATGCAAACTAAGAAAATTTTAACGGTTGCATGACAACCCCCCTCCCCTAATTGACTTTGAGTGGAGATTATTCTTTCCGCCTAACATTCGGCGGAAGTTTCTTAATCCTGGTACAAAGAAGAATACTCTCATGAATGATTTTCTCCCTAACACAACTATGTTCATTAAATACAGATTATCATGGAAATAAAATCAAAATAAACAAGTGTAAAATATGTGTAACATGTGTTATTCTAAATATCCCTGGCCAATCATTATTCGTCATTTTCTGTTAAAGACTCATCTGTCATAGTTTTGCAAAAAAAAAAATCAAGTTCAAGTCAAAGTTTAAAAAAATATCATGTTTTGTGCAAAATTTCATATCTGATACCATAAATCTATTTAGAGATACGGGAATATGAACAAGAGAAAAGGAAAAAAGTATAGGTAAACGTTTCTAAACATTTTTACGTTCCAGTCAATAAATGGACGTCATTCACCTCCCTCGTTCTCAATAATGCAGGCAGTTATTTATAAAATAGATATATCTTTGAACAAAGGAGGGTTAAAACTAAAATTCACTCGCTCAAAGTTTTCAAATAGAGAAACTTCATTCGATAAAATTTCGTTGCAAAGTACGATAGTTGACAAAATTGTAGAAAAATTCGTATTACCTAAGATAATTAGAGATAGCAAACTTGAAATATTTTATCTATTATATGGCTAAAATCTCAAAGAAATATCCTGTTTGATCATTTAACTTAAGTTTTTCTACTTGATTCTATTCCCAAGCAACACGCGGTTGAATTTGCGATGATGACGTTAAAAATACGAAACGTTTACGGCGGTAGTCAGGGTGTCTCATTTATGGGATATTTTTGCATATATAAATTTAACGATAAATCTTACTAGGTATTTATTACCATCAGATTGTAGATGATAATTTTCTGCTTCCATTGATACCAAATGTGTCAAAATCCGTCAAGAAACAAGCGAATTAGAGGAATTTTAATGCCGAAAACTAAAGAAGGACACATATGACCCCTACCGCAGCGAGCGGTAAAAGGACACATATGACCCCTACCGCAGCCAGAGGATTAAACATATTTATTCAAGAAACAAACGATATTCACATAATTCATCCCTTACAGAATTTTCTAAATCAAATGTGACTGAGGTATGAACAGTATGCAAATGAGGTATTCCAAATAAGAGCTCATGAGAAGACGTTTGAAATACTTTTTCCTCATCATTATTTTGGAAAATGCACGTTAAAAAGTAAATATTAATGACTTAGAAATGCATCTTACCACTTATCGCCATGGGATTACCCAAATAAACATGTTTTGTTTAGTTTCTTCGTGGGAAAACAACTTTCAACCCGCTTCCGTCGCAACAGAGAAGAGTTCTGGATAAAAAATCTTAACACTGCAGCGCCCTATGGGTGTAACGATAATATAAGCAGCTTAGGAAACTTAACAAGTCCAGGTTGTCAATCGGTAAATGTGAATAGCTTATTCAACAGACCACAAAGAAGACCTCGAAGTCATGGCATTCGTAAATATAATAGGCTTGAGATACATAGTTTCTCCTTCGATGACTTGGTTCCATTTTTGAATGAGCCCCTAGGCCTGCATTATATTCGTACCAAATTATACTCTGTTCCTTTACGGAAGTTACACGAAATCTACGAATATACGAAGGACCTCACTTATACCGATACACGTTCCCCAGAATACAGACTACAAGGAGTCATCTTGGACATTTCTACCTTTCGTTTGTTTCAAGCAGTTAGATCAGATAAATCAGAGGAGAAAACAAACCGTCCTTTCATTAAAGTAAAATTTGCAAACAAAGGTATTGATAAATTGAATCTTGGTCAAATTTTGAATCACAAAACTGTCACAGAAAAAATCCCACCATATTTCAAAAGACAAGAAACTCCTTGTATTTCCTATAGCTACACACCAACAGTTGCATCTAAAATTTACAATTACAAACGATTCTTGCAGTGCATTGATTTAAGTAATCCCTCACTACATCCACTTCCTTGCGAATGTTCTTCATCGGATTTTAACTATTCTCCTTGTGGACACGTTATTACAGGTGACCTTAGTATAGTTAAGAACGACAAGTTAAGAGATTTGTTAAAAAAGGGTCCCAAATACAGAGAAAGTATGTCCTTTACATGGAACCAAAATTTCAAAATTATCATGGACTCTTGTGAGGAATATGCAAGACGTTGGGCAAAGAAAGAGGATGTACAGCTCGACACACTATCCGAATGGATAAAATCCATCAGAGGGTTACTTTTATCTAAAATTAACCGATTAAAATCAACCGTGAGCACCAGATTCGAGTCTATATTTAAAGACCCTGATGTTATCACAGAGCTTACCTACCTCCAAGAACATTATGTCATCACACCAGCGGACAAAGCCTCAAATAATTACACATTTACTTGCAAAAAGTTCTATTTCGAAAGTCTAGTTAAAGAGTTGGGTTTAAATTCGACACCTGGAAATCCCACTTACACCCCAACAAACCTTTCTGCCTCTGAAATAATAGATAACCACAAATCAGCTCTTTCTTCCTTTGGCTTCCAAACTAACAATTTAGATTTAGATTTACCATACTTATACTGCATACCTAAAATGCATAAGAATCCGTACAAACAACGTTTCATCGCTGGTTCCTCAAAATGTTCTACCAAATCTGTATCGATCTTACTCACCAAACGTTTATCTGAAATCAAATCTGGGCTTCAAAAATATTGTTCGACAGTATATTCTCGCAGTGGTATCAACCAGATGTGGATTTTAAAGAATTCGAAGGAACTTTTAGAACATCTGAAATCCACTCATTTTAGTAAAGTTCATTCGATCAAAGCCTTTGATTTTTCGACACTTTACACTACAATTCCACATTCTAAATTGAAAGAAAGACTCGCAAAAATTATAAGTAATGCGTTTACAAGTAAGAACGGTAATCGCAAATACAAATTTATTGTTGTGAACTATGACAAAACCTACTTTGTAAAAGAAAAGTCCGATTCTGAAAATAAGTACACTGAAACAGATATTATTCAGATGTTAAACTTTTTGATCGACAACATTTTTGTGGTGTTTGGAGGAAAGGTCTTTCAGCAAATTGTCGGAATTCCAATGGGGACCAATTGTGCCCCACTCCTTGCCGACATTTTCCTTTACTCGTACGAAGCTGAATTCATTCAATCTTTGGTCTCTGAAGGGAAAAGATACTTAGCTTCTGACTTCAACTTCACTTATAGATACATAGACGATGTTTTGTCCATCAATAATCCGAAATTCGCAGATTACCTGAGCAGAATCTATCCTTCAGAGCTTGAAGTCAAAGAAACTACAGAGACAAATAATTCAGCATCCTATTTGGACATAATGTTGTCCTACGACACTGATGGTCACATGAACACCTCACTCTATGACAAACGTGACGACTTCAATTTCAGCATTACAAACTTTCCTTTTCTGAGTAGCAACATCCCTTCATCGCCTGCTTATGGCGTGTTCATATCTCAGTTGATACGCTATGCCAGAGCAAGTACGAAATATACGGATTTTGTTCTGAGAGCTAGGCGTCTTTCAGATAAGCTTCTCAGTCAGGGATATGTTTGTGACCGACTAACATCGTCACTGAGGAAGTTCTACGGTCGATATGGGGAACTCGTCATACACTATGATGTCCCACTCTCCAGAATGGTGGGTGATATTCTGTCATAGACCATTTGAACCATCCAAGTCAAGATTGTACTCTATGTCTTCCGAAATGGAAGTTACCGGATGTGACAGTTCTACCGAATTGAAGCGGCGGGTGTTGCATGCAAGCAGGAGATGCTTACTCTTCCTGGGCACCTGATCTCACTCCCATATCGGGAGTTCGCTTCTTTTCATGTGGTGGAGGTTTTTGTTTGTTTGCTTTGGTTCCTGTTTTGTCCTGATTTTGTATGCCTTCGGTTTCTGATTTTCTGAATTATCGATGTTGTGCTTTATACAGGGATATGGTCATTATCCATATTTGTCATTTCCTCTGTATACAAATAAAATGCTCGCCTCTGATTGGTCAATATTACAATTTATTGGCTAACAATAAATTCATTTATCAAAGCAAGCAAATGAACATTTACTTGTATCGACCTGTCTTAAATTCGAATATGGGTACAATACGGAAGCAATACGAGTTATCGTTCTTTTCGAAACACCATGCTTATGTTTCAGATGCAAAATTTTCAATGACATTTTTCATCTGCGTTCATCGCCCTTTACATTGATTATGAATTAATATTTCGTTTCAAGTTTTGAAAGTTGGATACTTGCTGAGTTTTTGTATTATTCTATGCACTGCATGTCGTTTCTTTCACCCAAATTTAAGTTGAAATCGAAATTTTCCTCGTTGTAGATTTCTTGGGTTGTCGTCTGCATAGAAATTTCTATAATGTTGACATTTGAGAATGTATATGATACAATAAGTATCTTTAGTTTTAATGTCTAGACGTTTGAAATAATTATAATGAAAAAAAAAGAAATTCCACACACAAACAAAAAATCTCAATAAACAAAAAATCTCAATAAACAAAAAATCTCAACAAACCATAAAAATATTTTGTTTTTAGAGAAAGAATAGAAATGTAACACAGAATGCAGACTTCGTTTCAGTATCATGCTTAAAATTTTCAATGAAATTGTCTGTAAAATTGAGTGTTTCAATTTGTTGTAACTCGTCTTGTAAAGCTTTCAGTCTCGTTTCGAGGAGTAAGTATATGTTCCGCTCTTCTTCGAAAGTAAGTAATGTTGTATTGTATCATGTTGTTTGTTTTATTCAAATTTCACTGATTAAATGATTTGCAGTCGTTTTGTTCCTCGAGACGAAAGTTCTTGGAACTCATATTTTGTTGATGTCATCATATTCTAGAATGTTTGGTTAAATGGAATATTTTACTTGATACTGGTAAAATACAAGCTTCTGCAAGACCCTAGCAGGGGTGAAGATTCTAAAGTAATTTTAACAGCAAGTGTTTTTTTTTTCAATGTCTCCAGAGTAATTTTACATGTAACAAGGAATATCAAAATAATTCATTACTGTGTGTATCTCCGTTATACTCCGTAAGATAATCGTATGGCAATAGACTGGGTTTCCGCCGATGTACTAATTTGTGATTAAAAATAAATAAATGTCATTGAATTTAAAGATAAGGACAATGAAATAGAAATTAAAAAAAAATAAATAAAAGGATATGTTCATTTTCAAATATCTACTCTATGCACAAGACAAGAAAAAGACCCGGAGCTCCTGTAAAGACCCCGGATGCTAGACGGTTATCTACCAGACCCTCCTTTTCATTGATATTCGATTACTTGTATGTAGCGAAATTTAAGTAAATAGATGCATAATTGAATAAATAGAGAAAAGGCACAACAAAGTAAAAAAAAAGAAGAAGAAGAAGAAGAAGAAGAACTTAAGAAAACGGAAAACCCAAAACAAGTTTCGGTAAGGCAGTTTCAAATTTAATTAAAAAAAATCAATTTCAATAGAGGATCATGGATCCAAATTTCATCACTACATTTTCTGGTTTGAGAATTTCTACTTATGGTTAATTATTAGAAAATAATGAATAAATTGATAAATATCAATAAATAGATAAAATCAAATAGGCGACTGGCTCTTGATTACGAATTATCAGCTCCGAAAGTTTGAGTGTAACAGAGTTTTAACCTTCCATACTTCAGAACTTCACACGAATGTTCCTTGTATCAAGCTCGTGGACTTTGACCAAGAGTCATTGGTATCATCTCAAGGTCACAATTCATCATATTCAGATAGAACTTGCTGGTATTAATATCAGATGCTCAGATTTTATTGTTAGAGGTCAAATTCTTATTCTCAAGGTAGCTTCAAAGGTTAGTTTATGGAATAAACTTCAATTGACCTATAGTTTTCAGACTTCATACGAATTTTACTTATATACTTATCCCTTTCACTTTAACCTTGAATTACGGTCATGTGTGATTTCAAGGTCACATCAGAGTTTTATGGTCATTCCCGAGGTCATTGTAAACGTTGCAGAAATTTAGCGGCTTTGGCAGCTTCTTGATCTGAGTAACACACTAACGAGAGCTATATTCTAATTTCCTATTCGGAATTTGGCGAATTAAATAAAAGAGTATTCTGGCTGCTGATTACAGCATTCTGGTTGATACAGTATAACCTTTCTCTTACATTTTCTTCTCACATTGCTAAATTATTTAGAATTACATGTATATCCATACACCCATTATAAAATGAGGAAATGATAATAAAATGAATTTAATAAATCATCTAATTTTGATTTACGCTGAGGTATCAAATCGAAATTATAACATTCAAGGCTAACCTTGATATACCAAATATCAGGTGAAAATAATAATGTTCAGTTTATGCTAAGACCTTTCTCATTGATAGTGGGGAAAATTTCAAGGTCAGTGCACACGAGGCAGCTAAGACTCCTTCAACACCACGAACATTACTGTTTTTAAGAAATGCATTATCTCAATAAATAAATGATAATAATAACAATAATAATAATTTAACTGAAATGATTAGATAATAATAAAAAAAAAAAGATGTATGGTTCCTTTGGACCATATCAGACAATAGATAATATCATAGATTGCAGTTGTACATATATGTATACAAAGACATTAAGGGTTTTATTCTGAAAACAATTCATTTTATTTCGAGAAACTTCTATGACTTCACGTATATAATCGTGACGAAATGAGTACGTTTAAACTAATTTAACATTAATGATAAGGAAAAAATGAGTTCAACTCTTTCTAAAGTAAAAGGACATTTAGATATGAAATTTCGTAGGACGGTTTAAAGATCGTTGCAATTTCAATTCGAGGCGTATCCATTCCTTTACAAACGATGATTTAGTTATATGATTTAACTGACTGTTAGAAAAATGGTCATTTTGTAAATCATTGATTACGAGAATTGTTAACCTTTGATTTTTTTCTGGCCAATAATACATCGAAATTCGACTCATGTTGTCAAATGACCTGTATGACACATGACCATCGCTGATTTGCATTCCATGACAGTGCATCGATTCACAGCACTAATAGAAAATATTGCTATTCTCGTAAGTGTCTTCACCAAATGCATTAAAATTATCTAAATTTATTAATTTATAAATTAATTTCTGCCTTTCTTATGATAAACGGTAATGGGGCGGCTACCTAATTTTTTCTATATTATCAGATTAAAGCTATGGGTAATCGAAATCTCCATGTTTTACCAGTTACATTTTTTTATATACGTTGATGTAATTGACCTCAGTAATGACAGTATGTCGTGCGTATAGTGATACGTCATCTCCTTTGATACGACTTGCGTTGTTTGTTGATCCTTTCTTGAAATTAAATGTTTACAAGACTTCCAAATACGTCGAGATATTGCACTGATTATTCTGGCGTCAAGTATTACGAAGGTTAGTCAGTCCAGTCGCAATTTATACACATTTGTACCTTTGCCCTTTCCCGACAAAGACCGATGTTCATCCTCGGGAAGCTTCGGGGGTTAAGGAACCTCATATGAACTTTGAATCTATGTTTTCCTCTCGTATCAATGACTATACAGCAGGGGTTGAATTATAGTGATGAGCAATCGGACTTTTACATCGATTATCGGAACACTGTATATCGGAAACTAATTATCGATTGATTATCGACACTATAGACGTTTTAAAAGATATATTCAGAGCCAGTGAAATGCCTATCAGGCTTTGGCCTTTTTAACATCCACAAGTAGTAGTACTGCAAATGCATAGAAATACAATTTTAAAATAAAACCTTAAAATGTTTCTTCTTGGTCATTGTTTTCAATCCCCACTCTAGACATTATTTCAGTGATCGGCTATAGAAATTCCGAGACTATTCGATACCTCAAACAATTATACTGCTACGAAATTTGAAAGAGCAGCAGGGCTAATATAACATTAGATATCCCAACTTGAAAACTTAGTCATCCAAGCTTTTGCGCATGTTGAAACGTACTTATCCCATTGGGACAATGGAATTTTAAAGTTAATATGTGCAAATATGAATTTATACCTGAGTGGAGATGTGCAAATGTGAATTTATACCTGAGTCTAGATGTGTAAATATGAATTTATAACTGAGTTGAGATGTGTAAATATGAATTTACATTGGAGTGAGATGTGCAAATTTATATGAATTTAGACCATGCATTTTTGTACCAGCTTGGTACACAGAGCTTATAAAAATGATAGCGATAGAATGATGTAGAATTCTTTTGCTTTTAGATGAAAATGGTTTTGAAAAGCTATGCTTGCTTTTATATTCTACATACTACCTTTTTGATAGCTTCAATACATAAATGTCTATAAGACTCGTAACGCTATTCTTGTCATGCTAAGATATGCTTTTATAGCTGTTTTATTCATCGATTGCTGCTAGCGATCATGCTTCATGATGTTTTGAATCATGCTGCTATATTTTGAATGAAATGCTGCTTATTATGTCGGGAGGCCGAGGTCTGTTTTCATTTAAAGTCTCTCGGGTAGTCTACACAAATAGCTTAAAATAGCTTAAAATAGCTTTGAATAGCTGTTTTAATTCTGAATTATTTTGATGGCTATTAGCGATCATGCTTTCATGCTGCTATTTCATATACTGTACATATATAATAAATTTGATGATATAGACTATTTGTAGTGGGGAGATTTTCTTAACTCTTTTCGGTTCGATTACACAAAATTCCGCTGTATGGCGGATGAGGCATATCTGTTTGGTTATTATGCCTCATATGGCATTAATTTTGTGAAATCGTGTTTAATTTCCCATGAAAGCTAGGTATAGACATCTCTCTGGCTTGGGGTATTTGTTTCCCAGGACCCCTTGCTTTGAGGATGTCGATGGACATCTGATTACCCAGGGTCCATTCTCATTGCTCATCTCTTTGACATTTTCACTTGAGCTTGCAAGTCGTCAGAGATTTAAAATTTAACATAAAGCCATGACAAGAATATGCCAAATAATAATAAAATTTGAACTTAAACATTTGCGTTGTCTTTGATAATACAATTTATTGGCTAACAATAAATTCATTTATCAAAGCAAGCAAATGAACATTTACTTGTATCGACCTGTCTTAAATTCGAATATGGGTACAATACGGAAGCAATACGAGTTATCGTTCTTTTCGAAACACCATGCTTAGGTTTCAGATGCAAAATTTTCAATGACACCCATCCCACCCTCCCAGAAATGTTGTTACAGAATTTAATCTATATGATTCCTTATTGTCAATAAATGCTTATCTATCTATATATAACTGATTTAAAAAAAACTAAATCATAAATAAATTAAATGATAAATAAATGAAATCAATGAATAAATGAAAAAATAATACAATGATAATAATAATTGAAAAATGATAATATTAAATAGATAAAGTGATTTATTAATAACATATGTATAAATATTTGACTTGTGTCATTTTAAGTCATACTTTATTATTGAGAAATCAAGATTTTCAAGTGTATTCGTCATATTGTGTTTGCACTATTTCGTCATGAAGTTCCTGATTATGCTCTTAGTTTTTTATATCTTGCAGATATTATCTTCACCACCAGGATCTCAGGTCTCGTCGTGGCTTTCTTGGATAGGACTCTCGTGTTGAATTGACTGTGTGACATTAATTTTGTGAAATCGTGTTTAATTTCCCATTAAAGCTAGGTATAGACATCTCTCTGGCTTGGGGTATCTGTTTCCCAGGACCCCTTGCTTTGAGGATGTCGATGGATATCTGATTACCCAGGGTCCATTCTCATTGCTCATCTCTTTGACATTTTCACTTGAGCTTGCAAGTCGTCAGAGATTTAAAATTTAACATAAAGCCATGACAAGTATATGCCAAATAATTATAAAATTTGAACTTAAACATTTGCGTTGTCTTTGATAAATGATTTGAAATTGTGCTAGCGCGAACACAGAGCCCGCTGTATTTTTCGGCGTTTTTTCACTCTCTCTTTTCTTTCTTTTCTTTTTTTTTTTTCTTTCTTTCTTTTTTTTTTTTGATTGTTCTGTTTTTTATGTCATATACATATATTTTGCCATAATGAATAATTTTATTTTAAACCTCGAAAAGAAAATAAATATTCACTAGGCCTAGAGGTGATTAGCAGGTGATTTTGTGTTTCCAGCTCGGAGATCCAGACAATATTGATCGAGTATCAGTAGCGGATCAAGCGCTCTTTTTGCTTGGGGATCAAGGGGCGAATTTTGCCGATTTTGTCTTTTGTTTTTTCTGTAAATGGACCAAAATATACCTGGTTATTTGAAAATTTGGAGTCAGTGCCGTGGATGGACGTTCTTCGTATTTTTTTAACTAGTACATATACATATTTTGCCATTTTGATATTCATATGTTGTATATGATAAGGAGAGGGCTTATGTAATGTTGTTATAACTTTGACTTTAAAAAAAAACCCATCACTGTAAGTTTGACAAATAATTGTTGATTACAAATATACACATAATTATTTTGAGCTTCAATTAATTTATTTCTTTATCTTTCCCTGTAATAGTTCACAGAAAAAAAAAGTTTTGAGGAAATGCACACTCGGGTGCCTATCCAAATCATGCTGTCATGAGGGCGCACAAATATCTTCAAGTTGGACATGATGTAAAAGTGCCCCTACGCCCCCCCCCCGTGCGACTCTCATATCCATGGGTACGCAGCGTGAACCCTTATGGGTCACAGGATTTTGGACTTCATTAATTTTAATGCTGCTTTAAGCTTTTAAAAAAAATATTTGAAATTGTTTAAGGGGGGGGGAGTTTATAGGATATAAATTTAAGACACTCGGAATTGAAACCATTTATTCAACTACAAGAACATCATATAAAGTTCAGTGGTCATTTTTATCTGCATTTGATATTTTGCTAGGGGCCATTTATCAACACAAAGGGGAAAGGGTGGGATATATAGAGCAACTCGACGAAATTCTTTAAAAATGGCACTCGCTTATAATTAGAACATATCGATATATAGTCTTGTATTCTCGTGTAAAAGTAACTGACACGCGGATGCAAATTACACGGGTTAGTGATTGTGTACTTGTCAAACTGTCAAAATGTTCAATTGTCTGGATACCTCTAAGCACAGAACTGGACACTTACATTTTTCAAAGCAGACCTTAAAATAAAATGAAATAAAATAAAATAAAATAAAATAAAATAAAATAAAATAAAATAAAAAATAAAATAAAATAAAATAAAATAAAATAAAATAAAATAAAATAAAATAAAATAAAATAAAAATGATATGCTGATTATAAATAATTTAAGGAACAAAAGGAAAAAAACGGACAAAAAGAATTGATGAATAAAATCGCTTCTTTTATGATGTAAAAGTAACTGACACGCGGATGGTTGCACTCCACCATTATTTTGACATTTCGCGTTATCGCAGACCCCCCACCTCTTATATTACTCATTATGGACAACCTAATGTGATGTCATACTATGTATTTGGTATCAATAGATTCAGAAAATTTCAAATTTTTAATTTATAGACAATTTAACAAAAAAATTTAATATAAGAACCACATTACCTGTGCTGAAATGGCATGAAAATGGGTTGAAATTTCATGCAAAAAGTACCATATTGGCCCATGTTTTGGGCAATTTTTCACCAAGTTGCTTGATTTTTCCAGAAATTTCAATTAATAGTCTGAAAGGTATATTCTTACTCTAAATCATATGGAAAAATCAGACGGGCGGTACGGCTAGTTCTCGCGAAATCACTGTCGATTCCCGACTTGAATGATTTTTGACGCGGGGAAATTCCGCCAAAATTCACATGGTCCATCGCACGTTGTAGTGTTTATATAGGATACGAAACTAAGGATTCAAAAATTTTCAGTGTCCTGTTACAAACATATTACCTAATACTTTTCAACCATTTCATTACTTTTCACCCTTGCTTTATATAAGCTGTCTTATTCAGGGGTATATGCCCTGATAGCCTTTTACATTAATATTCAGTACCCCTAATTTTATACGAAATGGTGGAGTGCAACCATAAGGGGAATTTTTTTTTCCCGTCAAAGATATAAATTTGTGTTTATTTGAAAATTTAAGTTTTTTCGCATCTAACGGTACCATAGTTATAGCGCTATGCCTAATATACTTTTGTCGCTACACAGTACCGAAGGGCGCGTGACGCGCCCATCCAAGTACCCCTTCATGACCATGATGAGGCTTACATAGACAGACATGTATATATTAATGTTCAGGTAGAGACACCATAGTGACTTTTTGTATTTATTTTGATTCATCATTTAAGAAAAAGATGAAAGAAAGACAAAAATTCAGTTTTGAGGATGGTTGCTATGGCAACGATAAAATTTTGTTGCTTCAGAACCCGTTATTCGATTCTGCGATAAGGCCAGTATTGGAAATGGTTATATGCATCATTTGTGTTTTCAGGTCAATTTGGTTGCTATGGAAACCATTTTTTTTTTCAAATATTAGCTTATTTACATAAATTTTAAATTTTCTTAATGTGTTGATACCTGTCATTATGTGTTAAACCTAATACTTTTGTCTCTTTGGTGTGCCAAATAAAGCATGAGTGCATAGCTTGTACTGCCCTTTTCTCCAAAAATAGTGCTAAAATAGAGTCAGCATCAATTTTCATAACAATCAAAAAATTTTCAAATTTGAAAGAATCCAACAATTATTGGTTTATTATGATACAGCAGGGTCATGACCTTTATGTGAGTAGGGTTGTTACCATGGCAACCAATTTTGAAATTTGAACCTAGGAAGCTATATGGTCAATATGGTTGCACTCCACCATTATTTTGACATTTCGCGTTATCGCAGACACCCCACCTCTTATATTACTCATTATGGACCACCTAATGTGATGTCATACTATGTATTTGGTATCAATAGATTCAGAAAATTTCAAATTTTTAATTTATAGACAATTTAACAAAAAATTTTAATATAAGAACCATATTACCTGTGCTGAAATGGCATGAAAATGGGTTGAAATTTCATGAAAAAAGTACCATATTGGCCCATGTTTTGGGCAATTTTTCACCAAGTTGCTTGATTTTTTCCAGAAATTTCAATTAATAGTCTGAAAGGTATATTCTTACTCTAAATCATATGGAAAAAACAGAGGGGCGGTACGGCTAGTTCTCGCGAAATCACTGTCGAACCGACTTGAATGATTTTTGACGCGGGGAAATTCCGCCAAAATTCACATGGTCCATCGCACGTTGTAGTGTTTGTATAGGATACGAAACTAAGGATTCAGAAATTTTCAGCGTCCTGTTACAAACATATTACCTAATATTTTTCAACCATTTCATTACTTTTCACGCTTGCTTTATATAACCTGTCTTATTCAGGGGTATATGCCCTGATAGCCTTTTACATTAATATTCAGTACCCCTAATTTTATACGAAATGGTGGAGTGCAACCGAGGGTCCGCTCACCAGTTTCTCTTACCCGGTCAAGCGGCACAGAAATATTGCGCAATCATACATAATTTGACGTCATCTCATTTTATTTCTATTTATTTCACATTATTATACTATATATCAATCTGTTCGTTATATCTACAGCTTTTATATGATACTAGTCTCAAGGTCATGTTAAGATTGCTATACATAATAAATATCATACATTTTTACTGAAAAAGGTTCAGAAAATTGGCCTAAAATTCATGGTTTTTGCCATTTTTCTGTGTATTGTTTCTGGTCTCCTGGAAAATTTTCAGAGATAATGCTTATATTTCCTTAAAGCTTTATCTTATACTCCATTCTAGCCAAATTTTTAAAATTTCCAACACATGTAACTCAAAAAATGTGTAAAATATCTATATTTAGACTAAATATGTCATGTGACCTAAAATTTTTATTGCTCTTACACAAAGCAGGCATACTCTACAATATGCATCTTACCATTATAGACTATCTTCATAATGGTCTTCTCAACCCACCTTTCAAAACCACTCAATTTCCCCTATTTCAGCTTTTCCACCCTGGACATTTTTGGTTTACTCTAAAAAGCGGTGAGCGGACCCTAATAATTTTCCCTATGTTAGCGTTCAATTTTGTTTTCTGATAAAATGATAGAATTTGACTGTTCGCACAAATTGATAACACTACATAGTGTCGTAACGCAAATTATAACCTTCCCAGAAATAAGCCGCGCAAAGGTCCCTTCGACATCACAGAATGGACCCTTTTTCCCTTCATTTTCGACATTGCATAAACCGTTACTGCTCTTTTACCAGAAGACTTACATATAAGATATTGGTATCTTTTTAATCTGTATGCCTTGTAGTATTTTGTGATATATGGTTTTTAAGAACTTTTTACACAAAATTTCTTGTCGCGACACTGTCTTCGACTCTATTAGGGTCCGCTCACCAGTTTCTCTTACCCGGCCAAGCGGCACAGAAATATTGCGCAATCATACATAATTTGACGTCATCTCATTTTATTTCTATTTATTTCACATTATTATACTATATATCAATCTGTTCGTTATATCTACAGCTTTTATATGATACTAGTCTCAAGGTCATGTTAAGATTGCTATACATAATAAATATCATACATTTTTACTGA